>CM057817.1:45171526-45654026 GCA_030067965.1 Latrodectus elegans
GTGTGTGTGTGTTTTTCTGTATTTGTCATGAATGTAAGTAAGTGGTTTTAAACTCTATCGACATATAATAATTATTTAAGCAAATAACATATTCAGGCTGGAATATTCTTATGAAAAACCTTACCTGAAGAGTCAAAGGGTAATCACATAAAGTGCATCTACCTACACGATAACGCGATCTACACGATAACGCGAGAAAGAAAGAAAAAATAATCTTTCGTGCATTTTTATTCACGCATGGGGCAGCTGGGAGACTACTGAGAAGCATTAAAGCGTTTTTGTTGAAAATAATTTTTGGTGTACTCTGACCTTTAGTATTTATGCATTTTCGTTGAGTAAGTTCCTTTCTTGGTAAAATCTTCCGCATTAGAACTATAGGATTTGACTAATACTTTAATATTTTCAGAAATTAAATATTTCTTTGCAAAGTAAAAAAATAAAGTAATCTTATAACATTTCATTCAATACTCATTAGAAATATAGATTGATTAAATCTATGTTTAATTTTTATGTGGATTAAATAACACTTGTTTAATTGATCCAATATCTCTTGAAAGCAATGTGTACTATTTATTACTTTATAATATTATGTAATTAATAATTTATTAATTTAAATATTGTAGGTATACATATATACACAAATATATATATATATATATATATATATATATATATATATATATATATATATATATATATATGTAAACTATTTAAAGCAACTTATAAATTTATTGAAAAAAAAATGCTTAAGATTTCACAGTTACTGTTATTTAAATTAAAGATAATCAAAAAAATGGCTCTTAAAACTTAAGATTTTCTTTGTTAAAATGCATGTATTTTTTATTCGTTCATTATACTACTATTTCAATTTTTAGTTAATTTAATTTTTTACCAAAGATTAAAATGTTTTTATAAACGTTAATGTTGTAACTAACTAAATACTGCCAAAAATGTGTAACAGTTAGTACTATAATCATATATGCATGTATTACTGTACTAATTGTTCAACATTTTTATATTAAATTTTAAGTGAATCTTTAGATTTACAGTAAATATTAGAGTTTGTTTAATATATCTATATATATATATATATATATATATATATATATATATATATATATATATATATATATATATATATATATAGGTATATATATATATATATATATATATATATACATATATATATATATATATATATATATATATATATATACTATATATATATATATATATATATATATATATATATATATATATATATATATATATATATATATATATATATATATATATAAGATTAAGGATATTATTTTATTATTTTAGACTTGATTAATTTTTTAAGAATTTCAGTTAATTTTAATAAATCCTAATTAGTAATGCTTATTCTAATTCTTCTAATTCTTATATGACATTGTACATTAAAATGGATACCTTCAAAATGTCAGTCAATATTTTTATTAATAAACGCGTTTTAGAATAACAAATTAAAGAGAAATATCATGTGTATTAATAAAATAAATGTTCTCAATCTAGCAACCAAAGCTGATTTAATTTTTTAAATGTTTTGTATGTTCAAAATTTTACATTATACTTTTAAGGGAAAATGTTCATTAGCTAATGCTTTTAACTCAAATATTTTTTTGTTAAAAGATTTGATTTTAAATCCAAACGTGTACATTATTTTCAAATCATTTGACTTTTTGTTTTTACACCCAAATAAAAATCGATTAAAATATTTATTGGAAAAGGTAAAGTGAGTAATAATCTTTATTTGGCATTTTAAATTACCATAAATATAGAAAAATATATGAATATATTAATAAAGGAGCTCAAAATATTCATTATCAAATTGTTTCATTTTAAGTTTTCTCTCATGTAAATTTATATGTATAATATTTCTGATCTTATTATTAGTATATATAATCATATTTCTTAATTACGCCCATTATCCAATTATGGTGAAAAACACTACATTTTTAAATGAGTTTTAAGTTCTCATTAAACTCTTAAATATCTGGTTTATCTATATGTAAATAAGAGTAAAAATAATGTACTTTTTGGAAGTATAATTTTTTTTTGTTTAGTACTTTAACATATTTTTGTTTTCTTAATCCATACCTTTATACGATATGAAAATAAAATTTAAATATTTGTATAATTTCTATTCATTTATACTTAAATATATATATTGATCAAGTTACATTAATTTAAATATTAACTTTTTATTATGAACCGTTGTTAGAATATTCTGTTTTATGAACAGAAATATTTTGTTCCATTCGAACAATTTAAATGATTAAATTAAATATGTGTACTATCCCTGAATTCAGTTTGATTTTGTTTCAATATGAAAAATATTTTTGATTTAATAGATGGCTAAAACATTTAATTGATGAAATGGTAAGAATTATTTTATTCAAGGCATAATTATTATTTGTAAAATTTTCATTATACACATATTAATAAATATCAATTATATTCTCAGAAATTTTAAAATACTGTGAATTTGAACAATAAGGTAGTTGAGAATTTCAAGATAAAATATTACGATATTCAACCATGAAATATGCAGCAGCATACAACACTTTAATATTCAACTAATGATCATTATTATTAACATATTACTTAATTGAATTGATCTTATTTCTCATGCAATTATAATTAATTGCATTAAATTATTTATAACAAAACGTGTTAGAGGAAAATATACTGTATATTTATTCATACAAAATTTTGTTAAATTTCTCTAATACAATTATAATAATTAATTATAACCATTCAAAATCTGTCCCACAAAATCCCGAACTTAGAAACCACAATGAATAACGATCTTTTCAATTAATAATTATTTCCACAAATAAATAATTGTTTTCAATATTTCTTGATAATAGTAAAAACGAATATTTTAAATTATAAGAAGTTTTGAAATCAAGAGCCTTAAATACAAGTGTTTTTACTTTATGGTCTCGGTGGAATTGTTTTATTTTTTTAAAAAAATGATGAATTATAGTATTGGTATTTATAAACTATAACACGAATAACATTTCTATATATGCTTACAGCAATTTATTATCTAAGTAATTAAAATTTGAGAATAGTAAAGTTAGAGTTGTATTGTTGCTGAAATGCAATTCATGAAACTCATAATCCAATTAATATAATTAATTAGTATTAAAATATTGATAACTTGATTGTTATATGATTTTAAAACATGTATATCAAACATAATAATTTTTGAAAGTGAAACACAAATTATTTAAAACGTGAATGTTGAGAATTAATTTATAATTCTCTACTCAGCCTAGAATTTCTTCAAAAGTATCATTGAAATTTAATTTCACGTGTAGTTTTGGTCTCTCATCGCAAAGTTAATGTTTGCTTCAAAACTACTGGATGCAAACCAGAGCTAGAAAAACAGAGTGAAATCAAATTTTCAAATTTCATTTATGTTGGAAAATGGTATGTAACATTTTTTAACTTATATAGAAAGGAGTTATAAATCATGTCACCGATATGATTCAACTTATATAGAAAGGAGTTATCATTTATGACACCAATATGATTAAGTTTCATTACAAAAAAAAAAGATATTGTTAATCTCATTTTGCTAGATAAACTAATATAATAAGCACTTAGGTGTTCCAAACTAAAAAAAAAATGAGTACAGAGTAGAAATTTTTCCCTAAAATCTGAGTTAAAAAGAGGAATGAACGGAAATTTGGAATCTTATGTGGAAATAAATATTGTATTGATGGACCAAATTCAAAATAAAATTGTCTTATCAAAACGAAATAATTTCAATGATGTTCCAAGAGAAAATGAATCTTTCTATTTGAAATTCATCAATCAAAACCCTAGATTAATGTAATATTTTGATGTTGCAAGATCCTGGAGTAACGTGCCCTTTTTCATCTTATGTGAAAAGGAATAAATAATCACACTGTTAACACTTTAATCAGAAAATATCAATACAGCTACAGTTTTTGATCCAGGAAAATATATGTTAGGTCTAATTTTGCAAATACCACCAACATAATAAATACCTATGTACCCCAAATTACAAATGATTCTATGGTGTTGACTAAAAAATGAAATTTGTCTAAATGAAAGAGTTGAAAATGTAATGAACAGAAAATTCGTAGATATAAACACTATATCATTGGGCCAAATTCAAAAACTACTTTCACGTTAAAAATGAAACAGTTTAAATGAAGTCCCAGCAGAAAATTTAACTTTCTACTTAAAATCCATCAGTAAAAACCTATGCTTCCGGATTACTTATTTTACATTGGCTTAGAAAATAAAATTCGAAACCATTATTCTAACCATAAAGAAAAAAATTTGTTTAAATAAGTCCCGATGTTATTAAAAAACAAATTGTACAATCATTAGTTTGAACTGTAATAAAATATTAACCCAAAAGATTTTCCATCACTTGATTTTAGTGCATAGGGCAGTAAAGACGAAATCAATATGGTCAATTTTATGTGTCTATAAAGAAGATCAATATATAAATCGTATCTAATCTCCAATGATCCCTTTCTTTGATTTTATCCTTGCATTCGACTGCACTTCTAATTCGATAGATTTGTTTAGGTCAGTATTTTGCACAAATTTCTCATAAAAGCATGAATGGTAACATGTCTACATTCATTGAGGTATTTATGTAATTTTTATTTTTATGATGGATTAGATGCAATCAATAAAGTGGAACACATTTTTGATATTGATACAATATATGATTAAATTAAATAAATTTCATTATTAAAAAGTTAAAAACTTTAAAAATAAATCTTATATGTTTTGTTTCATTCTATACGCTTTCCATTCAATAATTGCAAATGTATGAAGGAAATTTTCACAATATAAAATGTATGTATTTGTTGTGAAGGAAACAAAAATGTTTTGGGGTTCTTTTTGGGTAACTACATTTATTTTTACTTGGATTGCTCATACATACTGTATGTTATTACTTATCAATATATAGACCAACAGAAAATAAGCTAGTTTGATTATATTGTTACATATTAGCTACTTTAACACTATAAGCAACTAAATTTTGAAATTATATTAACATTTGAAAAACTGAATTTAAAATTAAGAAAAAAACTGCTATTATTCAATATTTTTATTCAAAAACGTTATAAAAAAAATTCAACAATCATTTTTATATTCGAGTTTAAAATTTTATGAGTTATAATTTTTAAAGTTATTTGAAATTTAATTACAAAATTATGTTTTGTAAAATTGATATGATATGCAAAATATTTTAGAAAAAATCGTGATTATCTTTTTGTAAATTCATCTCTATGTACATCCAATCCATAAAAACATTATAAAGTGTAAATCATTTTAAACAAGAACGTTAGCAGTAAAACTGCTTGTAATATCTAATTAAAGCAAGAATACAGAACTAGAAAGAACGAAGATAAATTGTGCTTATAGTGATCACTTGCTAGTTAGTATTCTTCTGAAACAGGAAACTAGAAAAATAGGTAAGTCTATCCATGAAACTAAAACAGTTCATGGTTAGCATATTGATTCCACTTTCCTAACTAGTTGGTATAGTTCCTGTGGAAAGAAGTATTAATTAATATGTAAGTGGCGAAACATTATTTGCAAATTCTGCATTAAGATTCTTCTCTGGCAAATAAGTGTTTAGTCTTTCGATCAAAGAATGGTATCTTTGCAAGCGTTTAACAGTTGTCTATAATTAAATATTTGCGACTTATCTGAGGATTTAAACAGGCCTTACCCTTTTAAATTTTGTTGAATATTTAAAAACATTACATTTGTCGATTATCGTTTACATTTGGTGATAGCATTTTCATTTGTGTACCTTATGTAATAATTATCTGTGTCCATACAAATAAATCGTGTGTCGTATGTAATATTTCTCTGCATATGTACAAATAAAGCAAACATGAATCTAAAAATATATAAAATTTTAAATTTAAAAATTCGTTACATTTAAGAATCAAATTTCTTTAATCTCCTACATATAAATATAGATAAATATATATGCAGAATTCTAAATTTTATGAGGGTGAAAATCATTGATTAATGTCATTTTACTATGATTATTCTTATTTTTTTATTTATTTTTTTGCGTTTAAAATTCTTGAAAACTGTTTCACTTTTAAGCACTTTTAATTAGATTCAAAAGTGAAATCATTTTATATTGTTTTCTTTTTATTAATTACTATGAATTTTTGACAAATATTATAAATTATTAATTCAGTGCTTGTTGTTATATATTTTCTAACCTATTTTCTTACTTATATGAATCCTTCTAAGGAAAATTAGTGTACATTATGTAATGCGTCTATATACGTCTAACTGATTTTCCAATTTTGGAAGTTGTCTATGATTTGATGAGAAAAAGGCTGCATTATAAATTCCAACATTAAGTATTGATTGCTTGCCCCCTCGAGATATTTTCATTAATTCTTTGCATTAACTTTTAATTAAACTTGAACTCCTTTTAATAAAAAAAAAGTTTAACATTATTTATTTTTCAATGTATAATACCGGTTAAATGAAGATCACAATGTAAAATAATTCTTATATTCAATTTTCAAAAATTCAAAATATTATTAATCATTATTCTACGCTAAAAACAACAAAATGCAAATAAAGAACGATTAGAATTTCAAATTTTACGTATTGACGTTAAATGAGTCTTTTAAAATTCAGAATTGTCGAATGGGTATTTCAAGCTTCAAACATGCATTATTTCTACAGACACGTGCATATAAAACATATATTTTCGATATTGAAGAGATGGAAGTCTTTAAAACTTTAGACTACATTATTTTAATGCAGTTATTGAGAAATCGAATTTATAAACAATGAGTTATTCAAAATAATGAATGTACTTTCTTCCTTTCTTGACGTATGGGATTGAAAATAAAAATAAAAACATTAGATACAATTTTAAAAAAAATACAGTGTAATACATTTGATACATTTTTAGGAATACATATAAGTTAGTTATTGAAACAAAAAAATATTCATTGCATTTGATTTTACAATGCCTGCTATAAGACTTCGAACATTTTCTTTCAAAATAATTTAAATATTTTTATACGAATATGTCATAACTCATGTGATTTAATTTAACTTATTCAATGTTAAAATAAACTATATGCACTCATGTTTTAGTTAAAAATGTAAAACAAATAATACTTTTGAGTAATAAAAATCTAGTGCATTTACACCTGCAGAAACATTATGAATATTTCATAGTTCTTCTTATTTTATGCAATTATTATGAATTTTTTTTACTAAAGTTATAATTTATTATTTCATTGTTTGTTGCTATATATTTTCTAACATATTCTCATTCTAATTTCTAATTTATTGATTAGTTTATGTAATTTATTTTGTCTTATTTATTTATTTTACTTTAGCTGGAGAAAAACTAATTATTCATACTATTATAAAACTAAACTTTTGGTAATAAACAGCTCTAACGTTTTAAAAATATAATTCATTAAAACAAATATGACTTTGAAACTAAATAATTTCTGACGAAAGGGTACTATACCATCCAAAACAAGATATAGAGATATTTAGAAAAAATACACTTTAATTTTAATAACAATTTATTAAATTATGATTCAAATTTCTAGCCTTGTTAATATAGTAAAATAAAATTTTATTTTCGAAAATGTGTATATTAAAATAAATTTACATACTGAACCCGATTGCCTATCATAAAGAATTACACATATCATAAAGAATTCATTTTATTATTATTAAATTTGTAGTGTAATCTCTATTATTTTCCAGTATTATACTACTAATAAAGAAATTTAAATGATACCTTTAGCAAAATTTCAAATGTATCATTGTTGAAATATTTTGCTTACATTCTTCTTAAAAAAAGATTAATTAAAGTTGAATGCCTCGTTATACACTCAAATCTTATCAATTAAGTATTTATTAAATTATTTTCCCCTATATTTAAAACTATTGCTAGTACTTTAAGAAAATACGTTAAATTAAGTGTTAAGATAACAGTGACTAGTTTTCTGAAAAATAGCTGATGAGAATATAAGTTCTTGTGATAAAATTAAATTATATTTAATATCATTCTGATTTAAGTTAAGTTTTGATATATTCTTAAGTACAAATATCATTTTGATATTACACATTAGCTTATGACAATTTTGCTTTAAATTGTTTAAGCATTTAAAATTAGTTTCTAATTTTACTTAACTGCATAAGCGTAATGAAAAACACTCCTATTTGATTTTATATATGGAATAAATCTGGAAGCAAAATAAAAAAAAATTTAACCATTCCAGAAATCCACTAGATAGCTAAATATAAAAAAAAAAACATAATCGATAAGCAGTTAAAGTAATTCGTCAAACATGTAATTTATTAGTGGATTAGTTTGAGTGAAAAGTATTTGAAAAAGAAAAAAAATAAATCTTCAATATATCAATGAAAACTTTGAAACATTCATATGTTTTATTGTAAAATGAGATATTGCTTAGTAAAATGATTCAAAAGTTCAGTTGTAAAAATGCTTTATACTTTATATAAACGTGCGAGGTAGAAATCAAAAAGTTCATATTTTAAGAAACGATAATTTGCTTTCTTTTTAGAGAAAGTGTATTTAATTTTTTTAATACATAGTGTTAAACATAATTTCGTCTCAAAATCATTTAATTATTGAAGTAGAATTATTGCATGTGTTAAGTAATTTTCCATTTCTTTTTTACTTGATGATTAATCAATTTTTGTTATAGATTTTTTATGTATTTATTTACAATTTAATAAAATTTTCTTCTCATTTTAAATTATAGTTATACAAATATAAGCGGAAATTTCATTTTAAAATTATCATTAAATTTCACTCATGAATAAATCAACAGATTTTCATTCATTTTTTAGAATAGCTAATATCTTTTAAAATAAATCTCTTTAAATATGTAAAATTATAAGAAATCACTTTCTGCTAAACTTAATAGAATACAACTTACTTTATTCTTAATGAATTTGCAAGGAATAAGTACAGATCATATCTGTAAGTACTGTGTGAGATTATGCTTTTCACTTAAAAAACTAAATAAATCTTTGATGATTTTGATATTAAAATTTTATATCTTAAATCAAATTATATATATGCACCCTATATTCAAACAATTGGAGTGGAACTGTCAGATGTAACAAAATTATTTCCTGCGGAAATGGAGAAGAATATATTATAAAGGTTTCATCAAACTATTATATTTATCAAAAAATAAGCAAACTAATATGTGTAAAACTAAAACTATTGATGTAAATGAGCACATGCTGATATATAATCATTTAAATATATAAGAATATCTTATATATATAAGAAATATATAAAAATAATTTTAAATATAGAAGAAGATTTCATTTTATGCAGTTAACTTTATATTCTTGTGTGCAGTAAAATTTTTTAGGATGATGTTCTGGCTTATATTATAATCATTTGAGCATTTCTTAAAATTTGGCACATTTTTTTAAATCATTTGTTATTTCCATTTACTTGAAATATTTGAAATAATTAATCTTAAAATGACTTTAAAACAATTAGTTGTATAATGCTAATTGATAAAACAACTTAGATCTTTATTCTGTTTCACAAAATCTTTTTCCTTTAGGTATTTAAAATTTTTTAGAATTTTTTTAATGCATTTTTCTGTTAATATCATTTTGAAAAAAACAATTTCTGGTAAACCTTAAGGTAAAATTAATATGACTTACATTTCGCAATATTTTGCATTTAAAATTTTACAGCAGGGCAATATCCTGCCAATTAGTATGAGGAACAGGATTTAGATCTCTGATTTAAATGGACAATTATACATTATCAAAATAATTTTTCAAAATACTTATATTCAATAAATAGGCGTCACATTACACATATATACATTAAAATATTTTAGTAAACTGGCCCCTGTTCAATAAATATCTTTATGAAATAAACAAGATAAAATCTTATTAAGACAATTTGCTTGCAACACAAGTTCAAAATAATAAATATATATATTTACTACATTTAAATTGATGAGAGAAGCAAAATTATAAATTATAGAATATGAATTTTTTAACTAGAATTTAATTAAATTCGAGTTATATTATTAAAATTTCATTGTATCCAGAGTAACAACACCATAATATATTTAATCAATGTTAATAAATTTGCAAATATAATTTTATCTTCTGTGATGTAAATTATATTTATACAATCTAATAATGGCAAGAGACGAGTTTATTGTTATGATTAGGTTCACTAAGAGTTTAATTTTTTTTTTATCATTAAAGGAAATAAATATTAAACTAAAATACTCTTTGCAAAGAATTTTTGCAACTTATTAGGCTTTTTCGGCTGTTTCATGCATTTAGTTGCTTATAAAAATCAAACAACCTTAAATATTAAAACATCTGCAAACTGTTTCCCATGGTATTACCTCCATTTTGTCCTTTGTTGCATTAATTCACTTACAAAGTTCATGAGAGAAAACACTTTATAATTGTTTAGAACAACAGAAAGTATAAATTTTAAGAACATAATGTGCTTATATATGCAAAGCAAATAAAGTACTTTATAGGCCGCAGAAATTAAATGCACACAACTTCATTTTCACATTGTTATATATTATAAGTATTACTTTTTTATTATTAATAAACTTATACACTTGAATCATTACAACATGTTGACACACTTCATGTGTTATTCTTAATTTACTTTTTAAGCAATTGTATATTATGGGAAGAAATAACAGTTTTCTCCTCATTGAAATGAGTGTTTTCATTTTTTAAAACAAATTCCTATTCAATGGACAAGAAGAACAGAATTATTATTCGACAGTGTAACGTAATCATTAAAAGGAGGAGTGGCCCTTATGAATATTTATGCGCAGAATTTGAACCGCCTTATACAACTAATCTATCAAAAACCGTTTCTTTTGCACTTGCTAGAAAGCTCGGTCCACTTCATAAGCTTACTCCTCCTAGAATAGCGCTAATTACTTTACATTCGTATGCAAAGAATTTAATTAGGATCGTAAAATAGTGTACCTGGGGTCCTTCCACCTTTGGTTCTCCATCGCTTTCACACGAGTTCGACGTTGAGGTAAAAGAAAACGAAATTGCGTGCTGCATAGAGGTTCGCGTGTTCTTTTCAATCCCGCCCAAGAAATACACATTACTTTGAAAATAGTTGATATAATGCGAGTTTGGAGTCGATACGTTTGGCATGCCTCACTTACTTGCGTTTCTCGTGATTGGACTTATTTTGATTGCTTGTTGGTTCTGCGAAGTTTGAGTTCCTAAGATTGTTTATCAAACGAAAATGAGCTGCGAAATGGCAGCGCAATGAGTTATGCATTCAGAAACGAAGTAAAAGTGTCTTTCCTCTTGATTTTAGAGCAATTGTATGGGATATGATTCATTTATAATTAATAACTGATGTGTATCAAATAATTACTTATGAGATATTAGCATAATTTTCTACTTCTGACATGATATTAACTGGGAAATTAATTATATCTATAGGTTGGCTGAGAAAAAACGTATATGACAGAAAACTGAATTATTAATTACTGAATCAATTAAATTACATTTTCCCATTTCGATTGTTATTTGTTATATGGATCAGTACACTTGGTTTAAATCATACTTTTAGAAAGATATGCTTCTATTGTCATAATTCAATTATCGTCATTTACATTATGTTACTATTTATTAAATTTAGTAATAAGCAATGCAGCAGTAGCAATACATCTGAGTTTTGGTAATTTATTCTAAAATGATTACTTTTCCTTTCCCATCGAAAAGATGTGCAACAAATATAATGATAATATAATAAAACATTATGATTCTATTTTCTTCTGAATAACTCCAAACATAAATGTTACACATAATTATAACGTCACATATAAATCTAAGAACAAATAATCAATAGCTAATTTTAATAACATTGATTCACAATTTTATTTTACTGCGTAAATCTTCCATTATGATCAATACACTTTATTGAACTTATATTAATATTTCCTAATAATAAAGAATTTACATAATTTAAAATAATGATTATGGTCTCAAATCTCTAATGTTTGTAGTATTATGTAAAAACTTAAATACTTTAATTTTGTTTTCACAGAATTCAGTATTATTATTCACGGCTATTACACACAGTAAAGCGTGTAAAGCTTTTAATTCAGAATAAAATCCTTCATTGATATCATGTGAATTAAATATATATCCCTTAATATTTTTAGATTGATGAAATGTTATTCTCAATAGCAAAAAAAATATAATTCAATTTCAATCAGTGTATATGTGTGTGTGTGTTGTTAAATAACCATAAAAAATATAACATAAAGATATGTTTGGAGAATCCATATGCTTAGAAGTTTTAAAATTCTACTCCCATTTTAAATATAAATTGTTCTTTTCAAGCTTTTTATGCACTACTTTCAGAATCATATTGATATTCTTCTTCTTTGAAGCATTTTTTCACATTCGAGGTTGCATATTTAAATTCTCGCTAATGACGAACTTTGAATTTCATATTCGAGAGAGCAAACAGAAACTATTATTTGCTTGATAAAAGCTTTGATTATTAAAAAGTTACTGCTGAATAAAAACACACACACATACTAATAAGTTGCTTTTTGGTATTCTTTCTTCATTTGGAGTTTGCAGAACGTTAAAACTGGGTAAACTCTAGAGAATTGTGTGATTGTTAAATTCAGATGGGTGTGGTCTCTTTTTCTATTTATAGGAAACTTCCAGGAGTATGTTACACTAAGTTCAAGACTACGCAAAATGGAACTACTGTAAACATTTGCCTCTAATTTGAAATAAATGATTTTATATTTTGTATCTTAAAACAATTCGTACCAAATGTTATACGAAGTATTTAGTTCCTGTTTATCTTAAAAGTGTCTAAATGAAACACAGCAGCGTACTAATTTATGAGGATTTTTTGAGTATTCTTTTGAGAAAAAAAAATTTTCAGGAGTATAAATTCATTTATGTATATCGTATAATTATTTTCTTGAGATCAAGATAGTTCTAACCAAATTCAAATATATAAGCAAAATAAAATTTTTGAGGAAATATATTCACAAATTTGAAAACATTCCCACTGATATTCTGAAAACATTTGTGAAATAAAACGGATTGTTTTAAATTTATTATTTAAAAGAAAAAAATTATAAATATTTTGTGTTTCTTAAAAAAATATGCGATAATATTTTTAACAGTAACATTACTTTTGAATTTCAGCTGAATGTCTTTTATGATTGCTAAGTTTGGAATAAAAGATGAACTAAATTCTAAAGTGTGAGAAAAAATAGGAATTTTATATTGAAATATTGATTTCTGACTGAACAATTTTTATAAACATGTATCTGTGCTTTAGTGAAACAAAATAATTGTTTCCCAAAAGGTATTCATAAGCATTTGCGATCCCAGATGAATATAACTGCAATAATAAAAAGATTCAAGAAGAATATGCAATCATCACTTGCTCCTATTTTAACGTAAACGATTCCCTACACTTATGACTTTTTTTTTTATTTTAAAACCTGCTGTTCTAAAGAAAAATCCACCTCTTTTCATTTTATTCCAAATAAAAATACGATAATTTATTTTCAAAGATATTTTTATTATGAATTTTTTAACTTTTTTTCAAATCCATTGCATATTATTATAATTTTTTGTAAGTATTTTTTATTGTAAAACTGCAAAACCATTATCTGGTAAACAATCAATGTTTCTTTATTTTTAAATATATTTTGTAAGCATTTTGTACTCTCCAAGTACGCAGTGTAAAAAACAAATCTTGATCAACTGTAACTTAAGCTGTTATATGTGATATATGTAACTTTTAGTTTTTAACTAATACTAGTTTTTGTTCATAAAAATGCTTTATATGACTTGCACTATGAAATAACAGAAATTGATCCATAAGTAATATAATATTTTTAAATGTTGCTAATTATTTACGTTAATGTAATAGATTTTGCAACAAAGTAAGTAGTACTGAGATATTAAACTGCAATAATTACAATTTGTGTAAAATGTATGAAAATCTGTTTCCCTCCTTGGTACCGATGCATTTAAACTTGCAGTTATTTTATCAGCTACCAGCCAAACAACATCATTTTGCTTAGCATCGATTCATTATTTTTTGTACTAATGATAGGTCTGAAACATTTTTTGTTAATTTATATGCTGGATACCATGTTGCATTTTCATTAATGCAACAACCCATTCTGTTGAAAAAATAAAAAATTTGTTTTGTATTGTTTATGAAATCAAACGTATCAGTCATTTTTTTAATTAAAAAAGCATACCAAATCTGTATTTTGTGTACAACTTATTCACACTATATACAGTACTGTATATAAAATTTATCAACATGAAACACAGATCAGAATCAAACAATTTACTTGAGCATTCATATCACGTTTAGAGCAATTTCTAGTAATTTTTATTCTACATTAAACTTGATTACATTCGCTTTTTTTATTACGTGCGTAATCTTGGAATCATTCTTAATCTACTGGCATTTCTTTCAAATTTCTTTTTACTTCAATTAGCTTAATGATATAATCCCGTTTATCTTCTGAAGTTATAAGAAGATTATCTGACAAAGAGAATTATACGGTTTTTTCTAGGTATAATAATTGTGTTTTTAAAGTAAGCTTTGGATATTCTTGAAGAAAATCTGTCAAAAATAATTGTTTCATTAAAAATTTATTTTAAGAAATTTACTCAGACCAGAATTGATCTGTTAGCATCGTTAAGGTTATCTACAACGTTAGGAAAGATTGGATAACCTAGCAATTTGTACATCACGTTATTTTTTCCTACATTTTCGCACCCATTCACTTTATATCCAGAAATGAGACTTATCTTCTTGGGTTTCTTTCAAGGGAGCTCCCTTGTTATCGTAATTCTGTTAAGTTTAGAGATATTAATTTACTGTTCGGATAGATTTTTTTTCTCTTTTATTACACGATTATTTTTGTCACAGCCCAACCAATTACTTTCTTTGGTAAAAAGGCAAATTACCGTATTTCATTTTTGAGTAGCTGTATAAATGATCTATCAGTGCTTTGTTTCAATAAAATTTAAATATTAAATTAAAGTAAATTTAAATATATTAAATTAAAGTAAATTTAAATATTAAATTAAAGAAATTAAATTTTAACCAGTTTTCAATTTTTTGTAAAACTGTAGTAAGTGATATGGGTAAAGTGAAGCTATTTATAGATTTCTTTAAATAATTTGAATTCTTTCTTAAATATTGATTTATTTAATTTCTGGAATGAATTATTTTCTATGACAAATTAAAAAAATAATCCTTGTTAAAAGAAAGGCTTCTCCATTTATTTTTTAACTTGATGATATTATTAAAAGTAAATTTATATACCAATGACTATAAAAGACTAATTTTGTTATTCAAGAGAAAACTTCATTTATTTTTTTAATTTTTATATTTATAATGACTAAAGACAGCATATTTTATTAAGAAATGATACAATTAACACTAAAAATAATTATTTACTAGAATATATATATACATATACAAATTTATCTCATTAGCAAAGACATTATGAAAATAGATTGAAGCACATTTTATTTCTTAAACATAAATTCATAATATAAGTTTATTAAGTTACGGTAAAACGTTTCTGAAATTTGCATAATTATTAAAGGAAAAAATACATGAAAATATTATGAGTTAATGCAGCTTAAATTGGTTTATTTTCTTATAAGCTTCAAGATTATGTTCATTCACATTATCTCTGCTAATAAAGTATTCTCATATTTATATTACAGTATTAAGTAAATCTACAGTACACTGAGGTATGTTTGGGAATATTGTAGTTTCTGTTATGTAAGTATATTGTTAATTAGAAACATTATACATTTCTTTTCTTTATTTTAAATCATTTACCATTGAATTAAACTTCAAGAATAATATATAAACTAAGCATAAGCAATTTAATTATTTTAATATTACTGACTTTTGTAATAATATAATTTAATTATATCATTTGTATGTTTTAAGTAATTTATATTTGTCACTGACTTAGTGGCTATTAAGGAACATTCTTCCTTTTTTAATTACTGATAACAATCCTAATGATTTAAAATAAACTTCATTATTTAATACATTTGTGTGAGTGTGTTAGTAATTATACTAAGCAAAATATTTACAAGGATTATTTAACCAAAACATTTGCACGAAAATGGCAATGAGCAATAAAATTTGAATTATAAGATATTATTTTATGCAATGATTTAAGAAAATTTCAATAACTTCATTTACATTTTTTAACGCTTCGCTACTACTTTACAGCAAATATCACAATTTGTGACAAAAATGATTTAAATTTGTATCGATTGTTTTTCAATAATTCTATTTTTAAGTAGCATGCTTTATTTTCCACTTACTATAGATCAATACTATAAATAAAATGAAAAGTGACAGATATTATCGAAAATTGCTTTTATTGATTAATCAACTGAAAACGATTTCAATCACAATTTGTAAAAGCTGAGATCAGTTTGTTACAGAACTCTCATATTAATTAAACTTGATGACAACGATGAGAATGAAGCATGGATTGTCTAAGCACTCAAGAATGTCATTAAATCACTATCAGTGCAGATCGCGATGTGTGTGACAAGTACTTCCTCCATTACCTGCTTGGCCCTTCCTCAATCGCCTCTCCCAACTTTCTAGAAATTGAATATTTACTCCCTTGAATAAATGGGGTAAAACTCTCACTCCGGATTTAATTGCTTAGCAATCTACATATTAACGATTTGTTAGTTAACAATGATGCTAAAAGATGCATTTCTAGGTGCGCTCTTCAAGTTTTAGGAAATAAAAGGAGTTTTAATGACTACTGCTCGCGCCAAATTTACCACTTTAATGATGACAAGCAAAAGTAATCGAGAATGTGACTCGAAAGCTATATTCATAAAGTCATCCCGCAGTTAATTTTCACGTTGAAATCTGATTATGCTAAGAAAAAATGCAAATGATCCTCAGTATCCAAATTAATCATACTTTTGCATTAATTATTGAGATAGATAATTAAAGTTCCATTAAGATAAGGTTTACATTACAGAACATACGAAAGTTATAAACCTAGATTTAAAACATTAATTAATAATATTAATTAATTTTGTTTTTTAAATAGTATTTTTCTATTGAATTATAAAGATAATTTACACAGAGAAATTAAGTACAATCATTATTTCAATATATATATTTTTAATTCAACCACTGTTTTTTATTTAATAGGTATTGTTAGAAAACACTTGATGCTAGTTGAATAACTAAATTATATTATAAGAAGTAACTGTTTTAAATTATAATACTTCTTATTTATAACCAAATGATTAATAAATGATGTGTATTTTATAGTATATATATATAGTATAGGCATACATAAGAAAACTAAATTTTAACTCTACAAATGCACTAACTGAGAAGATGAAAGAGACGTTAAACAATAACTTTATTACAACTTTGTGGAACTATTTTTATTCTTCTTCGTTTTACTTGAAATATTACCACATATGTAAAAGTAATTCAAGAACAAGATACTATTTACGTAGAGAAATGAAGAATCTTATGGAGTTCTATATTTTCACTTATTTCAATCCCAAATTCTGTTCTGATGCACGGGACAGTTGAAATTTTACATTAGCCAACAAAGCCTACCAGAGTCTCAGATTTGACTCTGGAAAATGATTCGCTAAGCAATCCAACTTAGGATAGAATATAGACATTGCAGTAAAACGATTAGAACATGAATAAAGTGATGCAAGAAAATCTTCATTTTCCATAAAATTGCAAATTCACAGGAAAGAGTCTCAATTTAAGGGCGAAAGCAATTTCCTAAACATGCATGCATACGTAGTGCAATTAATGTAAAATGATTCTGATAGTGACAGTGAATTTTTCTTCTCGAAGTAACGAAGATTAATAAGTGAAAATGTAAAACTGCAAAGTTCCATTCGCTTTGAAATATGCAATGAGGTTTATTTGTGAATATCATGACTCTGTTCAGACGAAATTCACAAATTGTGTGGAATTTTAACAAGTTCTGTTGAAATCAGCTCAATTCACTCATCACATAGTTTTCCAAAAGCTTTGATTCATTGCTCGCAATTTTAGAAATTAATTTCTCAAGAAATATAATCTATATACTTTGGGACACATCTTGATTATGATATGTCTTATAGGGTTCATACTTCAAAACATTTAGCAAAATTCTATATTTTGCTGAATAACCCATGTCTCAAAAACACCATACATTTATCTCTTCATTATACATTTGTTTAATTACTACAATTGTATTTTTTCTATTATTTCCATTTGACTGTTTTTGAAAACCTCTTCAAAAATACAATTCAGTTATTTCGATGAAATCATATATCTCCGATAATTTGAGTTTAAAATATTGCCTGTTTGATCTTTTGCTGCTACTAAATGTATGATAGATTAAAAGTGAGCATCTCTCTGTGAGAAAAAAATTCGCATTGAAATTTCATATCTATTTGTTATATATTAACATTTGAAAAAACACAGCTGTGATTTGCTGTGTTTTTTCACTGAAGAGAAGGTTATATCTAAGAAACAGATTAAAAGTGAATTTTGAAGAGTGTTAAGAAATAAAATATATTCAAAACATTTATAAATACATTTGAGACATGAGTTTTATTCTTTATATCAATTTCAACATTTTATTAACCATTTAATTATAAAACAGCTTTTATTTAACATTTTGATTTTCTTTTACATTTAAAAGAAATAATCAGAAAATTTAAACTCACTTAAAGGAGCAGGAAATTGATAAATTAGTTCTAAAAATGGTAACTATTTAATTTGTTGTACTTAGAAAAAAGAAATACCATCAGAATCTTATTTATTATGGCCAACTGGTTGTCTCTGATGAACATGTCCTAATGTTTTCAATCCTAAAATATTATGTAACTATATGAGTAAGGTAACAATAATTTTTTTTTGCGCTTCAGAGAGAGAGAGAGAGAGAGAGTACTTAAAAAATAAATACTTACCCAGAAGGGAAATACATGCGACACAATGTTGACTAAAAGTTTTTATCTTTTCAAGTATATCAGAAACAATTCGTCAACACTGTATATCGTTTATTTTATTCTTGAAATATTTCATTGGTTAGTCCTAAAATATGAAATAGCCATACACTACAAAATACCAAAAATGACCTAATATACCCAAATCAGTAAGTAAAATCTTGCCAAGTTAGGTATAAATATGCCATTATGGTTGTCATGAATACTATGTGGTAACGTTTATTTCCTTTGATTTTTCCAGACATATTTGTTTCCCTCTAATAGTCTAGAATAAAAATCAGAATTTTTATAAAAAAAGTTATTTGTCTCTGCTAAATTATCCTCTGTTCACTACTATCTTACCTCTGTTCATTACTATCTCATTCATTACTATCTTATATGCGTGTGTGGCTCTATAGCAACATCAAGAAAAATTACGATTAGTGGTTTCAGTGTTGGCAGTGCATGGTGCTGATAAATATCAACGTATAATTTTCTAAACGTCGATTACATATTTACTTCAATTTTTTTTTCTCAAAACCCAAAATCTCAAGTTACGATTTAGTGGATTCTTTAACCATCATTCCGATACACTGAAAGTTTCACATAGTCAAAATCACACATCTCTTAAGAAGAAGATTTACCCTTTCTTGATCGAAGCATAATATAATTTTTAAATATATATAAAAATATATAGATCCTCATTTATATGTAATTTCTGAATGAGAAAAATGTTATACACTCTTGCATTTTAAATTACTCATTCTTGCTCCCTATATATATTCTGTCTAATGCACATGTTATGATGTGAGAGTTATTTACAATACTAAAATAATGCATACATTATAACATGTTTGATGCATGTCAAGTTTATAATGTAAAAAATTCTTTATAGAGTGGTAATTCAAAATTATATAATTTGCAACGCAAAAACATTTTATAAATTTGCATAGAATACATAATTTTTTGTTTCATAAGAAATAATAAAATAAACTGAATTATTTGTTAAATTAACACTTAACAAGCATATTCCAGGATTTGATTTATTTAATTAAAAAAGTATTGCTCCATCAAATTCAGATTTCCGTAATATTTTTTTAGAAATTTCGAAAGGACCTTCATGTATTTTAAGATTTTTCTTGATTAAATATCTATAAAACAAACAAATATTACAGCCATTATTTCGTTAAATTATGAGCTACAAAATAAACTTATATGCAATCCATTATTGAAATTTATCACATATTCAATGTAGAGAAACTCCTTCACAGTTATTTTAACTATACAAATGTTTGGATTATGAATAATGTATTTAGCATGCACGTGCCCAAAATATAAAACGTGAGCTACAGTTTCTTATATCAACTTATATCAAAGATTATCTCTAGTGATCTACATTTGCATTAAGTTAAATTGTATTGGTTCGTAGAAAATGAACTAGCAGATTGTGTTTTGCATAATATGTGATTTTTAGTTGATAGTTTATTCATACGAATATTTATAGTCATACACCCGTAATTTATAAATATATGAGATGAATTTCTTGCACGAAATGTTGTATATTTAGTACTCAATATGATATTAAATTGCCCACTGCAATATTGCTAGAATTATTAATAGTGATTAAGAACATTTATTTAGACATGAGAAATAAGCAAAACCATTTAAGTTATTGCATACTTTATATACAAACAAAAAACTGAATTATATATCTGTACAAATCTTTGTTTTTCTGGTTCTAATTAAAATGTGCATACTAATGTAAAGCAATTGAATTAAAATGCAAATAACAACTTAACTAATAATAAATATCAAAGTAGGATTTATAAATCATCATTATTGCTATCACAATTTACAAATTTAAACAGTAATTTTAAAATTATTTTCCAAATCAAATAAATTTATGCATACCAAATTTTATCAATAAGAAAATTAATTTATAAAAATACATTCAACACAGCTTCTGTATTCAATGACAAACTGAATTATTCCATTGAAAATTGATTATCATGTAAAAACTATTCAGCTACTTAAGTATTGAAAATAGATATTTGGAAGATTAACCTATTAGTTAAAGAGTGAAATGATCTAGCAATTAATTTAAATGCCATTTTTAAAACTTATAATTTTTAACTAATCGCTGTATTTCACATAAGTGCAATATATCCTAAAAATAACGTTTAAAAATATAGTGGAGTAAAAAATATGCTTGATAATGCATAATAATATAGTTACAGTAGTATCTATTACAGTATTTTCTATAGCATTGTGGGTAGGGGAGATAATTATACTATATTCATTTCAAAGATAACTTCGTTTTAATAATATATATGTTTCCTAAAAGATAAATTGACAATACTTTATTTGAAAATTGCATATTTTAAATCAAAAGCGTTACTATAATTGAAATTATGAAATCACAATGTATATTCCTTTTGAATATTTTAAAAATATATATATATATATATTTGTATATTTTTGTATTGCATATTTTTACTAAAAAAATCTGCAATTTTAAGCTTAAGCAAATAAGCATTTTTACCGAAAATGTGTGTGTTAAGAGTAAAATTATTATTGAAACTTCTAATAAATTTATTATATTTGTACTTATTAGACTTGTTTATAAATTTCTGTTTTGAGTAAGTCTGGAAGTGTTATTTAGAAGCAATACGGAGAAACTGCAAAATGATATGCATTAAATATAAACAATAGCCTTAAATGTCACAAATGAGAAAATATGTTGAAAAATTCACGCTAAATAAATAAGAGAAAATAATTTACTAAATTGCCTTACGCTTTTTGAAGTAGAACATGTGTAAAAATAATGTACATAATTATTACTGCCCAAACTCATAACTTTTAGCTTTAGTCACGTATATCGTTATTTTTTGAAATACATTGGAAACATTATTTATGTCTAATATAAAAACATTTTTCCAGTTTGATATATAAACACTCAAAAATAAAAATTCGATAGATATTGTTATTGATTTAATGTGAAGAAAAATATATATTATATATTTAAAGATTATAACTTGAAATATTAATAGTTAAAAAGTATGATATAATTTCAGAAAAATCACAGAAATAAATTAGTAATTTTAATTTAATGTCTAACACACACATATTATATTATAAAGTATTTACTCTTAAGGAAAGTGGCAATGTATATCTGAATTTTAAAAAAAATATAATTCAGAACGGGAATATAAAATAAATACATAATAATAACATAAAACGCTAAATGAATTTTCCAGCAAGCATTTTCGCAACTTTCCTAAATTTTCTGAAAGTGTATTACCTTATTTGTTTAATAAATTATCAAACTAAATCAAAAATACATATTTTATGTCATAAAACTGCAGACAAGTATTTAAAATTTACCGAGTAATTTAGCTCAACCTATTATTTCAAATTATTAGGAGAGAGAATTTTGTCAGAAATATTTTTACTACTGAATCTAATATTTCGCTTCAGGAGATTTTTTAAAAAACTATAATTTTCTGTTATATGAATAATTCTTATGCGTTTTTTATATGTATGTGGTAATTAATAACGCTTATTAAAGCACACATATTTTCAAGAAAAAGAAATTAATTCTTGTTCTCTGGAAAAATCGGAAACTTCTCAACTATCGATTTTCTGAACATGACAAATATTTTTCTCCCCATAGACAGGGCAGGTGGGCTTCATTTTTGTTTGCTATATACGATGGATCAATTAGTTTTAGCGATAAGCTTTATGCTCAAGATTCTTTATCTTTCCCTGCTTATTTTCTGTTGTTTCTCTTTTTATCCCAGAGAATGAGGTATATTACATTGTGCGTGATCTCACCATGTTTACCAGATAAATGAATTGCTTCTTATTGATTCAACAGACAGTATATTTCTCGTTGAATCATCTAATTGAATATCAAAGAAATTGGGTGATAATTTGCTGCAAGTTACGAAGAAACATTAAGAGTTATTGTCTAGTCCTAATGAGAAAACTTAAATTAATCGAGAAAATATCACAAATAATTTATATATTTAAGATTTAGATTGTAATAAATGTATAATTCATTACACACACACATATACAAATAAAAAAATAATAGATAAATGTACCTAATTTGTTAAAAAAAGAGTTAAACATCTGAAATATATATAAGCAGTATGCTTCATATTTATAAGACAATTGAAGTAAGTTAAATTTTCTTAAATAAATTATAAAATTAAAAAGGAAATTGCGTAAGTTCATACAACAAACATTTTTTTTTAAAAAATTGTGTTATATAAATATAACACCATTTTTATATAGAAAAAGTATTTAAGTTTTCTGACTCATTATAGTTTTCTTTTTTTCAAAATCATTTTAAAACTGTAACATTGCATTATCAAAAAGAGAAAGCATTAATAAAAAAACTTCTAATTTAAGTGAATTCCGAAGTTTTGTGAAAGAGAGTTATATAAACTAGAAATTTAAAAAAAAATAGTTTCAAAATATTTAGGGAAAACTTGAAAAGGAAAATGAGAAAGATATTAAGAGTTCTACAACTCCTATTTACATTTCTTAAAATATCCATTATGCTTAAAATGTTCTTATCAAAATTATAGAACATTTGTTAGAAATAATAAATTATCATTATATCATTATTATATAAATTCTTAGATTCAGATTTGTAATTAAATAGAATCAATTACACACACACACAAAAAGGCAAGGGATATCACAACAAAACTTATTTTGTAGATAACATGTTGACCAAGTATCTAATGATTAAAATCATAGATTTTTGTGAAGTGTAGTTCCTGCCAAAATCAGTAGCCAGTGTAGCCACCATTATTGGAGATTACCGCTTTCACATGGCTCGGTATTGATTCAAAAAGACTTTGGATGTGTTCTTGGAGTACAGCTGACGAATCGGCTTCCACACGTTGCCAAAGCTGCAAAGCTAGGATTGTAATATGGGTCAATTGTTGAGCAACCATGGAAAGCATTTTTTCTATCGCTGAAATATCCAGAAACCAAGCCGGCCAGAAAACCAATTCAATCTTGCGATTGATCAAGAACTCATGAAACAATGCGTGCCACGTGTGGTCGTGCATTATTTTCTTGAAAAATGAATGTGTGCAAGCCCTGAAGGTAGGGAAGGACAACTGGCTCCAACACATCGGAGATGTACTACTGGCAATGCGTAATAGACTGTAAGAAAAATATTCAATACTTCCCCATACTACTAAAATACCAGGTGAAGGCGGTGCAAAACTCAGCTGTTCAGCATCCTCTCTCTCCACGGTGTCTGCAAACTCGAATGTGACCATCGTGGTGTTACAGACAGAAGCGTGACTCGTTAGTAGAGACAATGTCATTCCATTCTGTCGTCCACATCCTTCTTTCATAACACCATTGGCGGCGGCGAAGTCTATAGTTCTACGTCAAAGGTAGACGGAGCAATGCACGTCTGTTAGACAGATCACTCTGGTGTAAACAGCATCAAATGGTACGCGCAGACACTGGATGATGCGTTACGGACTGAATGTGCTTTGCTATGATTCGTAATGTGGCTGAGGGATCCGTCACTGCCATGCACACAATTTGCCTATCATGACGTGAAGTAGTGCACTAAGGTGGATGCGATTGAACACGTCGGTCCGTCGTACACTCCTGCATCCAACGATCAAATATCCCCATTACAGCTGTTTGGTTTCGCATGTAAAAATTGATGGAAAATCGATATTATTTATAGCAAGTCTTATTAAGTAGCATTTTCTTTATTATAAAATCACATTAGATTTAACTATCCATATGAAATTCAAAAATTAATCTACATTTTATACTATTGTTTACGCATATAGATAAAAGATAAGCTTCCAATAAATTAACAAATGGTAATGTTCTGTTATAAAGAAAATATCATAAAAAATATGCAGCATAATATTACTTATATGGGTAAGCGCTTAATGAAAATCATAAAAAGGAAATTCATTAAAGGCGTTTAAAGGAATACTATTTATAAATTTACTTGTGCTTAAAAAATGAAAAGTATAGGAAAGTATAGATGTTTAACTAATTCTTATTTATATAAATTGATAAAACTTTTGAAAGATTTATTATTTATTTTAAAATTTAGAAATAGTATTGCATTCATAGATATTTAATTATTTAGTTTTAGCTATAATTACTCATATTGAAAATTGAATTAATTGAGTGTGTGTGCATCCATCAAGAGTAATTTAAAGATCCATGATATCACGATTATCGATAATTAAAGGTAAGTGGACATCTAAATGTTTTAATGAATTTGAAATGTAAATACTTGTGTATAGGTAAGTAACTATGAAGTATTTATTGTAGCATACATCAGTGATCTGTTATAAGATGAATCATCAATATACAACAGAAGAATTTGATGGTATGTAATCTGTTCTCTCTGAATAGTCTAAGATTTACCAAAGGTGCAAATGAAGGAAATTTCAAGTAAGTTATTTTAAATTATTAATATATGTTATTAAAAATAAATTAAAGCATATTTATTTAATTACAGAAATTAAAATAGCATAAATATAAAAATTTATTATCAACTGTCAGTATTAAATAATGATCTATAACAAATAATCTAATGCAAACTGAATGAATGAATTACTCTTCAGATGTTTTGTTTGAAAATTAAGATTTCGGTTAATATAATAATAATAAATTAATATTGAAAATATATTTTATTAAATACAAAAATGAACTTGGACTATAGTAGCAAATATTTCAGAGCAAATCACTAACAAATACTTCATAGAATTAAATTCACAATAACGCAAGTAGTTGAAATAATCCTTGCTAGAGAAAGAAAAGTACGTAATCACTTTTCCCAATAGTATAAAATTTCAACGAACTTAAATATTTCCTTTTTTTTTTTTTTTTTCTTGAAAAGTTGAACTTTCATCATCAAAGGACAAGAAAAAATATGCTATCCCTTTCGAATAAATGACACAAAGAATTCAACCGGAAATTTTATGCAGATTGCTTACATCGAATTTTCTTTAATTTGCATATTTCCTTAATTTGCTGGGGGAATGTTTCTTCCACTTATTACCTGTTTGAGATGTGAAGTGTAAATACAAAAATCGAAAGATTCTATTCAAATTTAAAAGACAAAAATGAACCATTTCTTTTCTTTCACTCACTTTTAGTTATTTAGCTTTGAAAATTTATTTCTTAAATTTAGTCTAATTTGACGCATTTAATCATTATGCCTCAATGGATCTCAAGCAGTTTAAAAACTCGATTTATACAGAAAGATTATTTAAATGAAAGACTTTTAGTTCTAATGAAAAAAATTACAAAACAAAATTAAAGAATTTACGTACAAATTGTGAGTTATTAACAGAGGCATAAAACATTTAATAATGTTTAAATACTAATGTTTAATATAAATATTTTTTATTCCTCGTTCAAAATATATACATTCACTTGTACGGTTGATATTAACTATTGAAAGTAACACAACCATTTTTAAGAATGTGGCATTTACACACGGCAATCTCAAAACTTTAAGCATGCATGCAATTTCAAATAAATTTTTTGTGCATTTATCGAATTTACTCTGATAAATTTATTTGCATCTGTACTTAATCTCTAACTGATTGTGTTGAATATGGTTGAACAGAGAAGTAAAAATAACCGAAGTTTTTTTTCATTTTCAAAATCAGTTCATAATTAAGAATAAATTTCCATTTATACAAAAGAAATTTTGCGTAAATTTATTGATAATTTCATGTTTATAAAACATTAAAATAAATGTATTGAATTGATGTGATATCAAGATAAAACTGATGTAAATCAAATACGTTTTTTAACAAAATTATGTGAGACAGAAATAAATGTTTAATCTTCCATAGATTACAAATTAATCTTATATATGAAACTAGTTAAAAAATTTTTATATTTATAACTAAAAACAAAAGCTAAACAGTTCGCAAATCAAGCAAATACAGTATTACGTGTATATACTGTCGACAATTCATCAAGATAAGTTAACTGAATGTATACCTGAAATTGTTTAAAATTCAACCACACGAAATCCTTGCTTAGTTTCAACTAGAGTGAATACGTATGTGTTTGAATTTATTTATAAGGTATAGAAAATTGGTGCTTCTAGTTTTTCTTGGACAGAACGCCGAAAAAATATTAAAAGCTGTAACAGTGCAGAGCTTATGCTTCAGTGGATGATTTAAGGTACAGGGAGAAACCATTTTTCATTTGGCTTGAGGCTTAAGGAGGTATAAACTCCCTGACAGTAAGCGTTTACAGTGAATGATGATATCTTGAAATTTTCTTACCACGTGCTTTCGAAATTTACTATTTGTAGACTTGATCAAGAGCTGAAACTCTCTTCTTTTCAGAAGAATGTTTCTTTAAATTTGTGTGTAGTTTCATTTCAAATAAATTTAAAATTGTATAATAAATTATAATTTTTAAAAATAATTGTTAAAGTAACTATTCTAAAAATTTAAAATAAAATTATAAAAATACCGATTTAAATTTGAATTGATATATCTTTTTCACCAAATAAACAACAAAAAATGAATTAATTTTGCTAGTAATTTATAGAATTATTAGAATAAATCTCATGTTAAATTTAACTTTCGAAAATAATTTAAAGTGTTCACTTACATTAAAGGATCTATGTAAAAATAAACACAATCGAGATTTAGTGTTCTAAAACTAAAATATTTCGTCTCAAAAGATTTTGCAATTTATCACTATTTAAAGTAACTATTCAATAAATTACATATAACATATAATTCAAATATCTTAAGTGTTTAATATTTCTCAGTTTATATATATATATATATATAAATATATATATATATATATATATATATATATATATATATATATATATATATATATATATATATATATATATATATATTTCAAATGTATATAGTTTAAGGAATGTTTTTTATTAATTTCTAAGTAAAATACTGTGTAGTTTGGGATAAAACTTTTCATTTGAGTAAGATAATTGAAATTATGAACATATTAAGGTATCAAAATAGACTTCATTGTTAAATAAAGTGTGCAATTGACAATTTTATTTTGAAGTAAATATGCTTACAATTAATTAAACTCTGTTACATTATTATGCCCTCTGCATTAAATTAAGGAAAAAAAATGAAATTTACATTTTATTTTTAAAAGAATATGCTTATAAATAATTACATTTTGTTAAATAATTGATATGTAGTTACAAAAGTATTGCATTTTTGATAATTTATATAACTATTGTTTGAATAATAAAATGTAAATAAATATAATTTTATGCTAAATTTTAGTTAATCCTAAGAAATGAGGAAATTTATAGTTACAATTTTTTGCGCCTTTATTTTATGTAGAGTATATTTCATACCTCATTTTTATTTAATTAAGAAATGGTTATGTATCTATAGAAATAATTAATTAAGAATACTATTGATTAATCCAAAATTTAAAGATTATTAATGATTTCAAGAATTTTATCCATAATCTATAACAGTGAAAACATTTAATGTGTAATTTAATAGATAAATTTCAAATATTATTAGTATTACTTTTAAATAAAAATTACTTACAATTTTAATAAGTAAAAATAATTTTTGATTATAATGAGATTATCACAAATATATTATCAGTGAAAATTATACATTTAAACTCATCGAAATGTAAACAAAGCAGCTATTGAATACTTCGAAAAATTACATGATGACATCTCTTTTAATAAATATAAATATGTAAGATTAATCTAAAAATTTTGATTTAAGGGATGCATCTCGAGGCAAAAACTTTCATAGGAAATACATTAATACATTCACTTAAGTATTACAATATAAGTATTACTTAATATATATATATATACATAAGTGTTATATATAAGTATTTAAAAGATATTAAGAATTATACATTTAAGAAATACATAATTAAGTATTATGTACTTAGTACAGAATGCATTATTAAAATTTCCAGCATTATTATCACTATAAAAAGGAAAAAAAAAGATGTGTATTTATTTTTCCTATTTTATAAAATATCTGTGTTATTAATTTAACTAAGCTTTAAATTATATATATATATATATATATATATATATATATATATATATATATATATATATATATATATATATATATATATATATATATATTTATAAATTTAGTATTTATTACTGTAAAGTTTTTCAGCATAAGAGCAACACAAAATTATGAAACTTAAAAATAAATATGGTAAAATGAAACGTAGTATTTCCTAATTGATAGTATTTTAAAATAAAGTGCTCCACTAACTTAAGTAAATATCTCAAGTAACTTTACTTCCCTGTGAAAAATTGGGAAAATTTAGATTTAATTTATTTTTGATAATAGCAGTTTACGAATTAACAACTCCTGAAATACCGAAAATGTAATTTAACTATGTAAAAAAAGTTTATATATATATATAGCTTACATTCACATGCTCTCAGCTTAAAAATATTTTTTTTAAATAATTTTAATGTTTCTATAAAATTATTCTTCCTATACTCAGGTACTGAAAAATATTTTCTAATCCAATATTTGTTCTTAAATTTTTCACGCTAGAGTTTTTAAAGAAATATTACTACATCCATATAATTACTGTATCGAAGGGTTTAACAATTTCATGTGAATTGTTAAGTCACAATAAGGTTCACACTTGAAATTAAGGATTCTGAAGATAACTAAACATTCACAATTACATGTATATATATATATATATATATATATATATATATATATATATATATATATATATATATATATATATATATATATATATATATATATATATATATATATA
This sequence comes from Latrodectus elegans, assembly GCA_030067965.1. NCBI lineage: Eukaryota > Metazoa > Arthropoda > Arachnida > Araneae > Theridiidae > Latrodectus > Latrodectus elegans. Next base: position 45,201,473 of record CM057817.1, read on the forward strand.
TATATATATATATATATATAATAGTGATAATTGTAAACTTAGAGTATACTAACAAAATGTCATGTAAATACGTTTCACACCAATCCAAGACTGGGAAATCAAAGCATTTAAGACCTAGAACAAGTATTATCAGATCCTTACAAATGATGCAATTCTTTCTGCGAACATAAAAATGCGAAATCCTTTTCAAATTCTAGTATAAAAAAGCGTGAACAAGTGTGTTTAATGATTCAAAGGAGGCGTCTTGCGTGAGGTTTTCAACCATGTACCAACAACGCTTCACACGAAATCTTCTTGACGTTTAGTGTATCCCTTCTTTCATGCTCGTAATTGCTTAAAGAGAGATAATTAAAGTGGATTTGCAATTTCGGAGAAAAACGTATATGATGTGTTTGCCTATTTGAGAAAAGATAGAGTGTAGTTGTGTTGCTTACAATGTAGGAGTAATTGTTTCGTAAGACATTTTTTAATGCGAGTAATTTTGGGTTTTTTTTTAATGACAAAACTAGGAAAATGTTTAAACAACAAAAACAAAATAGTCTCCAATTATTATTTTTATTAAAAGTAAGATAAATGTTGCATTTTTTGCACTCACCTGATTAAATTAAATTACGTTTCTTTGCATCAATTAATTATAGCATTTTTTTATTTGAAAAACTTGAAAGAGACTCATATTTAATTTCTTAAAAATTAATTACTTGATAATGCTTATGATATTTATAAAGAAATATTCAAGTAAATGAAAAATGTATTCTATAATAAATATTCTAAGGAATTAAAAAAATAATCCGTATACGCATATGCATTTCTTGTGAATAATTCTTTTAACTTTCCTTTGATTTTTAAATTAAGTTTGATAATATTTTGCTTACATTATATCATTATGACAAATTAAATAAATTTGAAGACTAATGTATATATACTTTTAGCATCTCAATTTTTTTATTTATCATAAAATATTATTCTATGTGGAATGTACTATTTAAAATGGGAAAATTTAATATAAAATCCTTCGTGATAGTTAAAAATTAAACCATTAACCGCAAAGCAATGGGAGTTTGCATTACTGATAATCTTTGCATCGAATCAGCAATAATAAGAAAAATTATTTATCCATATGTATTACAAAGCATTATCTTTCTGAATAAAATAATTTATTTAAAATGTGACAAATATGTTTAATAGTTGTATTATACTATAAATACTATTGATCATGAGACATATTTTTAATACACTTTATATTCAAGAACCTACGATTTGAATTAATATTACAGTTCAATGTTTCTCCAAAATTGAAATCATATAAGGAACCTGAAAGTGTTTTCATATGTATTGAAGTTTCCTCACAAATATTTTTAAAATATAATAATATACAATATAAATATATTTTGTTTACGTTATTCAATGCGACAAACATTATTAAATCATAAACTAATACATTGAAGAAAAATAGATATTTCTTTGAAATATTTAAAAATGTGCATTTTATGTAAGCGTTTGTAATGACATAAATAATGATAGATATGTTAAAGTAGTGTGATATCTACTATTTTGACACAAATTGACACGAATTAAATATGTAAAAAATGTAAACAAATGTAGAATACCAAATTTATTTTATTTAAGTGAGCGAAAAGAAAATTCCTTAAAGACAATATTTTAATATATATATATATATATATATATATATATATATATATATATATATATATATATATATATATATATATATATATATGCTTAGCTCAATTTATGCTAAAATGCATTCATTATTTTTAAAAATCATTTTTTATATCAAAAAGTTCTTTAAAAAAACACATATCATAAATTCCAATGTGTTTCTCTCTTTTTGAATTCCATACTGCTTAAATTTAAATTATTGTCTTGTATATTTTTATATATTAAATATAATATTTTCTTTCCAGGAATGAAGAGGAAAGAAATGTTACTAACGAAACTACAACTTATTCAGCAAAAATAAGAATTTTGTAATGCAATGTGTTAGATCAACAGGGAAAGGATTGGAGAAATCTTCAATTTTATAAAGACAAGATGTAATCGAATATTTTGGAATATTATTATAATGTAATTCTGCCCGATGACGAAATGAAAAATGAAACATCTTTTTAACTTTTTCTTCATCTGGATTTATTTTTTTTAAATATGCTTGATAATATATTTTATTGATGGATACAACATGTAAAGAAGTGCCCAACGAATGTCATCTTACTTATCAAAGTGAAGATGGTTAGATTTCTTTATATTTCAAAGTTTTTGTGATATCAGGTGGGTGATGTAATATAAAATAAACTATGCCAGTATTATAAGTAGAGTAGAATTTTAAATTTCCTTTTCTTTCAATTAATTTACATTTGAATGGGATCGTTTAATTCTATATGATACTATTATATTATATCAGGTTAAATAGTTCATCAACTATTAAATTTTGTTATTATATTTTAAAATAATTAATATCTGTTCAAAATTAAATGATATAAAATAGATTAGTATACTCTTAAAAGCCACATTTTTATATTTTACAGATGTTTCTAATTTGAGCTGAAATATAATTAAGGTACCCGAACACGTTCATAGCATTTTTTAAAATACACTGCATGTATACATTGTAACCATTTTTATATATTTAACTTTAGAAACCATTAATATTGAGATACTAATATTTGATATATGCCAATATTATTCTTCAAAATAGTTAAATATGTCTACAATTTTAAGCATTTTTTAAAAAAATGCTACATCGAAAACTATTAAACATATTTGAAAAAAAAATTAATAGCAAATAACCTATATGTTGTTGTCTAGAGCATATACTAAAATTTTAAGTTTCTGTTAAAATATAAAATAATTACAGCTAGTTGTGAATATTTATACTGAAATTTTAGCCCAGTTTTCTATGCCATTATTCAAATTACAGGCTATAATTTAAGAAAAATTGAAGTGATTAAAATTATTTTAGTACACTCTATAGAAAACAATATACAGATCAAGCTCATGAAATTTCATAGTGATATTATAAAACTATTTTGAGTTATCATTTTTGAAGCTTACAAATTATAGGCAAGGGACAGTTCTGAGAAAATCGAATTTAAAGATTATCTTTATAATGGAATTTTTATTAAGTGTCTATAAAAAATTCTCATATTTGTTGATTAATTTTTTTATTTGATTTGCTGATTGATTTCCGGAACAGTAATGATTTTATGTATCTTTTAAAAGGTTACTTACTTTACATTTCAAAATTAAACACTGTTTAAACTAATTTTTAACATCATTCTGGACCTTTAAACGCCCACTTCCGGTGGTTTAAATATGTCCAATTTTGGTTTCCTAATCTTTACGAAATACTGTATATATCGGAATCTAATTTAAGTAGAGACAAAAACAAACCTATTTTGTAAAGTTATTTAAATCCCTTATTTAACGAAAGAATAAAATAAACTTATATATATCTTTTTTGGTCGAAATTGACTTTTTCAACGTGTACGGGTACCGTAACTCATAAACAATTTTAATATTGTATGCAATTTGAAAATTTGAATAAAGGTAATTACACAGTCAAGATATTTTAATAACATTTAATTATTCTTCTCTCTCTTTATATATATATATATATATATATATATATATATATATATATATATATATATATATATATATATATATATATATATATATATATATATATATATATTAATTCTTAATTCATTTGTACATTACTATTTGTTTTTTATATAAAGTTTATTTATATTATAATAACAGAGCAAAAAAGGTATAGTTTATGCTATTTTAACTGTGCGTTTTTTAAATATTTTTTCTTTTACAATTAACAATCTTGTTAGCATTAGATGTTATACTCATGTTGTGATAATCAGTGTAATATTTTATAATCTAATATATTAAAATCTACATCAGTGATTCTCAGTGTTTGAGACGCGAACAAGTAGAATATAAGTATCTTCACAAAAGTAGAATATTGAAAATAGTAATAGATTGCGAAATGCCCTTTGCATTTAGTACAGAAAAATTTGCTATCTACTCTTATCCAAAAAAAAAAGGAATTTATAACTAATTTTTCTTTTGGTTCCAGAACATGTAAACACAAAATTTAAGTATTCTTGAGACGATTTTCTTTATTTTGCTTTGGGAAAAATGGTTGTCCATGCACTTGTTGATGATTGACTATCAACTCATGTTCCCTAATGATCGCTTAAAGATTTATCCATGTTTCTGAATAAATCTTCTGCAATGAATATTGATTACGGCGAACTGAAATTGAGAAAAACATATTATACACATTCAAACATAACAAACACATTCAAATAGATTCATAGCGATAAAATGATCGACTCGAATTAGACTGCCAGAAATTGAAATTGGCATTATTGAACATCATCCTCTATAAGAAAAAATGTTAAAAACATCCATGAAAAAACATATCTCTATAAGAAAAAAAAATTGCTACCATCTGCGAATACACGAGACGGAATGTTTTCAATAATTCATTATGTTCGAGGCAAATAAGGTTTTCTCTCGAAACCAATATGATCGACACGAGAGCAAATTTCAATGTAGATTTGTAGATTCTTGTTTTATCAGTGTTGAAAATTTATGTTGCTAAATGTCAAAAACAATTCAGTGCTCTTGGTAGCTTGTATTGTCCAAAATTAAGCTCGTGGCGTAGATTTAGAGCCAAATTACTCAAATGCATTCTTGTTGTGTACATTTTACTGTCACAAGAAGAGACGAGACTGAAATTATAATTGAAAATTGGTGTGCGAATAATGAAAGGTTGACAAACGCTGGTCTACATCATCAAAATGATTATAAAGATTATTGATAATTTTAACTCTGTTATTTTAAAGATATGTAAATCTTAGATTAAATAAATGTTTCGAGAAATGTTTAATCTCGCAATCGTTAAATTAATTCTTATCTTCTAATCTTTTTATGTGTGTCAAAAATGTATATCAGGTACGTGATATATACAATGTATTACAAGGGATTGAATTTGTTAATTATCTAAAACAAATAGTATAGATCTTTGTTCAGAATTTTACTTCTATTAAAATAACTCCCGAAACCTTCATTCTAATTAATTTAACATTAATGTTTAATTGAAAAAATTTTTACAATGAAAATGTTATTATATACATAATAATTTTTAATCATTAAGAAGTTTAATCCAGTTATCTTCAAAGAGATTATTATTAAAATATACAATTTATTATATAATTATTTCTTAATATGAGGTCGTTCAGAAAAGAAAAGAGCTTATGCTTATAAATTAGATTATGTAAATACTCATTAAAGTCTTACTTGAGTAAATTTCATAACAATTAAAAATTTTCGGAAAAAAAACTGACAGTATTGAAGTTTAGAAATAGAAATTGATTTGTTAAGCCTACTTATAGTTTACTAATTTTCATTTTCGGTATATGGAATTTATATTAAAAATTAGATTAATTATGTGAAGTTTAAAAAAAAAAAAACTACGTGTATTTGATTTCAATTTAATACATTTTTATAATATCTGTCGTGCTGTAAAAATATATTTCTATGAATAAAATAATACTAGTATAAAATAAAGAACTGCTTTGATTGTGGAATTTTAAGTTCAGCTCAAAATTTTAGTATGATTTTCTGGAAATTTCTTCAAAAAATATTTTAAACTTTGATATATTTATTTAAATAATGGGGCTATTAAATATTCTGACATTTAAATGGATATATTTTAGTCAGTTAACTATACGGGATGTGAAATATAATACAAAAAAATAAAACATTATTTTCTCTCATGCAATCCTGTAAATTATCTGCCTAAATTTTATTAAGATACATATATTTCCTATAATAAATCTGTCAGACTAATGGAATCAACTTGTTGACTGCAGTTTCTATGAACTTAATGTTTGCATGCTAATATTTTGAAGGGTTGACAGCTACAAGCGTCTTAATATTGATTTGTTTCAACTACTCTAAGTTTTCGAATCGCCAATAACAATTTAGTTTCATGTAAACCAACTAAGCAGACTTCCTAAAGACAGTCCTCTTCAACTAGGTCATTATTGATTGGTAGAGAGCTGCACTACAGACGTTTAATGGTGATGTAATACCACTACACCTTTGTGAAGGTACTTTACCGAGAAACACAAAATATGTTAAAAAATAAAATAAGCGAATCCATTATTATGACAAACCTTTCACTTGGCTAACTCAGAATTAAGTGAAACTCATCACAGAAAAGGCAACCTAAAACACATTAATAATTAAATAAACGGAACATTTTATTTGTATTTTTGAAGCATATATATTTATGGTATAATGTATTTCAATCAATATAAAAATAACGATAAAAATATATTTTTTAGAACGTAATTAAATAATTCAGAATTGCGCTTCGCATTCATTATTATTTCATAAGGCAATGCTTACAAGCAAAACCAATCATTATAACTTCATCTAATTGAGATTAAAGTGTTTTGTTGCCCTTCTAATATCTTTTACCAATAATTTTTTGAAAGAATATAGTTTAAAGTATTCAATGCTCTTAAAAAAATAGTATAGTTTGAATAATTTCATTTGATAAATTTCAAGATATAATTTAGTTTAATAAATAGTTGCCAGTTTGAAATTCAGGTGATGCTTTTAAACAAATTTCATGGGTAAATAAAAACAGAAGTTTATGAAATGTAATTATTTATGTAGACTTTAAATTTTAAACTTACACAAAATAACCTAAGTTTTTCTCCAGGTTATGCTTAGTTTATAGAGAAACATTTATAATAACAAATTAGTAATTGAGAAGTAGGTTTCTGGAGAATTTAAAATATTTGTCGGGTAAATAGCTGCAACTATTTCACATTAGTACATCCTATATTGATACTTTATTTCATTGCACAATGCAAAATGAATTGTTATGAAATTTATGTTCTTGTAAATTTTTATCTTTTATACGTACAATTTGTCCATGTACAGAAAAAGAAGTTTATACATTGATAATTTAAGGTAACACTGCGATGGATATGTTTGAAATCAAATGATACTATTTTGTTGAATTCTACTTCCTTATTGAAAAAAATAATTAATATTTATCGTTTTTATTCTAAATTTCTATTTAGAAGCTTTGGGTGTTTTAGGGAACATTAACGCGTCATGCATATTGCATACTTTCAAGCTAGAATTTAGACCAGAATCGTTGTTGATCTGTCATCTGATTAGCTTAACATAACTAAGTTCGTGTACGTTATTTGAATTAGTTTCAGAAAATTAGGTAAATTAGTGTAATTAATTGCATTACAGTTGAATTAAAAAGGGTCAAATTAATATATATGAAGCTATAGTCATGAATGTGGATTTGACTAGAGGTTTCCACCCACACAAGCCCTCTCTAATAGCAGTAGGGGATATTTGATGACTAATCTAAAGTATCTACTAAGTTTATTTAAGAATAACTAGTACACATGTAGGTGTGGGGAAAATATTTACATGGCAAACGCTGTTAATATGTGACCTGTATGATGTAAATTATTCACTTTCATACATGTTTGTTTTCGTAAATGTTTTTCATGCTGATGTAGATCATATTTTCTGAAGCTGAATGCTGATTTTTATCACACAATTTATGTATATAAACTTAAGGGGGCTTTTGTTTATTATTTAATAGTAAAAACAATTGTACTTATTTAACCTCAAAACCAAAGCTATTTATTTGCCTTAGTTTTATTCATTCAATTCTAATTTTAACATATTCTTTAAACTTTGAACACAGGTTCATATTTTGCCGAATACATTTACCAGACTAATCAAATTTTTATTCTACTTCTTAATTGTCATATTTTAATTAAAGTTTCAAGCATCTTCAACATATTACATTATAATTAAATCATAGAAATAAGGTTTATACTTAGTTTAAATATTATATGAGTTTATATTAAGGCCATGATGAGGTAAATACAAGTTTTTTTGCAAATTAATTATTCTTTTGAATTTTTTTTAATTCCATCATAAGTAAAAGGGTTAGATAATGTGTATAGTTAAAGTAAGAAGCAAATTTATTTAAATTGTTGGATTTATTTTAGTTACATCAGTTTAAATTGTTGAATTTATTTTAGTGATACATAAATGTTTTCATTAATTAATGAAAATTCCTTTTATTATTACGTAATGCAATATAATTTTTTTTTCTTAAAGCATATTTATTTACAAAAAATTCCCAAAAGGAGAAGTAAAAGCGAAAACTCCCCCAAAATACTATTTTTGATAAAATTTTTCTTTTATTAAACTTTTATTTAAGGAGATTGCGGAAAATTGTTCAATTAAAAATCCTAATGTATATAAATTATTATTTTAAATTCCCTAAATTATATAAATTCCATTTAATGTTAAGAAATATAATACTATGAAAAATTGATTGCATTTGAGAGAAAACATTTCCAAAATCTCAAGATATTTCCAAAAATTCCTTAGTATACATATTAGTAGAGTGGTTCCTTAATATGCATATTTGAGTTTCTCTGAAATGTCAAAAACTTGGACTCTTTTGTAAAAAGTAATAATAGATGACCTGATTAATAGCATAATAAACGTTAAATAATGTTCGCTTTTGTAATGAAAATGTGATAATATTTACACAATGTATCAAAAGCAAAATATACCTAAAGACGCCTCCCCAATATGTACGAATATAATTTTATTACAGGCTATTATTCTTAGTAAATTAATCGAAACGGCAACCGAACAATGAAACTCTGGTACTGAATTCAATTTAGCAGGTTAAGTTAATTTATAGCATTGTTTAGTTGCTTATTTAGAAAACAGAATCATGTTAAATAAAGCTTTCAATTGAATTGTAGCAACTATTTTATGTATCTAAATGTGCATCATGTGATGACAATTTCCTACATATAATACTTGATATCGATTCAATAAGAATGGAAAGATGAATATTCATACAATTTAGGAGTTAAACTTTTACTCATTTATGTGCATTATAAAGCATTGAATGGCACTCTTAAGACAAAGTTAAAAGAGCATGAAAATTGTTTTATTGAATTAATAAATGGTAAATTAACTTTATTATGACAAAAAAATATTTTACAAATATTTGTTTATTTATTCTATTTTGCTTTAGGAGAAGGAGTATTTATAAGGGTATCACTATAATAATTGCATACAGTGTGTATTTTATTTATATATAATTTGGTGTATGATAATATAGTACAAAACATCATTAATTTTGTAACAATAATAATAACACTGTAATGATAGTATAAAAATTATAATGTATTTAAAATAATATTTTTACATACAAATCCTGGTTACTAGGATTTCTACATTTTTCATCATTACAAGGTGCGGAAGTAGTGACTCTTTTTCTAGTGTTGAAATGAGTGGTTGTATTACCATGGTCACGAAAGTAAGTGTTTTTAGAAAAAAAACACCTAACTTAACCTGCATTCTCCTGAGGTATTATTTCTCACGGAGAAATTGCAACCAAGACATATCATTGATTGAGTCAGGACTCTAACTCACTACCTTCTGATAACGAACACCCTTACCTGTCAAGCGTCAGCAATCACAATGTAATAAAATAATAATAATAATACTCTACTGGAATACTTATACGTGAATTTGATTTATAACTGAGGGAAGCTAAGTATATGATTTTTAGCTAAATATAATAATATTTATTTCAGTAAGATTTCATTTATATATTTAAAGTTATTTATTTATACAAATTTTAGGAAAAAATAATTTTTTGTGGAAAAAACTATATTAATATAAATTTTTCATTAAATTAAGTAATGTTATGAAGAAAGTATAATCAAAAATAATGACATGTAAGAAATTTTCTTGTAGCTAAAAATAGACGAAAAAATTTTAAACGAAAATGTAAATTAATAAAAGGATGATAAAATTGATTATACCAAAAGTTTCTTCCTTAATTAAATTAAATGAGGAATGCATAACATTGAATTTGTTATTTATATTGACTATCATAAAATAGGGAAAATATAATGAAAATCAAATATCAATAGAAGTTTGGTTATAAGAGTTAATGTATTGGAAAACCTGATATAAAAGCAATTTGATTCCCTAATTGAAAAAATTACCATAGGCAGCTTTTATTTCTAACACTCATTGCACATGTACAAGATTTTCAGAAAAGTTTAATTAAATTCAAACAATATAATTATCTACTAAAGTAATTCAGATAATATAAATGGGTCAATTACAAGGATTAAAAAATACCATTGTGAAATATAATGTGCATAATATTAAGTTCGACCCATTCATTTGTATCCTTGATGTAGTCTTTCATTTCTAAATGCTCTATTTTTTAAAAATATTTCTCAGCTCCCTGCAATTTAATAGAATGAATGGAAAGCTTAACAGCCAAAAGCTGTTGTAAAGATTGTTGTTGCCATTGGCACTTAACCAGTGATAGGAATATTTGCCTGATTAAATCGCGACTGTATTACGTCATTACATAAACACTATATACATCAAAAATTATACTAAAGAAAAAATTATAACAACTACGAAAGTCAGCATATAAGTAACGTTTGTTGACAAAGAAGTTAAAAAAAAAGGTTGTAAAGAAATATTGTGTTATTAAATTAAAACAATACAGGAATAAAAACGTTGGTTAGACAATGCATACTAGTGGTATAAGCCAATAATTAGTGCATCATTAGATCGACTAAATATCTGATGTTTTTTAATCCTTTTTTTATATTCAGCAGCTGGTGAACAAGCTTAGAAATATTTATGATGCATCTCTGATATGTATCAACTAACTGTTGTTGTTTTGTGAAGATCTGGATACCTCAGTTGTCATTCAAAAACATATTTAAGATATAATTATGGCACATGAACTGTCTGATAATAGGTTTGCCTGTTAAAAAAAACATAGGCGACAAAACCACAGCAAAATATCATTGCTGTAACTGCGAGTTGTTAAGACTAAAAAAGAATTGGTGTGAAAGAAATTCATGCCTCAGACAGTTTTTAATGATGAAATAGCTATCGCTACTCAATAACAAATGGTATTCTTGAATAATAATCACCATATTTGTACACAAGTATATGGAGGTCACAACCATTAAATAAAATGTGGGATGTGCATGTACTCTTCTTCTCCTATTGAATACTTTACAGCTTCACCCTGAATGGTAACATTCCTAGTGATATCACAGAAGGTGGAATGAAAGGAGTAGTACCAATAATTATTCTCAGTTCTTGAATCTTATCTTCATGAATCTTTTTCAAATGGTAGCAAGACGAATTGACGAATGGCATTGAACTAAATTCTGGCAATAGGGAAAGGAAAAATCATCTTCTATACAAAAGAAACAAGATTTATGTTACACTTATTTGATAGTCCTATGAATTGTAAGATACTTTCCTGATTTTCGGTTGCACTTTACATTTAACTGGGATGGGAATATGATTGTGAGTATATAAAGCTTCACAGCATCCAAGAATTCTTAAGTTCATCATCAAAAATTAGAACTATAATAACAGAAAATGAAAGAATTGAGCTTTTTTTTTTTTTTTTAACATATTTAGTGATTGGATTCTCTATGAAGTTATTCATAGAAACATGTATAAATAATTAGGACGAGATTTAGTACATTTACATCGGGATCTTGTTTTAATGTTTTAAACAGGTGTAATATGCATTATTGTTAAATTATCAGTTACTTCCGCACATTATTCCTCTAAATACATTCAGAATGTTTTGTAAAACTCATTTCATTAACTAATTCGACACTTTTACATAAATTAAGAGAATTATGCCATGTGCATTAAAATATGTGATAGTAAAATATACATTAAGACACTCATTAATATTCTATGGTGATCACTCTATTACAACGACAATCATTTCATTGGTTGTTTAAAAGACATTATTTAACAAATTTAGAGACTTGTTATTTAGTGAATCTAATATTTTGTAAAGTTTATAGTTTTTTTTTTTTTTTTAACTTATATAGACCTTACAAGCTATTGATTAAAAACGTGTTACATACATAGAGTCGTAGGAAAATTTAAAATGTCCTTATAAAATAAAAAATATTAGGTAACGTTTGGTGATTAAAATTCAGTTATATAAGGTTTTATATAAGCATTTAAGTTAAAAAGAAGCAAACAATATAATTCAATTCGGAAATCCTTATAATATTCCTAGAGTATGTGTAATTAGAAATAACTGAATAAAATAATTCAAGTATTATTTTATGTTTTAATCTTAGAAATAACATTCTACATTAATGATGTTTTTAGAACATTCTAAATTTTTCAAGCAATCTAAAACTAAGTTTAGTATAACCAATGTGTTATTATAAAGTAAAAAGAAAAGAATTGGATTAATGTAATTTATATAAGCAAATCAATGCTATAACAATTCATATTTATTTACCAAGAATTTATACCAATTCATTGATATAAAAGTAAAGAAAAGGCTTAGCATTTTTTTTCTTTGCTGACAAATATGATTGATGAAAAATATTGCTCGAAACCATCAAATACTTCACCATCTTACCAACAATCAAAGGAGAATTGCCCGGTAGTGAATATAAATAGAAGTAAATACAGCTTATGATTAACATTTGAAGAACTCGAGAAGTATGTTATACTTCACAAATACTTAATCTCAAATCCACCAAGCCCAAATTTGAAGAGAACTATTTGTTAAAAGAAGTCTGTAATTAATTTCTTTCAGAGATAAAGCCTCTGAAGAGGAATCTCATTCGAAGAAGTATTCTGCAGTACGTGAAACAAAACAACCGTAACACTAAATAAAAGCCTAGAAAATGGGTCAAGTGAATATTGTCATACATAGTGTTTCCTCACCCACATTTGTTTTGCGTCGGTTAGATTTATGCTGATGGCACAAAGATTTCACCCCTCCACCGGTCTGGAATCTTGCCAGTTTTCCAGATTTATTATACTGGAGGCAGAATCTAGGAAAATCGGGATGGCGCCATACCCACCGGTGTCTGTAATTTTCAGAAATTGGGAGAGTGACTTTACAGTAACGTTAAAGGTATTACAGTGAACAATATGTGATTGCTCATTCGTAATACTTTATTTTATTCCAGAAAATGCATATATTATATTATTTTTTATTACTATATGCAAAATAAACTTATTTTTATATTTTTCAATACCAGGATGATTTTTTTATTCAATTTTTATTTATGTTTTGTATATGTTCATGAATTATATTAATCAATCTATTATGTTTTTGTATTCAATAAATTGAAAATAACAGAATATTTTGCAAAGAAGTCCAAAAATTACACTCATAATTAGTCAGTTTCCGGAACATTTTTACCTGAAATTTAGTGGAAGACATCTGTTACAGTTTTGCCTTTTATATAATTTATTATTTTGAAATCATTGTATAATAATTATAATAAGTTAGTTAACATATAAATATTCTAAACTAATGAATAAATTTAATTTATGACAATTCTCAATAAAATGTGGATTTTGTATTGCATAGGTTCCAAATTTTATTTTCATAGAATATTTTTTCATAAAAAGCGATAATTTAAGCTTATTTACTTTTATACATTCAATATTTTCATTACAATTTATATTTTAACTTCCATTAAATATAAACTTCAATGATTGCAATAATTCTAAGATTATCATAATTAATACGATTTTTATAATACAAGCAAATTTATTAAAAGTAAGGTTCTAAAATGCTTTACGTAATACGAAGATTTAATTTTAATTCAAGCTTATTATAAAAAAATGCGTTCATTAATTTTTCACATATTTCACCTGTATAAATTAAAATAAAAATACTTAATGGGTTATACTTCATTAAAAGTTTTTTTTTTTTTTTTTTACTTTTTATAAAAAATGCTTGATATAATATTTTTTGTCATTGCATATTATAATTAAAAGAACACCCTTTTTAATATAACCATTAAATTTTTCTAATATGCATTAAAATTGCTTTTATTTCAATTAGCTGTAAGAGCAAATTGAAACAATTTAAAGTCTTTATTTAGAAAAATTATTATGATACCTATTAATATTTGTAAATAACTAAAATATTTGTCTTGGTAATTTACTTTTTAATTACAAGCAATTCTTTTAATTAAAGATCATTTATTAAATTGTTAATACAATTATTTATTTAATTATGAGGAATTGCCTTAAAATCACATATTATAAATAATCTTATCTTCATATCTTCATAATACATTTTTATCGCAAAAGTTATTGCTAATATTCCTAAAATTTAACTATGGATTCTTATAAATAATGTGTTTGACTTTTGTAATTTTTTTCTATAATACGACTTTAATAGATTCCATATGATTCTTTTAAATTAAGTGTGTCACTTTTTACATAAATTGTAAACAAGTATATGTAAGAAAATGGAAAAAATTTCTCCTGATGAAATTTTATAATTATTTCACTGCAGTCTTAAAAATTTAGTCGAAAATGTTATAAATTATTTAATTTAAATTTTATTTCATCCTATTTAGTATTTTAGGTATCATAATATCCGTACGGGAAGCACACGTTATCTATACCTGCTAATTATTAGTTCAATGTTAGTATATATGATTAGTCCTGTAAGCAAATATAAGAATCTATATTTTTCAACATACAAATTACTATTACCAGATTAATTTAGAAAATAAATAGCATGGTGAAGTATTACAGTTTACTTCATCGAATAAATGACAGAATATTTCATTTATTGTGTTTCAATATGTCCTTTATCTATTTAATTTTAAATACAAGTGTGGCAGTTTTTTTTTTTTTTTTTTTTTTTTTTTTTATGTTTCACTTTTATAATTTTGATAACTCATTTAAAAATATAACATATAGTATTAAACTCTTAAAAAACAAAGAATGATTCAAAGAAATATTTAAATTTGAAAGAAGTGAACAATTAGTAATAACTTAAAAAGTACTAGAGTTACTCATCATTTTCTTTATAAACTTTGATCTTAGCTAGTATTGTTATTAGCAAAATGACTGCTGGTTAGATGTTTTCATTGGCAATTCATGGTTTTGAATCTCAAATCATGGGCTTGTTTTTAATGGTAGAAATCTATTTGAACTATGTTTTCTTATTCGTACGGCTCATACACTACATAAGTAAACGTTAAATTTAGTCCTCATTATAATTAATTAAAACTAAGGCTGCCTAATGTAGTGTAATTTTCTCAGAAATGCTTACTTAAATTGTAATAAAATCTTGTAAATGAAATTGTATACTATAAAAACTACAATAGTTTTAGGGTCAGTTTTTGCACACGCTATAAAAAAACTCAAATATAATTAATTTAATACACTTCTTATATAGTATAATAACATATTTCTCTTTCCTGTAAATTATGTTTAAGGAACACAGAACTAGTTTAAAGAAGACTCTCTTAAAACCACCTAATGCCTATTATTTACCCTTGCTTTAATTATATATATATGTATATCATAAGAAAAATATTTGCTTACATGTAGTAAAATCATTAAAATTTATAGAGTCGCAATAAGTAGCAATGCACATTAAAAGTAAAAACTGGTTTTTAAATGCACGCTTAAAAGTGTGTTTAATTGTATTAACATATAAAAATTACTTTGTTTGTGTGTGTGTGTGAAGACATAAATATCAATCTTAAATATTAATATCATATACATTAAACCTATAAGTTGCTTTCTAAAATAACAATAGTTATGATTCTGATTTTGGTTTCAGGTAAATTTTTTAATAAAAATGTTGCATAAAAAATATTTTCTGTGAACTATCTGGGAAATATGAATATTCATTATTAGAAATTTAATGTTCGTTATTATAAAGTATTGAAAAATATCAAGTGTTTTTTATCTTTAATTTTTATTCTTATTTTAGCTTAAGAATATGAAGATGCCGAAATTCTCCATTTAAAAATGATTATTTTTATAATTACAGAATAATAATTCAAATTGGTATTATATTGAACCGAATAATTCACATCACCATATATATTTATTTATTCTTTTGGTACTTGCTTATTTCTCATATTCCAATTAAAAAAAGTGCTTTTACTGTACAGAAATTATCTTCAGTTAGAACTTTTTATTGTATGAAATAATATTTAAATAATGAAGTATTTTACATCATTTTCGCGTTATAAATTTTAAAATTATTTCTTTGTTATCATATTTTAAGCATTCATAATACAATCAGAAATACGTAGACATTTTGTGCTTTTATTCCTATTTCCTACGTACATTTTATTCAATAATAAAATGGACAAGAAAATTCTTGTCTTAAAATATTCTTAACAATAACAATGCTAAACATGTCTTGTAAAAAAGTATAGTCCAATTTGCATAAGAGCCAGAACAAAATATGTGCTGGGTAAAATGCCGACAAAGGAAAGTATGTTACTCTCAAACATAAGGAAGTGAGTGTGTATATATACTAGAAGAAGGTCGGTTATCAAAGATAAGAAAGTTAAAGTTATATTCTTCAAAAAACATCTGAGGATATATTCTGCGAACAAAACATTCTGTGTTGAGTTATAGGCTACCTGTAAACTGAAGATAAATCTATTTTTTCTAGATGGTAGATAAAAGTTACTTACTGTAAGAAAAATGTACAGTTGTCAAGGTCAAAAATATCACTCCTAACTCAATATCTCACAGAGTAAAAATAAAACGTTTTATTTATCTTTAGGTGGCATGGCGATCTAAGTTTTTAGCGTTTTTTCTTACTTTGAAGATAAGAACACCACGCTTATTTTTTATTGAAAGCAATTTATAATTTCATACTTATGTGTTTGTTCATAACTAAATTTAGAAAATAAAAAAGAAGATCCATTGTAAATAATTATTTATCTTTCACCAAATTAAAATACAAAAATATATTCGACTGACCACAAAGTTATATTTAACTACAATTATGCTTTATTGAGTATTTCACATGGAATATATCGGGTCACACGAATTGTAAGGTAATGCCTATACACAGTTTCATATAATAATAGTAACAGCTTTGAAGAAGATTAAAATAAAATGAAGTTTTTTTTTCTGAAAAATTACCTTTAATTTTAAAATTAAATTTGAAATACATAATATACAATATATTATATGCTGTTACAAAGTATTTATTTAGAAATTCTTGCTTTTTTCGTTTATTAAATAAAACGAGATTTCTGATTGGTAATATTTATATATTCTGGTCAAATTTTAATAAAATTATATAACCTTTAAAATTAATTTATTATTTTCCTAAAAATTATATAAATTCGAATTTTTTTATCTTAATAAAACCATCCATTATTTATCCTACTACCTTATTTTAAGATTACCAAATGATAACCTTCATTTTGTAATTTTAAAATAATCGAATCAAAAATACTCAAATGTAATTCATTTGCGTTTTATAAATACAAATGTAAATAATGAATAAATAACATATTATTTTGACTATATTTTTAAGCGAATATCTTTATTTATAATATGCTTAGTTACATTCTGTATATATTAACACAGTAAATTTTATGTAACTGATATATTTAAAAAGAAAATTAAGAATATTATTTCAAGTACACATTTCAGATGCAAATTAAGAATATTCGGTGCAAAGCTTAATGGAGCTTAATTTTAATGGAGCTTTTTTATATAATC
Organism: Latrodectus elegans; assembly: GCA_030067965.1. NCBI lineage: Eukaryota > Metazoa > Arthropoda > Arachnida > Araneae > Theridiidae > Latrodectus > Latrodectus elegans. Next base: position 45,219,146 of record CM057817.1, read on the forward strand.
TTTATATTATTATATTGTACATCACATTGGCTGTAAATATTAAAAATGCAGTTTCTGAATATTTCATGCAACATCAAACAATAAATTTAGTTCTCATTGATAATCTATATTTGCACATTGCATTCAAACGATATACTAATTTTTAATCAAAAACCATTTTTGTAATTATATGGTATGTTAGTTTTCTTAACTTCAATAAATATTATTTATTGTGTACATATTTCGAAAATTTAAAACGAAAAAACAAATTGAAGTCTTAACTGATGTCCTGCATTTATCATATTATTTTCTTTATATGATTTATAAAACTTATTCACGTAACTAATTTCACCACATAATGAATCATTCATATATTTTTGTATTGCTGCAGGCTTTAAAGGAATCCGTATAAATGTGCATAAAATTTTAATACAAGACTGAATTAATAAACATTATTTTTAGTTTAAGTTGCAGATTTACTGTAACTTATAAAAATACCAATATGTTTGTAATGAAAAAGAATGGCGATGAAATGAATAAGAAATACATTTTAGTATTCTTTGTTTCTTTCGAAATTTTCTTACATTTAATGTTAACTACTTGGATTTTATAAATAATTTATTTCTTTACTTGACATGAATAATGCAGCTTACAAAAGTTTATTCTTTTGGTTTTTCTATTGTAAATTGTGAATTCAGGATTTGAGACATATTTAAGATAACAAAAACATAACTTTGAATAAATTTAAGATATCGAAAACACTAATACTAAGTATTGCCTCCAAGCTAAAATATTTTTAATTATAATGACGATTAATTAAATATCACTTTTATTAATTTATCATTTACATTAATTAGGCAATAAAATGTATATCAAAAACATTGCAATAATCATCTTATTATTGCTATTTTTATTAAAGAAAAATTATCGTAAATAAAAATATAATTAACATATGTTTGTTTCAAAAACGTTTTATTACAGTATCATTGATATTATGCAAAAATATTTTAAAATATAATTGAAGCAACATTGTTAAATATTTTTAAAGTATTTGATTACCATATCATGAATATTATATAAAACAAATTTTTTAATAAATTAATATAAAAATCAACAAGAAAGAAACAAAAAAGTATTTCTTTATAAAAAATGTGTTCATAAATTTACGTTCAGCTATTAGAATTTTAATTATTAATTTTAATAATTATATCACACTTAATTTTTTTATCTCATTTTATTATAAATTTGAAAATGAATAAAATAATATAAACTAACATATATACTATTCTAATGTTTTATTTTTGTAAATGTTTACTTTTCTATATGTAATGTATAGTTAATATAAATATATAAATTTATATACATAAATACACATATATATGTTATGGACACACACGCACAAATATATATATATATATATATATATATATATATATATATATATATATATATATATTTATATATATATATATATATATATATATATATATATATATATATAGGGAGGAGTTATAATTAATGTATTTTGATTTATATTATATAAAAGAATTTTGGTAAAAAGTTAAAGATTATTCAAAAATACTCTCATATTCATTTTTCTGACATTATTTTAAAATAATGCGAAAATAGAGATAAAAGAGAACGGAGCTTTTATATTTTACTTAAATATAATTATATGATGAAAAATTATTAAACATTTTATATTCAAAATTTCACAATACGTGTCAATAGTACACACACATTTTTAGTATTTATTCTTATCTCTGTTGTATTTATGATTACATTATTTTTCAAAACTCTTATATTTTTTAATGATGCAACTTTACGAACACCCATTTCGCATGCAATCAGATTTAAATCGTAACTAGATTCATTTTATCATCTAGAAGAAGCTGCCGAAGGAGAAACATGCATAAATAATGCATATATTTTTTAAACACACCACGAAATTGTGTGGATGCAACGTCATGCAAGGGTCTCCGTGCCAAGGCTGCGACGTGCATATTAAGTGAATGACTTATTAACTAAGTGAAGATGAGGATGCTCACGAAAAATACACTCTCAAATGGATTAAGTCGTTTAAGATTTGTAAAAGATAGTATTTTTAAAATAAGGTTCATTTATTTTCTGATAGATATGTTTTGCTTGATCGATATGAAATTGGGATTTCATATTTAATGATTATATACATCATTTATTTTGAACTAGGCATCAATTTGGGAAGAAATGTTTCTTAATAAAAATTATACAAATACATAGAAACTTTCATTTTTATTGTCCTCAAATCATAAGTAATATTTGTTTTGCAAAGAAAAATGTTAGTATCTTTCAAAGAATATTTTATTTGATTTCAAAATTTTCTTTTTAAATTAAATAAAATATTTGTTGAGTTATGTTAATGTTTTTTTTATTTGCCCTATTTATATATATGATATATATATTTAAGCTACTTTTAAATTATATTTTGCAATATTTGTAGCATGGAATAGTTTATAAAATTCAAATATAAACTTAAAATCACACATGCTGGATTTATTCTGAAATAGATTTTTCTTGTCAAAAGCATTAATGTATTTATTATATTAGTGAACTTCAAACAAGCTGTTAAATGTGCTGTTTTGAAATTAGTATTAATACATAAGATATTACTTAAGTATTAATGAGTAACAAATTACATATACAAGCGATGAAATTGTTAAATATATTTATCAATGTTTTGAACTTTGCTATTCAAAACAAACATAATATTATTAATTTTCTTTTGTAATGCTATTTTAAAGAATGCAATTAGGCAACCTAAATAACATTTTCCACCACAATGTATTAATTAGAGAATTAATTTTCAAGAAAGGGAGGGAATATCTAAGCATACCAATAAACTTCACTATAAGTTATAAGCCAATCATGTGTATGTGCGTCTTTTAAACCGGAAAAAAAAATTTATGTTGTTTTGAATGCAAAATTTTTAAATTCTGCAGTTATAAAATCTTAAACTTAGAGTATTGTAAGAAATATTTTTAAAAAATGATTGTTTTCAAGAACTATATTAAATATTTCAATGAAAAACTCCTTGTGGAATATTTTATATGTTAAAATATGGTCGATTAACTGTTTCAAAATATATTCCTGTAACAGTATTAATGAAATCAGCCCACAGATCAAACATTTGTTATTCAGCAAAAATTATTAGTTTACAATAATATTTTGATGTTTATCAATGTTTTTAACACACATATACTAGACTCTACTTTACATATACATCCTTTCTTTTATGTTATAAAAATGTATACTTGCTGGAAAATGTTATACCGTTTCTAGAAAGCAATCTTAAAAAATCCAATTTTAAGATGATGCATGAAAATGACGTGCTTTAAGAGAAAAGGCTAACCAATGAATATTAATACTATGAAAGAAAAGAGAGATTTATTTCTGAACGTGTTAATGGAGGGAAACACACTCATTAATAAAAATTTAAAAAACTCCTTTTGAGAATAGTAATTTATCAAAATCTTATTCAGAAAAATAGGCAATATATAAAGAAACAGAATTTCTGCTTGGAAGTCAATGCTTTAGATTTAATTGGAATTTTTCATGAATATTCATAATAATTTTCTACTAATGAAAATTTAATTATCTATTTATTATTATATGACTTGAGGACTAACTTAAGAATTCAGCTTGAAAGGTATTACCATAAAGTTTATTCACGATAATGTCAAATTCCGAATTTTAAAGACTCAATACCGCTTGAGAAGAAGAATAGAATATTGATAATTTATTTGTTTGTCTTAAAATAATACATTCAACAAGACTAATTTCCAAAAGATATATTTCTACTGTATACAGTTCTTTTTTTAAATATTTAAATTTTATGCACAATTACAAATAAATAATGATTGAGCTATCTTTATAATATACATATATTTTGTTCTTAAAAATTATCATTTATTGAAAAATTACTTACATTTAATTAGATATTATTTATCATTGCGAAGATTTTATGATTATTTTACATAATACAGATTAATATTTCAGAATTTAAAATGATGCAGAAAATAAAAAAAAAATATTGCATGATTAATACTATTCGTTACATAAAATATATGCTTAATTTGAGTGAGGAAATATGGTAACATGTTTATTTTCATGCATCAAGAACAATTAGACTTTATGTTTAATATTGACATTGAATCTGTCTTAAAATATTTACAAAGTTAAAATATTTTTCATTGAATATAAATAAAATAACAATTAGGATAAAGGTAAAAATGTTTTTTATATTAAAAAAAAATTATTTTAAGTGAATTTTTTAAATTTATTGAGAATAATAATTCGTTTAATATGGTAAATTTTAATTAAATTATGTAACTTGGTATTTTTTAAATATATTATTAGCAATTATTGAATCCTACAGTTTTTTTTTTCCTACGGTACTAATTAGTTGAGATTGATGTTATGGAATATAACATTCTAAATTTATAATTATTTTATGTACTTTATTGATAAGTATACTGTGTATAATATATCAATATTCAGACCTTTTTATAGCATTGCTGGTATGTAAATATAGAAACACAGATCTCTTTATTTAAACTTGTAATTGCATGTTTATCAAAAAGTTTTTCTAGTACTTTTCTGAGCAAGTATTGACGTGAAACATTATCAGTTTCACAAATGTAAATACTATTTTATTTCATGCCATGATTTATTTAACTAATACAAAACACATTTAAGTTTATATAAACATCAATCAAAATCAACTTAAACAATTTCTATACTAAGATCCTGTAAATATATATTTTAATAATTAGGAAACATCAACATATATAAATTATGTTACATCACTTTATGTTCAATACTATAGCTAGAACTTTGCATTAATAAGTGGAAAAATTTGTAAGCGAAACCTAACAATAACTGAAATATTTCCTGAAATGTGTTTCCTCCACTTTACTTCACAAACTATTCTTATTAAGGTTTTTGTAAAATCATTTTGTATATGCTCACACAGAAAATAACCTTAAAGAGTGATATTCCATATTATATTGTAAAATTTATTTATTCATACTTGGGAATTAAAAATAAGCATATTCTTTCCAAGGGAAAAAATTAACAAAACTTTGAATAGCATTAACTAATCTAGAAAGTAATATTCAAATAAACGTGATAAAATATTTTGGGTAAGTTTTATCTTTAACCAATATTTGATTAATATTTTTCAATCAAAATGATCTTATTATTTAATTAAAAAGGCATTACAAATTATAATCGAAATTTCATATTTTCAAAAACTATATATTAAAACCATTTTATTAGCATTCTTTTAAATATTGACTGCTAATTCATTAGATTATGTAAAAAATATGAAAAAATAAAATAGCGCATAACATATTCTAAGACGTATTAAACCTATTAGTCATGATTTTCTAAAAATAAAATGAATGAGATCAGAAGAAAAGTAAAATTATAAGCTAGAAAACTATCATTTTTATCATCGTAGACTTTCTATTGAATTCTTTCATTACAACGGTTAAAAGAGCATATTTTATTGTAATTTTTTGTCAGCAGTGGCCAGTGATGAAATTTTTATTATCATCAATCTCCATTTTACCAATAATCCTTTAAAGAAGCAAATGACATTTCAATGAACTCTCGAAGCATTCTTTTCCCTAAAGGGAAAAGTAGATCTCCATAGCGTGATTCCGTGAGGTACATCACAGTTGGCTTGGCTGCAGATAGGTGTAACTGGTCACGAATGGCTGAAAGTTAAGTTTCGTGGTTTAAATTCATCAATTGCATTAGCATAGTTGAATACAATGTTGCTGGCTCCAACACAGACGTTTGAGACGCATGTGGATTGTTCTAGCGTGTATCGCTATAAAATATTGACAGTTAATTTAAGGACTTGCTTTTCTCTGGAGCTGTTGATATTAGAATGCTTCATGGTTTTATTCAAAAAAAATACAATGGAAAAAGGATCTTACAGCGAATACTATTCGCACTAAATGTTATTTCACTTAAAAATTTATGGTATATAAAATAACTTATGTGGGAGGATGCACATTTTGTAGTTTATATTTATTTCAGAGTTTTATGGTTATATTGTAAATTATCGGAAATCAAAGGAAAAAAATAAATTTTTTGAACTGCATTTATAAAATTGTAAAAAAATATTATTCTGCAAGTATTTACAAAATTGTCATTGCATTACTATGAGTGTAAATGACTATTTAAGAGAAGGATACTTTTAATAAAATTCTAAAATGTTGTGTTTTTTACTCTTCTAGATAAGTCAATATATTTTTTTTTCGTTTGATCAAACACAACTAGCCTTACAACCAAAGTTTTCATTAATATGTTTATCTCGGTTTTGTATTGTGAATATTTATATAAAAACCGTAAGATATTTTAAGACATTTAAAAATTATTTCATGATACTATTAAAATTTGCATACATAATTTAAGATGCAAATTATAGATTCTTATTAAGATGTTTAGCCTGATTTTGTGTTTTTTTATGTATTGAGTATATTAATTTAAAAATTTTTGTTTAGTTAAGTCCAAAATATACAACTGAGATGAAAATGTTGCATTTCATTTTTAAAGCTTTTGTCCAGGTATTTTAGCGAAGCCAAGATGTCAAAATATTTCATGGTATTATTACAATACAAAACCCCATCGTTTGAAACACAATATTTTAATGTTCAGTTATAAACCTCTTTTAGCCTAACTTGTTGCTTTCAAATGTATTAGGCTTAATACCTTATTCATAGTTTTAGGTGGAAGACAAAAGCACACAATAGAAGAAAAAATTACAGCTTGGCATTTAAAATTTTGCTCAGGTGTTTTATCAAGGCACATTCCTTGGAATATTTCAATGTAGCAAATTGATTGCTTCGAGTACAAATAAATAATTGAGTACTAATTGTCATGTTGACCTAACATTTGATTTCATTTGCATTTGGTTTATTAATTTAGTAATTTTTGTTTCGAACAGAGAAACTCAATGGAAGAGCAAAATTGACATTCATTTTTAAATTTTCGACCATAAATTTTATTTACTGTACTTAAAATGTCATATTAATTTTAAAAAATAACTGCTTCTAACATTCTTATCAACTTGTTGTAAATGATAAATTTTAATTCGTATGGAAGAATATCTTTTTGAGGGAAGTGTGCACTCATGACTTCCACATATCTTAAAGTCATGAATTCTTATTCATAACAGTTTCAATTCTGTTTCTGAAAGTAATTAAGCAAAACTTTAAAAAAAATTGCTCTTTTGCCCTTTACAATAAACAGTTTCCTCCTCTAAATAAAACTCCAGAGCTTATCAAAGAGCAACACATTTCAAGAAGTGAGGATCTTCTAAAATATAATTAGTTTCCCAAGTTTTGTTCCCAAGAAGCTAAAATGATATGTTTGTTTTTACTTAAATAATATAAATTATGCTGTTCCAAGTAGTAAATGTTGCCAAATAATTTTCACAAAGCTCTTAACTTCAGATAAAGAAAACAAGGTTGAACACCAGGGCGAGGAATAAATGACCTTTGCATCGTCTTACTAATCCTTTAGAATGAAGTTTCATTTTATCTTCTTAAGGCTTTAATGTTTATTCTTAAGATGCTGACAATACAATCGTTTACTCGTCTTGTATATTGTAACAATAGATTTCTCTATACTCAACAAAACACCCATTGTGTTTCCATAATTTATTTCGCTTGTTTATCTAATTCCAGCTGACTATAAATTAATATTGGACAATAGTATTTCTAGTTAGTTCCTTCTCTTAATGAATACAGTGAAAGGTAATATTTTTAAAATATTAATTATTCAAGTAACAAATTGTATTTCTATTGGTTTATTTTATAGATAATACTATTCAAATCAAACACAAATTTTGAATCATTTTGGTTTATTGTATTAATTTTATGATTTTTTGTAATGTTTACTGAGCTCATTATATTGTAATTTTCCATCTAACTAAAATAATGATTATCGATATATTTCTTTTATATTTAAATAATTCACTTATTTAATTTGAAAAGAATAGCTCTACATTGGGTTTGGTGCTTATCTATTAAATAATTTAACAGTTACTTTGTTTTAGTCTATAAAAATTTACGATAATGTAATAAATTGGAATTCAAAGACAAATGTTTTTAGAGATCACTTATATTATTTTCTATGTTAAAGATGATGCACAATATTTACAAATAGCTTATGGGACACGCAATATTATGATATGTAAATCATTATAATATGGAAAATGCATTTACTTCATCATTTCACTAAATTTTAATGAAGCATGTAAAGTTGCATTTATTCCTGATTTATATATATGAATAAATAATTCTTTAACATTTTTGAAATTACAAGGTATAATATTAAGTGACTATGTAATTTAATTGATTTTTTTTTTACATTTATTGTGAAATATAGTAACTAGTTTGAAAAATTCGATAATAGTTTAATTATAGTATTTAAGAAATACGATAATAGTTAATAAAATCAGTTTATTATTTAATTTCGTTGTATATTTTATTATTTATTTTTAAAAATGTGTTTTTATTTTTTTTTTAAATTTACCTTATTCATTTGGAATTACAATTATTCAGTTTATTTAATAATACTCCTTCCTAAATTTTTATCCATCGAAATAAAAAAAAATAACTTGATGTGGAAGTTGATTTTAATTTTAAAAAACTAGAAAATTCTAATTAGGATTCAAATAAATGAATTTTTAATTTTAGTAACTTTTCCTTCTAATACCTACATTTAATTTTCTTATTAATATTTAATTTTCTTTTCATTATATTATGTGTTTATTTTTAAGAGTCCCTATTTCAATTTCTAAATATTTTCTTTGCACGGCATTAATTGACATTATTTAATTTAAGTGACTATGGTGAAAATGAGAAAATCAAAACTATTCACTTTTTGAGTCTGAAAACCTAAAGGAAACTTATCTCAAGCAATTAGTAAAATATATCTAATTATATCAAGTGGAAAACATCTATATATAGAATCATATATGGTGTCAGATTTTTTCTTTGTTTTTTATTTGCATAATTTAATTAGTGAAATCTTAGTGAATGGTTTAAAAATAGCTATTTCAATGAATGGCATAGTTAATTTAAATTCTGTATTCTATATGGAAAAATTTTATTAAAACATGTATGAATATAAAAACAAAAAAAGTTATAATTTATGAATTTATAACTTTAATTGAGCTTTAACTTTATTATATGAAGATTAGCTATGAAATAAAAATTTAAATTAATTAAATTTTCTTGCTATTTTATGGCTAAAATTATAATAGCCAATTCTCCTTATTCGTGATCTATACATTTTTGTAATTTTTTTAATATTTCAGAACACAAATTAAATCAAATTCTGTTAAACATATAAATAGCAAGAGTGCATACCATATAATGTTGCAGCATAGCATGTATTATATGAAAAATGTAAAAAAAAAATAACTTTTTTAATTTAAAATTATTTTAAAGCTTTACAAATTACTCTGCGTATATTTTCCTTCTTAATTTGAAAAAGATTTTGATGTGCAACAAGAAACCTACAACAAACACTAAATACAAAAAATAATGTTCAAGTAATACTAGTAAACATTTAAGCAATTGTAAATTGCACTGAATTCAAAACAGTGGATTCCTTTTTAAAAATGCATATTGCTCTGCAAAATACATTTTTAGAAAGTCATCTTTACATTAAAATTTTCAAAATAATTGAGTGTGTTACCAAGTAAACACATTTCATTATAATTACATTAGGAATCATAAATAATCAGGAATTTATTAAAAATCTAAAAGATTTAACTACAATAGATAAACTTTTGACAATAATTTCTCATTATTTTTAACATTAGTGGAAGGAAGTTGAAAAATGATTGATTAGTTCTAGTACAACAACATGTGTATTCTTAAAATATAAAATAAAGTTATTATTTCTATTTCTATATAAAATGTATACTTCATGAGGTATGTATGTTTCGCTATGAAAGTAAATATCTAAGAGACTCAATTAATTGCATTTACTTTAAACCATATTTTATAAATGAAATATTTTCTAATTAAAACATGAAAACTTAAAAAAAGTAATACCAATTATATACCGATTATTAGTAATACCAGTTATATACCGATTATTAATAATACCAGTTATTGGATAAAAGAAGAGTAAGTGTTAAAATCTTAATAACTGAATTTACCGTAAACAATATTTTAGTTTTATATGTGAAACATTTTTCTTTTACACGTTCCATCAAATAAATTTTGAATTTATATCTGCTTTTCTTTAGCAGGAAATTAATCACTTGACAAAATGTATTTTTTGTTATTATATGAATAACTTTTTTTAATAAACGTAAGTAAAAATCTTGGAAATAAATACATTTTAATTTTATTTTCAAAACAATCCGTGTAGACTACATGGACTGTATATACTACTTCAATGGATTTAAATACATTTTTTTCTAAATTTAAATGTATTAATTAATTTTACAATATTTACATTTAGTAAATGTCTAGTATGTGTTCATGGAGGCATATATATATATATATATATATATGTATGTATGTATATATATATATATATATATGTATGTATGTATGTATGTATGTATGTATAAACACTAACTACATATATATTGTAACATATATTTTCGTATATTGAATTTTCTCTGCAAGCCTCAGCTGCCTTGCGAACGAGAATTAACTTTGTCGAAAAGCATAATACACATAGGAGAAAATCGCATCAAGTAAAACCAGCATAAAGCTATAAGCAGTGGAGCAACAACACGGGAGAATGAGATTGTTTTCAATACACATGTGTGTGCCTTCTGGCCATCCCTTTCCTTTGTCACGATCCGAGCGATATATTGCATTCCCAAGGCAATAGCGGCAGAGATAGAATGCGTTATTGTGCCCCAGGTTGTCTTTTGCTCATCAGTGAATGTTCGACAAAAGGGAGAAAAACATGTTCTCCCCTTTTTCTTTCTATTTCTCATGAAATGAAGACAGAAACTTCACAAGGGTAATAGGTATGATATCAGTCTTTCTGTAGATATTATTACGTATTTTTTGGTACACCATGCGATTTCTTTACAAAATCAACTCTGCTTATTTATGTTGCTGAAAATTGTTTCCTATGTTCTACTTTGTCACTTCTGATTTCGCCTAACTACAGTTATTGTGTCTTAGGAAATCTTGAAAACTTACTAAAATCTTTTTTTTATTCTCCAAGATAAAAATAAGATCTGAGGTTAAAAGTCGTAAAATTTCGACATAAGGATGCATTATATAGTTCCTTTGTTCATTTTTGTGCGTCTCGAGTTTCTTTCACTACTTACCTTTTTTACTGTAATAGTTTTATCCATTTTTTTTTTCCAAATCCGGCAAGCAAAATTTTTATATAGTTTATAGAAATAATTCGACACTTTGCAAAGTTGTAATAAAAATATTTTGAAGTTAGTGAAAAGTGTGGAAAAATTAAAATATAATTAATAAATCTGTTTTTTATTTTAATTAAGTATTTTCTTCATGTATTAAATCGACGTTGAAAAATGCTGTAATGATATTTTACATTTTCGTTGAAATATAGTATTCAAGTATATAATAATCAGATTAGCTTATTCCCGTAATTATGTGATGATAAAATTGGATAACGATTGTGATTAAACTAATTTATCATGTGCATTACTTTATTTACTCTAATTTTTCCGTTATATCCTATTTGTTTACTTTTTTCTTACTTTTTAAACAATTCGATAAAAAATAATATCAATATTTTCCTCATTGTTTTCTTTGTTTCTGTTTTTGTTATTATAAACATCAAGAATTTAAATTACATTAATATATGAATATTATAATATTATTCATTTATTTTGAAATACATGAGAATAATCAGGAAAATCTGAAATTAACATGAATTAGCATAAAAAGTAACATTTTAAGTACTTCATTTTTAATTATTTTGTTTTGAAACAATGCTTTACAAATCTAAAACGTTTTTTAATATAAGACAGGTTACACTTTAATTTATACAGTGTTTTCCTTTAAAATTAATAGAGGCTTATGTAAGAATATAACTTTTCCCATACATTGGAATTCATAAGCACTGGCAATACACTTATATATAACTAAACTCTTTATTTAATGTAATACATATCCCAATAGAGCTGAAAGTTGTTCAAATTGTTTTATATAACTTCATGATTCCGTTTTCATGGAAACATAATAAGAAAATAGTTTTTTTCATTGCAAAAGGTAGGCAGTGGCCATGTGCAATACCATTGCAAGTGAAAAGTTGTGGCTGAAATAAATATTCAACATTTATCTTTTTCTAAATAGTGGAGGAAAAAGTTTGCACAAACTAATTAAAATTGTTGATTGTACTTTAGTGGAATTGTACTAATACAATTTTATAACTTTAAAATATACATTCTTCTGAAACTTATCATGAACATGTAACACATAGTTATGCAATTACTTGACTAAACAGGATAATTTATATCACCATTTTTTATTAAAAATGATTTATAAAATTCACTATAGATGGCGCTATAGATCTGAAAGAGCTGTTAGCGAATGGACACATTCGTTTAACTATCTCACATTGCACAAAACATTCTAATTGATTTATAATAGTTATTTTGCATAATATTCGTCCATTATTGCTTCAAAAAGTTTTGAAATCTCACAATTTATAGTGCAGATCCTATTAACTGAAATATTGTTCCCAAAAAAAGTTAAATACTAACATTTTACCGTGAACCTTATCTTTATAGAATTTAAAAGTACTATGGACATTAATAATAGTCATTTTAAAATACAAGTTAATCACACGTAAATGTGAAAAAGATGAATGTCAAAGTCATTCTGGTTGCCATACTAGAACATAAATTATTCTGTTCTCAGAATTAGATATTACGATTAGTAAAGTATTGTGAAATTTATTTCTTCGATTCAAATTTACAGATTCTCAAACTGTAAATGGTAATTCGACTAATGCAAATAGTTGTTGCAAACGTTATGTTGCAGTGCTGAATGTTAGTGAAAATGAAAGCATTAAACATTGTATAATGCCATTATTATTTCTGATGGTAATGTAAAGTTAGTCCACGTTTAATTGATGGACTATGGGCTAAAATGTGCTGTATATATTTTAAGTTCGTAGTATTTTGCTCTGGGTTTTCATTGGCAATGGGCGTATACATATATCACAATGGATAAAATCAGAAAAACTGTCATTAATCCCACTTAACATCCATGAATACATAAAACATTAAGTACAAAACTAACGATCAGCTATTTCAAAGAGGATAAAATTGAACTTTACATTTTTACACGAGAGAACAGTCTATAACTGTTAGATTTACGAATTTGAATATCCTTATTTTGAATCTTCACACTTGAATTTTCCCCACGCCATGGTTAGGGGTATGTTATCACCAAGAAAATCAGTTTGCCAGTGTATCGAAATCAAATCTTTATTGATGTGGTAGATTAAACTGCATGGGTATGTGAAGTATCTTTTCAATATTTTAGTATAAGCATAAATATAAAATATTAGATAAATTCGATGCTAATCACTTTCAGTTTTCTTTTAAATTGTTTTAAAGAAACCGGTTATTCTAAAATGTTTTAATAAAATAATACCAAACTTATATGTTTGAGATTTCTAAACTACAATTTTCTATATTCTCTTATAAATCGTTCAATGATTTTAATACCAAATGATTATAACGATTGACCGATAGAGTTTTGCATTTAGGTTTCTAAAACTATGAAACGTATATTGAGTGTAATGCATGGCAAATGTTTTGTTTACTTTATTTTCCCATTTCACAAAATTTCAAGAATTTGCTGTATTTATTATCTAAATTATCATTTTAAACTTAAAATCTTGCTTTTATCATTTTTAAAAGCTTTACAATCAAATATAATATAACACAATTCTTCCTATATTTTTTAATAAAAAGGATGCTGCTACTTTTTTAAAATTGAGTATCATTAAACAATATGATATCACATCTTAGAAAATTGCGAAAGTTTTCCAAGAATTGAATATCATTAAATAAAATGCATTTCTGAAAATGCACAAAAAAATAATAAAATATTTATTTATAAAACTGAAAGCCTTGTAAGTCACATTAAGCAAAATCATAAATTTTTCATAGAAGGCATTACATTTTCCCCAGTTTACAGTACGAAACAATGTCATTTTTTATGTTCTGATACTAAAATAAATCTAGAGATTTTAAGAATTTGCTTACAAATTCAATCGAAATGTTCAACTTCTTAAGAATCAAATGATTGTCATTCAATATAAAGTCATGTTTGTGCTACAATACGAATATTTTAAATTCTACTTACATTAAATCCTAGTTTCAATTCAAAATAAATTCTTCTATTTTTGTTTATTTCAATAGTAAAATTATCGTTTTACATACAATGTGAAATTATTTTTAAATAAATTTGTATTATTAAATATGTTTATTAAATTATACAAAAAAAATTACTTTCACGACGAATTATGTTGTTAAATATATATTTGTTATTAATATGTGTGTTCTTAAATATATAAGGTATATATAAGGGAAATTTAAGAACATTATTATAATTTATTGCTAAAGAAAAATTAACTAACTGATCTTAATTTTGAAGTAGCAAAATATAAAGAGGTCATTTATATTAAATTAACAAAGTAATAAGATCTTAAATTATTATCAACTTCTGCCTAAAGAAAGTACTTGATGTAAAATCAATCATGAGCGATATTATAATTTTTTATCTTTACACGCAATAACCAGTTTCAAATATCCTAATAGATTTCCATGCATATTTCTCAAAACATTTATTGCATAAATAATGTTTCCCATTTAATTCTAGCATTTTTAAATAACTGACGATGAATTATATATGATGCTAAGATAATAATAAATACGCATAAGAATTTACTAATGTTAACTTTATATAAGATGTAATGAAAGATAGAATTAAGGTAACTGGCAGAGTTTTTCGAATAATTATTATTGTGTATCTCCTTCTAATAATTTAATTAAAATTGTAACTATAAGAGTAATAAATAATTAAAGTAATAAATAATTAAACTTATTAAGTAATTCATAAAACTGGAAATGAATAGTTAGTTTATATCAGAATTATAAAAAATTGTCACATAAGGAGATATGGAGAAAAGTTAACGAATATTAAATTTTCATATTTTTATTGTTTCTTATGAAAATTTCACAAATTTTTATTCAAACTTAGACTTGTTTAAATTTCTTATAAATTGAAGCAACAAAAAAACAGTTTTCCTTACTCATCTGTTCGCATTTAAAATTATTTTTAACATATTAAATTATAAATGAAATAATTTCAGTAAACTTGAATTCGAGCATAATTAACGAATAGCGATACCATACTTAATACAGTATGGTCCTATCAAGTTTTTACTGATGCTTATGATAAATATTGCTCAATATTTATCTATGCTCAATATCTAGCAACGGATGAAATATGAAACAGCATCTAACTGACTGGATGACGGATTATCGAAATGGGAGTACACTATCGCAAAAATGCATTTTCCTTGTTCTTTCCATCGGTTTATCGACAAAACATTTGCCATGTTTTCATGTTATTAGATTCATTTTTAGCATAACTTCTTTATGTTTACTTTTATAATTGACTACTAAAGTTAAAATGTAAAATTTATCATAATACTTTTTTTTTTTCAATTACATTTATATAAAATAATGTCACTTCCAATTAGGTTGGAGTTTCTTACAATATTTGAAACTTAAATCTAATTTGAATTTCTTATATTTAATGCTTGCTTATGTAATGGAAAAGAAATTCAAATATTGCTATTTTGAAGAGTTTTGCATTACACTTAATGTCAGTATATGTTTCTTAACGCACAACTTTGATAGCTAATGAGAAATTGCATCTGCAATTTTATGTTAGTAATCATTGTGTTATCGAAAAAATTTTACATTTAAAAATCATATTTCACAAACTGAGAAATGACAACTATCATGTCGTAACACACACACATACATACATACATTCATTCATCTGTGTGTATATATATATATATATATATATATATATATATATATATATATATATATATATATATATATATATATATATATATATATATATATATATATATATATATATATATATATATATATATATATATATATATATATATATATATATATATATATATATATATATATATATATATATATATATATATATATATATAAATATATATACACACACACACATATATATATGTAATGTATATATATATATATATATATATATATATATATATATATAATGCATTTAGAAAAGGAATTATATATGTTCTGAATGCAAAGCTCTTATATATATTTCACACGCAAGCACTAACACGGAATAATTTATAACAATGTAATTACATTAAAAATAACTGTCGTAGCTATAGTTACTTGCTTCAATTGATTATGAATGAATGATACAGAGAGTGTAACTAAGTATAGATGTATTTAAAAGCACATTTTATCAACAATGTTTTAAAAAGTGCATCCAATAAATTTATACTTTTATTTTTTTCATGATTCACGATTTATAAAATAATAAACTTATAATATATATCTGGTACAGTAAATAGAAATTAAAAAATTACTAATATTTATGCAGCTTCTTATACAATTAAGAAAAAAAGTATAATTTAAGTTCATGTTTTTAAAACGTGATTTAGTTCCACTTGGTGAGTCATATGAACTTTTTCTAATAAATTTAAATTACATTTAAAAACTAAATATATTAAATATTATGTTACAGATCTTGGTTTTTATTAAATTCAGTAATGATGTGTTTATTCTAAGAGAGTCCAAAATGTGAGAAACACATTAATTAGTACTAAATTTAGCAAGAAAACATTCAAATATGCGTCATATGCAGTTTTTAAACTGCAAGAAGGAAAAAAAATACTTTTTACATCACTCCGTAGTTTGTGAATGTAAATTTCGGTGAGAAATAGAGCAAATTTGAACAACTAGTAAAAATGCATTTAAAATTATGCGAAAGGCAAAAAAGATAAATACGTTTATATAAGATATGTATTGTTTAAATAATATCAATAATGTTACTGCCAACTATATTCATTCACACTCGACCATTAAAAAGAATTCAAGTAAACAAATTGGATTGGTTAAGAATATTCATTCATTGAAATGAGAAGTATATACTCATCAATACAACATTTCAAATAGATAAAAATACTGACTATCGAAGCTCAAATAATAGAGAAAATGAATTGGAAGTGCGTTTACATATTGATGATAATGTCTCAGCATTTAGCAGCGATATGCGACTCCTTGCTGTATATATTGAGTGTCGGTTTTGTGCCCTTCATCATTTACATGCATTTAAATAAAGAAACAATTTACAAAAGAGGGCGCTTATATTTATATATATATATATATATATATATATATATATATATATATATATATATATATATATATATATATATATATATATATATATATATATATATATATATATATATATATATATATATGGATAGATAGATAGATTTAAGTATATGTCTGAAAATTAAAATTACATTTTTTTTTTGCACAGCAAGATATGTATGAAAAAGAATCTGTAACTATGGTGCATTAATACAGAATTGAAAATTGGGAGAACGTGATACATAGTTATAATGCTTAAACATACCGATGATATGAAGTTAAATGGTGTTGACAACTTAAATGCATGATATCGTTAATGGTATATACCACTTGTATAGCATCAGGACTGTATGTAATATGATTAAGAAGAAGGAAAAATTTATGTTCTAAATGTTTACAATACATAATTTTGAAATTGACCGCTACTTCTAATTGTTGAATGGAATTCTTATAAGAGGTTTGAATCCGATGCGCTTGACGTTTCCAAATCAATGATTATGTTGGGGAAAGATAACATTGTGATCAAAGCAGAAAAGATTATTTTAAATCCTTCAAAATTTATTTTTGTTATGATCTGTTTTCCAGTGTCTGTGTTTTCCAACATTCTGAAATACTTCATAGTATCAAAGAACATATTCTTACGAAACAAAAAGAAACAATTTTTATAATAGTTATTCAGGTTATCATAATCCTGCTTAGTACTCAAGTTAAAAGTGTTAATACTTAAGTGTTTTTACTTATTCAGTGGCTAAATATCTCTTATAATTGATCATTGCAAGCTTTTCAATTTCTGCTTTGTGTTCTACCTTAGGTGTATCCTTTATTTTTCACTCCTACTTGAAAATAAAATATATTTATTACCTTATCTTCCTCCCTTTAACTGTTTAACCTCTTGCCAGTGTCCCCCGAATTCATTTCGGGCAATTACTGCGTGTAGTATTTGTGATGACCGAATTCAGTTCGGGCAGAAGAAAAATTAACGTTTCTATTTTGTGAGGTCCGAGCTGAGTTCGTTTCTACTTTAGGATTACTTAATTCCCTGTTTTCATAATAAGTGACCCAAATGGTCCTAATTTTTTTTTACCAATTCCAACTTTGGCTCTGAAAGTAGTCCTTGACTACAACAACTCAATGGGAGGTGATGTTAAAATCGATCAACATCTTACAGACTTCCCGGTTGCTAGAAAAGACGTAAAATATTACCAGAAACTATTTTTCAATCTCCTACAACAGGCGTTATATAAATAACTCCTTTATTTTGCATACTTCAGCAGGAGATGTGAAAAATATGAACTTCAGAAAATCAATTGTTGAACTAAATAAACCAAATGTCTAACTACCAGGACCAGGACGTCCTAATGTAAGCTTAGTGCGCCTCACAAGTCGACACATTCCAAAACACATCCAATCAACGGGGAAAAATCTACTCCAACCAGGCATTGTTTTATATACTGTCATAAAACTGATGAACAAGGGAAGAGAATAAGGCATGAGACAAAAGTTTATTGTAAAAAGTGCAATATATAGGCTTTTAAGCAGCACCTTATTTTAAAATATACCATACTCTAAAAGATTTGTAAAATTTATGTTTTGGAATTCATATCATTGTGTTTTTATATTATACAAGTTTATAATAGTTATATTTAGCTTTAGAATTTCGTTTAATTTGCTCAATATGAAAAACATGTATGTGTAATCAATGTTTTATGTGTATGTAAAAATTATATAATAGTTATTGTATTTAAAACTTCATTTTTGTAATAAAAAAACATTTTCTAACTCTTATAATATTATAAAGAATAAAATTAAACAATCAAAAAAAATTCCCATTTTGGGACCATTTTTCTGAAATATGTGCCACTGTTAAGGGGTTAATAATGATACATGGAAAACATCAGATTGATCGAATAACACCTCTTTTATTTTATTTCCAATGAAGAAATCTATAAGGAGTATATATTTTTTATAATTTATCAAACTCATTACCATTATTTATGAAAGTCAGCATACTTCTTTATAGTAAAATTCATAATTTTTAGGTAATTTCCTTCATAGAATATTATAATAGTTAAATGCTTCTTCACACAATAACATTCTTAAAATACTGAATTGTAATTGAAACTTTTATTTTATTTCGTATATTTTTCAACTTTATAAAACATGTACATAACACATTAATTTTTTTTATGATTTATTCTATTGATTTCTAAACTATGCTAGTGCAAATGCTACTATTAGAATTACGTCAAAAATTATTATATTTTTGTTGTTGATTGCAAGTTGGAACTTTATATGTAAAATAAAATCACTTTGTTTATTGTGTTACTTAATATTACAAAAATTAACTAATTTGGATATATACATTTAGAAATACAGTCGTCCATTATTATATAAAAATGTTTTTAATAAGTATTGAATAATTAATTTATTTATTCTTACTTATGTAAGAATCTAGCTACAATCTAATTCTACGAATTTTAGCATATATCATTTGAAAATTAATGATAGTAAGAAATAATTATGAAATTGCAAAATTGAAGTGGATCTGAAATCCTCATATTATCAATGTTATTTGGTATTATATGTGATTACATACATAGCTTATTACATTTCAAGAATAAAAAAGTAATGCTCTTAATTTATTCACGTGTTCTTGTCAAACAATTTATAAGAGAAGTCAAGGAATTTATTTGTGTGTTATTTCTAACCTATACAGTTATATTGATCATTTAGTAACAAAAGCCTGTTTAAATATTCGTTAAAAATGCATTTAATCAACAGTAGTTTTAATCTACACTTGATGTGAACGGCTCTAAAATACTGTTATACAAACTGAGATCAATATATTTGATATTTATGAAATTCTTGCTTGTTAAAATTCCTTATTTATCTTCCTTTTTTGTTATTAATCCTTTCAGCAGTCACTAACTTTAAATTATGAATTTAAACATCGCTCTCTGAAATAACAATCTTGCACATTCTAGTTTCTGTAATCTATCAACTAAAATATGATAAACAAAGAAATTACCAATAAAAGTTGATATTCCATCAAACTTGATAGGAATTTAAAAATAAAGAATAGATAGTTCATTCACTGAAAACTTTTCCGTATGAATTCCTAAAAACTCAAACACGCTATTCTGCAATTATTTATGGAAACTAATCATAGTTGTCAATTACATGCGTGAAAAGTGTGTAATTTTTATTACCCCTCTGTGTTTTCCAATAACGAATAACTGGCTCAATATTTGGGTATTAAAGTGTTATTAAAGTGAAGCAGTTAAATTTGGCAATTATGATAATAGCCAATGAGTGAAAATTGCTCCAAATGTTTCTTTAATTGGTGCTTCACTGCATATAATCTTTTTTCTTCCAAAGGGAATATTATTTTTCAGGAACATTTCAAAAATTATTTTAACAGTAAAAAGGTCAAAAGAAAATTCTAGGTGATAAATCGTCGCTTACCGTAAATACCATTTTATTTATATTTACCAATAAATAATATTTTATGTACGTAATTCATTAAGATGTTTTTCATAACTGAATTAGTTCCATCAGTTTAAAGGAATAAAAATTAATCAAATAAATTAGATTTCTTTTTCATAGATGATTCAATATTCATAAATGTTATGGTTTTTACATATCTTTATTATGAAGTGCCCATCATTTAAATTAATCTTGAGAGAAGATCAAATTTGCAAATGATAGCAAACAAATGTAATTAAAAATGAACTTGATAATTCCACTAATAAAGCCCAGTTTTATAAACTAATTTTTTAATTTACGTATTGCAAAATTACAGTCAATATTATATGAGAAAAAATTTATTATGTAATTTTATATAATATTAATAATAAAAGATAAATAAATGACACAAAAAACAGAGAGTTAAATTTATCATTATATGGATGTCAGTTAGACTCATTGATAAATGTTTTATTAAATGTTTTATTTCAGAATGAAAATTAAATAACTTTCAATATATATGAATATATAATTTAAATATACATTTACAGAAGCTTGTATGTCATTTTAAAATAAATGTATAAATTTAACTGTTTAAAATAATATTTATGGACCACAATAGAAAATATTTTTAGCATTAATTTTTTATTTGAAAGAATATTATTACAGTCTTATATTATACCACAAATATATAGTTCCTAATATTATGCTTAATCTTCAAACTTATTTTAGTATTCTATTCAGTATATTCAAAGACGTGAAACAAATTTTATAAAATATCAGTTACTTTAATAGAGGAATATTTTTAATTAATTAGCATAAATAGAGACACTTCTCTTGAATTCAAAGTTCTCATACTTACTAACTATAGAATAACTATTTAGCAGACAGTAGTTGGAAATTTATCGAAAAATTGTTGCATTTCAATATAAATTGTTGTTACGAAAACTGAAAGGTAATAAAATTTACTAAGTAATTTTATCAGCTCAAAAAGTTATGTAAAATTACTCAGTTATAATACAGTACCGAGTTCTAATATGTATAATGGATGCTCATATATCATATAAATATCAAAAATAAATGAGTGATAAAAATTTAAATCCCCCCAGATTTATTCCTTAGAATATCAATGGTCCAGTGAGTACCATCGCTGACTGCTATTTTTTTCTCTTTTAATAAATTATGATTTGTTTTACGACTTTGAGCTCAGATAGTGAGTATTTCAGATCATAACCACTAAATGAAGATGGAATTAAAATCTGCTATATGATTGTAATTTCAAAACTGAAAGTACATTTTAAATTTTGTTATTTATAGTTAATAAAATTTATATTTTTACTGAAACTTACAATTTTAATTATATTTACAATATAAATTTACAATTACGTTTTTCATTTATATTCCAATTTTTGATTAATTCTATCAGTTTAACATGTAATTTTTATTCATTTTTATAACATATTGAAATCGTATAAATATTAGGTTAGGGAATAAGTTCGTAGCGTTTTTACCAAAGACTTTTATTTAAACACGAAAAAAAAAACAATAATTACATCAATAAGGTATTCAATTATATATTTGCCGTTGCTATTTATAAACTCTTCCCTCCTCTCGACCAATTTGTTAATGCCGTTCCATTAAAAATCGCCTGGTCTGGTGTCAAAGAAGTTGATGAGCCATTTTTTAAGGACTTCTTGGTGCACTGGGAAATGCTCGAAAAGAGTGGCACAGTCAACAAGGAGTTATACCACGATCAGCTACACCACGCGAATGAGGGTATTCGATGGAAAAGACCTGATCGACATGGTCAAACCTCACTCCTTCACGACAAAACCAAGTCGCATGTTGTACACATCGTCAAAGCCGCACTCCAAGAGCTCGAATGGGAGGTCCTTCATCATCCACCGTATTCTCCAGACCTTTCACTGACAGATTACTATCTTTTCCGCTCCTTGTCAAACCATATGAAGGACCTTCATACAGAACCATATGAACTTCGATTACAAAGAGGTCCTTAAAAGAGAAAGGAGATTATAAGCAGCAACGGCGAATATATAATTAGTTAACTTATTGATATAATAATTGTTTTTTATTTAAACAAAAGTCTTTGGTAAAAACGCTACGAACTTATTCCTCAACCTATTATTAATTGGAAATTACAAGTAGATTTCCTTTATTTTTTATTTAAACATAAAAACATCAAAATTGGCTTTAAAATTTTAAAATATATTTCATAATTTAATTCATAGATTATAATAAATGAATACACTAAGAAAGAAAAGTCTTATAAATAACAACAGCAAATGTAATTTTATGCCTTAAACATGTTATTTAGAGAATAAATACAAAAGACACATGCAATTAAATGTAAAAATATAAGAGAATATTAAATATAAGAAATATATTTTACTGTGCATAACAATTAACCATTACTGTGGGTAGTCCTAGTAACAAATTATTTTAAGAGGAAATCAACTTATATTGAACAAATAGCATTGACAAAACATAGTACAATTTTATCACCTCAGTTACTACTTTTCTTAGCCTTATCGAGTGCATTGTCAATACGGTTGTAAAATATAGAAACAGGAAGCACGCTCAGTCTTTTATGGACCCATTATTACTTGGAAACTTCTGTTATGCTCAAGATGAACGATTCAGCTCAACCCATCACGCATATAATAAGCTGTCCTACAGGGAAGCGCGCAAATTCCTTGGGGTTTTATTCTCTGCTCTTGTAATACATTTTTACTGCAGATCGTAAAGAGGAATTTTCATTTCATTTATTTAAAAAGACCGAGGTTATGGAATAGCTGTGATATGGGTGTAACACTAAGATAAATATAATATTTTTAGACTAAAAATTTATTCTTGAACAAAATTACCAAATTAATTATAAATTTCTTCTCAATTTAATTGGAATATGTGGAATATAGCATTTGAAGTAGACTAAACATGATAAAAGGATACATATATATATATATATATATATATATATATATATATATATATATATATATATATATATATATATATATATATATATATATATATATATAATAAACTTGTTAATTTCACTGTTTTTCATTTATTGCCATTAAATTAATAATGATTACTATTGCCATTGTTATTTACCTTTTATTCCTAATATATAATAGCATTAAAAATTTCCCTTGCTTTTAGACTTCCTGTAGATTCTAAAATAGCAACGTACTATGTGCACTTTAATCAACAAATTAATCTTACAAAGGATAATATGTTTAATTGGTAGTTCTCTGTCTAAGAAATAAGTGAATAAAGACATTTTAATTGCCTATGAGACAGATTTTCAAGGAAATGCAAATTATTATAAATAGAAATTAGCATTGCAACCAACAAAACATTTATCATTATTGTTCTAAATGCCTATGAAATTTAATTTAATAAGTGAGGAAAATCTTACTTTTTTTGTCTAATTTTAATTCTGTAAATGGTTCAATAAATTTTTTTTAATGTAAAAATGTTGAAAATTGGACATTTTATAGTATAAACTTTGTATTTGTTTGAATATATTGGAATTGAAAGAGATTTCGAACTCATAAGTTAATTTAATTAATAATGTGTTTTTAAATATTTTGATATATTATCTGTGCTTTCTTATTTACATGTAATTTCTGAGTTAAATTAATACTGCAACGTGGTTCCAAAAAATAATTTTTCTCACCAAATTTATAGCTTAGTTATCAACACACCATTTTGCATTTAGTACAATCAAGGGTAATTAGATTTGAATCATCAAAAAGAAAAAAAAAAAGAGATAAAATTTTGGCAGTTGGTTTTTAATTTAGATACTGTTGTTACGTTATTGAAGATAATATATTCTTTCATGACAGTCTCTAAGTTTTAAAAGTATTCGCTGAGAAGTTAAAGTTAATTATAATAAAATCCTAGGATTTTGATCTTAGTCTGATTTAAAAATGTACATGGTATAAAATAAAAGCTGCTTAAAAACTCTATAAACTCATTCCAGCTTAAAAATAATTTAGAAAATGAGAAGATAACTTTTAGTCGTTAGTTATGATTGATGATGACTTAAATTGCCCTCAGTTAATGTCTAATGAGGCAATGCTTTTCTTTTTAACAAACAAGTGAGAAAAAACTTGATGCCCTTGGGGACAGCTCAAAAAGATATTCTATCCTTGTGAGTGATTAAAAAGAGAGAGCAATTGCTTTTCGTCATTAATGGCTGAAGTGTCGCTTTCGTAATAAGATCACTCTCTGCTTGCGAAAATTAATGATCGTTTATATGAGCTAAGAAACTTGTCTCTTCTTTCTACGCCGAAAATGATTTTGTTTAAATACACACATCTTTAAGGCCAAAGACTAACTTTAATAAAGGAGGAATAATTACTCTTTTAAGTGGATACCTACTTAAAGGCAATAAGTAATACTTAAATAGCCACCTTAACAAAGTCTTACACACTTCCTATTACGAAGTCCTGTAATGACTTTAATAATTTTCCATTGTTAAATATGCCACCAGAAAATGTCTGACAATGATGCGATTTATAGAGGATTATATTAAAATTGGTTGCTTTTAAAATGCTGAAGTAATACGGCAAAAAATAAAAATAATTAAAGTAATTACCTATTAATAAATATATGAGTGATATATATGGTTGTCAATCTATGTCATTAATTTGATAATTGTGAAGCAAGCTATTGTCACAAGAAATAAAATAATCGGCAAATTTTTATGTGCCGAATTTTAATTATATACATGTAAATTAAAATCCAAAAGTTTTATTCCAGTTTATGTCTTCAGTTGAATATTAAATTTCAACTTTATATGTGATAAATGTAATTCATTTCTTAAAATTTTAAAATTACATGAACTTTTTTTTTGTATAACCAACTTGTGTGTTAGATGTTAGTATTAAGGAACTGTAAACTTGTTAGATGGTTATAAAATTGAAGTAGTAAAATTATTTGAGTCCAATAACATATTTTCTTAAATAAGGAACATGTGAATGTATAGCAGTTAAATCTATGGGGAAATTGTGAGTAGATAATAAAATGAAGAAAAAATTTTATCCTAAATTTCAGCATATGTATTTGAAATTCTGCATATGTATTTGAAATTCTGCATATGATATACATATATTTGAAATTCTTAAATCATTTTTAGGTTTTTCGTTAAAATTAGCTATGTATATTCAATTAGGTGAAAAAGAAAAATATCTACCAATTATATATGTTTGTTGCCAGTCAATACATTTGTACAATGTAAGTTCATTGTGTGTTCCGAATTGTAAACTAATATCATAAAATTAATGTTAGGCAACATCTACTAAACATGGATAAACATAATATCAATGAAGCAATTATGTACTCCTTAAAACTTACCTGAAGAATAAATCCAAAAATTAAATACAGGTTAAAATAATAGTGCAATAACTTATATCATGCATGAAATAACTTATATCTATTATTTTACTGACTTTTTCATCAATGCAACATATTTTCTATTATTTCATATATTAACAAATTGATCGATTTAGAAATATGCTAAAGATATACCTATTAACAATGTTAGTGGGGCTTATATTATGCATTCAAATGCTATTAATTTTTTTTTTTTAAAAAAATGACTCTTTTTTATTAAAAATTATTAAGTATATGTTTATAATGTATAGTACTCATGAAATATTTTGGAAATACCTGCAGGAAATGAAAATGCTTAAAACTAAATAACAATATATTATACAAATATTTAAGGTATGTGCGTATTTATATTTTTCAATTTTTACAGATACATTATACATTGTGTGCACTTTTAGTTTTCCTTGTTATTACTGTGGATTTTACATATGTTTAAATTACTTATTTAAACATAGGTTTAAATAAATACGTAATTTTTGTACTATTTCTGACATTTTGTGTGTGTAAAAAAGCGATACATATCTACAAAAAAGTAAGAGATGATTTCTCCAAACAATCCTCCTCCTTGTTACAGTGTACGCCACAATGATTTCTTTCTTCTCATGCTTCTATCTTTCTATCTTTAAACAAATAATAGTGCCATTCAGTTATTTGTTCTAAGCCACATTCCCAAAACAAAGGAAACATTTTGGGAACAAAACAAACTAATTCAGCGGCAAGATTCTTTGATACTTAGAATCTTTCCTAATTTTCTTGCCTCATTTATCCTCACTCTAATTAAAAGCAACGTGGATGTCAAAAGAAGAAGAAAAAGACTTTCAATTGATAAACATCAGCAAAACAATATTGAAATTAGGCGGTAAATTGAACACATTGTAAGATATGGCGAAGAAAGCATTTTAACGCATTCTAGGCAAAAAAGTGGTTTTAATTGTTTTTTTCTTTTAAATCACATGCTTTAGTAAATTTATCGTACAAGAAATAGATAAAGAAAATCTTCACTTAAATTGTTTATAAGCTCCTAATTATATAGCTTTAAAGCAGGCATAATTTTTTAAGAATTTACGCTATATTTTTCAGCTTAATTTAATTCAAAAATATTTGAGCAAAATATTCTTAAATATTTTAAGCATATATATTTTTTTAAGTTATGATTAAATTTATACATTCCATGAATGTTTTTGAATGTGTGTAATTAAATCCAGGTTGAAAAAATTAAGTAAAACTTGAAAAGCATTTTCTCAGAAAGAGGGAGGAAATAAAGAATTTGCCACTTGATTGAGATGGATTTTAATTTTAACAAAACCATTTAAGGTACTTTACTTTGTGCAATTTAAAAACAAAAGAACTCGTATCCTTTCTTAACAAGCATAGAAAGCTGAAGAAACTTTTAATTATACCTTCTAGCCTTTATCATATAAATAAGCTTAAGCAGTAATGTGATAAAAAAACACGTCATTTTTTCTGTCATGTATAAAATGAATATCACAAGAAAAAGCATTTTGAAGTCGGATAAGTTAGTAATTATTTTTTAAATTTCTGCACATATGTATGAATATCATGAAATTGCACGCTGCAAGTTTTTAATAAAAATTACAGTAAAATGAAAAGATTAGTATATAACAGTAAGTATTTAATAATTAATGTGTCTTATTTGAATTTTATTTTTGTGAATGAGATATATCTTTGCCTGTCAAGATCAATGTCTATAAAAATTTCTTCATTTACACATACAGTTTGCATTTACTATGCAACTCGTAAGTGCATCGATGTATGTAAGAAAAAAGACGTGAACAACAAAGTAAAAGATGCAAAAATTATTCACATTTTGCAAAGTACGTTATAATTTAGATTCTCATCATCATTTGATCAAATAATTGCTTAAAATTATCTTAAACTAGGAATTTTATAAGTTTTTTCAAGAAATATTGCAACGATTAATATAAAAAGTTAATTAATATATAAAGTTTAAGCACAGATAAAAAAAAAGTTTAAAACCACTGGAATTCATTTCATATATAGAAAACTTTTCCTTGCAAAACATACATACCTTCGTTATTTCTTTAGTTTAAAATAGTTTACTTAGTTATACAGATATTTTTTTTTTTTAAATTAGTAAAATATATTTAAAAAATTTCAGAAGATATAAATAATAATCTATAGTTTATCAAGAGTATGATTTATAAAATTTATTTCTATTGGAAGCAAAACAACTGAAATGGTTATCAATAATATTCATCTAAACTTTTAAATTAAAATGTATTATGTTTATTTTGTATATCCTCAAAAATATACTTTACATTAGAATAAAAATTAACTTTGTTTATATAATTCGTCATGCTTTTGATTATATTCAGTCATGCTATCCATTATATGTTATGGTAGTAAGATAGTTAGTGATGAATGATTAAGTGTAATTAATCAATGAAAATTGTTTTAAGTAATTTACATAAAATACATTTATATATGAATATTGATTCATGAGGCCATACAGCGGTAGAAAATATTTATATGTTAAAAGCTTAATGTAATTTAACATAAGAACACAGATTAAATTACATTTTACGAGACCATTTGATATCTATTATGTTTGTGTGTTTATATGAAAAAGTAGACGATATCTTTTTGGTACTCTTACGTTGCGTCGAAAAGACATATTTTAAATTTTCATTGACTCTGCTGTCACAGCTTCAATCGATTTCAGACAATTCTAAAAAGGATGACATAGGGTAAGTATAGATATTCAGTTTTAAATCAATAATATTGAATAATGTGTCACATGAAAGTTTTTTGAGAATCCTAGGACTCAGTTGCTATTATTGTATGGAAAACACATCTATCATACTAAAGCAGTGCGTAATATTTTCTGGCATTTTCTCCAACAAATTCTTTTTCTCTTAATCCCATGAAATATTTCAAAATTGTCTTAAATTTCTTAAATGTCAACATCATGCACTATTGTTTTGTAATAGAAAATTAATATAAAAGTGGTTTACGAATGTTCATAAAATATGATTTCTGAAATGTTAATTAAGATTCATGAAGTACTATTTAGTTTGCAAATAACAGAACGTTAAGTTCATGTGATCTTACATATTTAATAAAATGATCTGTAAAATATTGGTTTGATAAAAAGTGATCAAATATACGCCATCATTTGTAACAGTTAATGAACTTAAATGTTTTATATATCAAAGATAAATGATCCTTGAACTTAAAGTTAATATATGAATGAAAGTTTTTTTACATTTTGTTTTCATATGTCTATAATGTGTTATTTAAAGTTTCGTTTTTTTTCAGGTATCGGTGCTGTGAGTACCAAAGAGAAATGGAAACATTTATTGAAAAATACGTATTCACAAAAAATACCCAACAAACCCATCGTCGCAAGTTATAGAACTGCCGTTATATTGCACAAAACGGCAGAAGGCGTGGAGGAGATTCTTTTATAAAATGCATGAAGACCAGGGCTCTATCTTAACCAAAATATTATTTGCGGTACTTCTCGGAACCTGCACTATATCAGTTCATTCCATAAGTGATGCATGTCTAAGTGAATGTAATTGCAAATGGAAAAACGGAAAGCAAACAGTCGAATGTATTGGGGTCAACTTAGTAGGGATTCCTGATGGACTTA
This sequence comes from Latrodectus elegans, assembly GCA_030067965.1. NCBI lineage: Eukaryota > Metazoa > Arthropoda > Arachnida > Araneae > Theridiidae > Latrodectus > Latrodectus elegans. The sequence goes on from CM057817.1 coordinate 45,249,145, forward strand.
GCCCAGAAACTCAAGTTTTAGACCTTACCGGTAATCTGCTTCAGTTACTTCCTAGTCGAGCTTTCTATACTGTCAATTTAGTAAACTTGCAGAAAGTTTTCACTCCTAGATGTGGTTTGCTGAGCATAGCTGACGATGCTTTCTATCAACTCAGCAACCTTATTGAATTAGATTTAAGTAGCAATTTCATAACTTGGATACCAACTGTTGCATTACGAGATACTCCATTACTACGAAGATTACTACTAAGTTCTAATCCGATCCAGCGGGTAGAAAATGATTCGTTTTCATTGTTGTCCCATCTGACTGTACTTGAACTAAGTAACTGTCAGATTGAAATCATCGAGCCACGTGCATTTGATGGATTGAAGAGCTTGGAATACCTCAAACTAGATGGAAATAAACTTAGAACGTTACCACCAGAAATGGTAAAGCCCTTTTCAACATTATACGCGCTGGAATTGCATCAAAACCCATGGCAATGCGATTGCCATATTAGAAGCGTTAGAAAGTGGATGCTACGACACAATATACCTATAAGTAGCCCTCCACAGTGCTTTGAACCTCCACGTTTACGTGAATTTACTTGGGATACTGTCAGTATTGACGACTTTGCTTGCAAACCTGAGGTAACTGTTGTTGATTCAACTGTAACTTTTACAGAAGGAGATAATGCAACTCTTGGGTGTAGAGTTCAAGCTGTTCCAGAGGGTAGTGTGAACTGGATCTGGAGAGGAAGAGTTATAAGCAATTTAACACTTATGTCATTCGGAAGACAGATGTATCTCATTAGGGAAGTGGGAACAACACTCAAAGTGAACTCATTAACTATTTTTAATGTCATGCTCAAAGACAGTGGTCGATATCTCTGTGTAGCATCTAATCCAGCAGGGAGAATATCAGCGAACATTACTTTGAACGTAATCTCAAGAGACAATGATGACGACGCTCTCAGTGGGGAAGAAATCGCTGGTATTGTAATTGGAGTTTTATTTGTGATATTTGCTTTATTTTTTGTATTTAGTTTCTTCATGCTTAGACACCAAAGATTATTTCCAAACAGAAACAAAAATAGTGGGTTTACATTTTATAAAAAATTCTTCTCTTTTAACAATAGTCATGTTGGGGTTGTAGTTAAAAATTCTACCGGAGTTGATGTTAGTTTGGCTTCAAATGGGCCAAATATGCTAGATGGTAAGTACAACGCAACTCCACTATCTCCTGGTAGTGGTTCTGATGCCAGTGCTTATAGCGGAAATAAAAGAAATAGCTTAGTACCTTTTGAACAGTACAGCGTACATGAGAATAATAGTCCCAATGCAATGCAGTCTCCAACTTCGGATAAATGGTACCCTCCAACCCTTAACCGACATTCGATACGTGAAACAGAAAAAGGAATCGAAATGTGTGTAATATCAACTAATGAAAGTAAAACGTCAGAAGACATGTCTTATAAGCCCTCTGTAGATAATGCAGATTCCAGTCAAAGAACAGAGTACAGACGACCCATGACGAGTGAGGAAAAGGATGACGATTTAGATACCACGGGACCAATGATGTACGATATTCAACAGCCAGTTAATGATTATTATTTGGATCATGATTTACCATCTCACAAATGTTCTATGTGGCCTCTGTCTGAAGGTTCCTTTAAAGATGAAAGTTATCACAGTTATAGCAGCCCTTCTCAATCTAGCTGGAAAAGAAATTCAGTTATAATTCCACAACAAATTCACCATGTTTTCTCACCTGATGCGAGAGATTCTCCTGATGAAGGTCTGGGAGATGAAAGGGAATATGAGACTGATATCTTAGAATAGATAACATGAATAAAACTTAAAAAAATGAAAGGGATGAGTAGAATGATATGTAATTCGCGCACAAAAATAAATAAAGTTTAGCAAAAAATTAAATGAAATTTAGAAGATGAAACTAAATTTTAGACTTTTTTCAGCTAATTTTACCTTTAATATTTAAATGCATAACATAATTGGGTTAAAACAATTAAAAAAATTGCATGGTACTGAATATTTTCTACATTTTTTTTTTTCAAAATGACTGAAAACTTTGTTAAAACATTTCAAAACTACAGAAACTCTTGTGACATCCTTTTAGATTAAAAACTATATCTAGTCAAATTTAAAATATTTGAAACGAATATAAACGTGCAATAGTATGCATATTATGAACTGTTCCAAGTTATGTATGATAAACATTATTTAAAAATGTTATTGTGTATAGAACTTTATCGTTACAATGATATAGTTTTAACAAATATGTGATGATATCTGCTCATCTCATGTGCTGTACTCTATTGCGCGAGCTTTTGTTAAATGTGTCATATGTGTCTTCCTAAACATTTAAAATGTGGAAAAATTATATTTTTAATTTTTAAAGCCAAATGTATAATTTCTAATGCACGTGTTCCAAATATTAAGATGTTGAAGAAATCATAAGCAGAGAAAACAATTATTTTATTAGAATTCTGAAAGAGGCAGCTATTTATTCATTAACTTTAGAGTTAAAAATAACAATCAAAAAAACTAATTGTGTAAAATAATTATGCTCCGTAATATTATAACCATTGGAACAAATGGTATGAACATATTTGCCATTTCTAGATTATTTAAATGAGAAAGAGGCATGGATATTCTAATTAATTATTATTTATAAATATACTCATTTAGCTTTCCTGGTAATGTCATTTTCTTTTATTTGTGAAAGAATTTTTACTAAGAAAGAAATTACACTGAAATATTATAATTATTTAAAATGAAAATAGTATGTATCCTTTTTAAGTCGAGAATTTTTATATATTGTGTTCTTAATACGAACATGCATTTTTCAGTGTTGTAATTGGCCTTCAGAGATTGTGCTCATTTTTGAAGTCCAAACTGTTAAGCAACCAGATATAAGATATAAATAAATTAGCAATCAATGGAATAACTAAGCCCCTACTTTAAAGAAAATGAAACTATTTACTTTTATACTATATTGATATTTGCATGTTTTCTGAATTCAAAGCCATAACACCTTGTCCATCTCTGTAAGTTTTGATGCAGAATCCATGGGCAATATTCTTTATACGTTGCACGAAAATTCATATAATGTAATATGTTTAACTGATGCTAAATGTCTTTTTCAATGGCACAAATGTATAAGTGACTATATATAATATAAATAAATATATATATATATCAATGTGTATATACGCAATGTTTCTGGTTTCGTTGTCTCCAATCTCAGACTACTGTATACAGAAAAAAAAAATCACTGTCTTGGTTTCCCAACTCACTTTTGTGGTGTCTTATTTAATTTTTGAAATTAAAAATAATGTCATTTATATAAGCTGCAAACATGTAAAGAGCGTTTGTCGTTGTTTGAAAAATAAAGAAAATAGTTGTGTAATCTCTGTGTTTCCTGTCTCATTCAAGTATTCAAATAATTTATATCATAATCATTAGTATGCATATCACACCGATGCATTTTATGTTCAAAGAACTTTGAAAAATTAGAAATTTATAAAACATGCTTATGAAATATATTATTTTCTATAAAAAGTGCTATTACTATAAAATGCACTCTTATCATATTAAACAATAGAATGGTTTTAATCTCATTTATATAAACAATAGCATGTTGCAGTTTGTTTTTCAGTTGCCAAAAAAGAGAAAGATATATGTTATATGCTATATATTTAGATATATTACATACATTAGTGATGAGAAACGTAGAATAAAAGAAAAATGACATCATTTTCATCAAATAAATAATCTTATGAATGCAAAGGAGGTTTGATGATGGGGTATATAATGGAGAAATATGTATTACGGTAATTAACAATATATTAGCTATACTACAAATGGTTAGAAAATTATAATACCCTTCATTATACAATGCTGTAATTGGCATTCAGTGATCCTAATGGCAAATTCTGCCTCCAACGATGTTACGGTAGGAATCTGCTGCAAGGCGTTGTTATGCAAAATGTTCATGGACAACATCTGGTGGTAATACACTTTCGTTAAGTGTTGTAACGTGACAAAGGTGCTTTGAATTCTCACACATCAATCTGAACAGCTATCTTCCAATAAAAACAAGGAATTTTGGATCATGCACTAAATAAAAAGACTAGGATTTCAATAATAGTAGCAATACCCCGTTTTCATATCATGTTAAATTTAAGGTATGCGACAAAAGTTATAAATTAAGATTTTCATTTGACACGTTTCTATTACGGAAGTGATGAAGGTCTCTATAGTAACTGGGATATTAAGTGCAACAAAAATGTATAAATGTACAACATCACATAATTCTGAGTGCAATCGTCATCAGAAATGTTTCATCTGTGATCCAAAAGTAAAGCGCCATAGCATACCACCAAATGGTCGATGAAGCTAGAGCAGATTAAATTACTCCTTATTCAGAAGACTTCCAGTATCATTAACTATTAAGACAACACAAATTTATGCATATAAAATCTCTGCGTGATTACAGATACTGCTGTTGCCAGAAAAATCAGGCTAACTCTCTTACATCTAATATACCTTGACATGAGGATCATTTTTTTGTGATCTGTCATCCCTATGTTTTGAGGATGCGAAGTGATTAAATAAACATTCACTGAATAAATAAACATTCACTGCATGAAAGTAAATGCTATCGAGACCCTAGAAAGGGTTGATAATCCGAGATAGTTTGTGATGTTCTATAGAACTGGAAACCAGATGGCCAGATACAGCCTATCCAAAGGTCTCCACCCGTTTCAATTTCTGCTTACTCATGAAACTTCGAGGGATGAATCTGAACAACAAGACTGGAGAGTTTGCAGTAGTACATTACTAAATATTAATTTCTCTAAAATTATAAAAATAATCTCTAAATTCTCTAAAAGTATTAAAGTAAAATTATTAATTCACATCAATACTTTTCTTTTAATTCTTGCTGTAGCATTTATAATATTTTTTTGCAATATATATACTTTTTCTAAAAGAAATTATTCCTTATTCTCAGCAACTTTTTTCTATTTTCTAAACATGTTTATAAATCTGAATTTTTGTCCTCCATTAGGTTAATCACTTTAAAGTAATATTTTCTCAATTGGGTAAGATCAAATGCTTTTATTTTATTTTTTATTTTTTTACAAGATTACATAATTTAGTTTGAAACTGTTAATTTAATGATTTGGAAAGTATGCATTGAAAATGGATCCGATTGTAAAAGAAAATTAATTACATAATAAATTAATATTTCTTTTTACGTTAAGTAAAGAAAATTATATATGTTGTATAAAATTGTCATATAAATTAACCATAATGATTTCTTCAAGGAGTACCTCATAAGGCAGACTTATTATTGTTTTGGAGACCATAAAGACAAAAATTATTTTATATAATCTTCATCTATAATTAACATAGAAATAAAATTTTCCATTTTATCGCATCAATATTTGAATTTTGAATACAGGTAACTTGAATTATTTTTTATATATTATTTCCTGTAAAGTCTGTCGCATTTTTAATGCATCAAATTTTCAAAATTTTAAATAAAAAATGCAAAGGAAAATACCAATAATTGTATTTATTCATTTATATTTCATATATTAAAATAATTTCATAGATTTGATAGAATTGATGTTTATCACTTTTTGGCACACAGTAACTGTATGTCAGCTGACCATTCCATTCAATTTAAACGTATTTCGAATGAGTGCAAGAGTTGGTGTTCGAAGTGGAAAACAGAATTTACAAATTATTTAAAAGCAGATTAGAGAATTAACGATCCAACTAATGCGTAAACGATTTGCATGCAGGAATAAAATTTCATAAGAATAGAAAGTATTCATCTTAATCTTATCAAAGATACAATTTAATAACTATAATTATTGTAATTCTAATCATACTTTTTTATATTCTAAACTTAAAAGCATATTTTAACAAATCCTAAATAAACAACTTTAATTATCTGGTAAAGAAGATACTTTACGCGATGACTTACTAAAGACGTGCATTTTGTTACTCGAAAGACTTTTACTCAAAAATATTAAATTTAATTAATTGAGATGCATGTTTGTTTCGTCGACATCTTTATAAAATGAGATGTTTTTGTCAGTTTTATTATAAAGTATGCAGCAGTTAACTAGCGAGGCATACATTCTACAAGTGGTGAAACACAAAAAAGTAATTTTTAAAGAAAGTTCAGTAATTGCTTGAAGAATGTGACAGAAAATGTTGTTGTAATTTTATAATGTAGCTTTGCAGTTATAAAGGATGGAAAATAGTCTACATATAAGTGAGATTAAAGAATATTTTAAAGGAAATTATATAGATATATTTTTAATACTATACTATTTTTTGCTTCATTTGGTGAATTAGAACGAATGTGTATTTCATTAAATATTATTTAGTAGGTCTAATTTTCAGTAATCCTCGTGCTTCATTACGAAAGGTTTGAAAATATATCAGTAATTGTACTCATATTGATTTGGAATAATCTCATCAAAAGTATTGTAAGTATACATAAATTTCTCTTCCATGTTTTTTTTTACTATAAGTTCGGAGTAAACTCTCAGCAATGAAACTGCAAACATATTCTAGTTTTGCTAAAAGAAATACACTCAAAATATTATTTCAATTCATTGTTTGAAAATTAATAAAAATCTTGCTTAATTATTTTAAAGCAACTCTACATTTTATATAAAATGTGTTTTTTTTTTTTTTTTTTTTTCAGATACTTTATTTTTGAAGTAAATTCTACATGGATGTATTTCCTTAGAATTAAATTTGTACATTTACAAGAATACCTAAAAGTTGTATCATGCTGATTATGCAATGCTAAAAAATAATAAAGCGTGAATGCTCACTCAATAAATTTTAATTATTATTAATTATGACATGAAAAAACCCTGTGTAGAAATATCAAAAATTGGTTAAAACTTCATATGTCAATGATTTATGATGCTAATCCTACCGAAAATCAATATATGCTAGAAGAAAAACATTTTTATGTACTAATATTCAAATTATTTCAGCATATTTTTCACGCAAAACTTTTTGTGTCTCTCTAAGAGTCGATAATTATTGAAACAATAAGTAAATCTATCATTTGCCTTAAAAAAATTTAACGACAGAAAACACAACTCATTATTTTATGGGAAACTATTGTCTTTATCTGCATTAATGCAACCACCACATTTTAGGAAGATAGCACACACACTCACACACACACACACACACACACACATATATATATATATATATATATATATATATATATATATATATATATATATATATATATATAAACTAGATTTTATTATTAGATTAGTGGTATAGATTAGATTAGTGGTATTAGATTTTTTTTATCACTGGTATACCAGAGTAAATTTTTTTGAACAGCAATTTCATGGAGGATGCTGTTATATTAAGAAAATGTTTTATGCCCCATTGTTTGTGTTAGAATTTTAGAATTGAAATGCGATGCGGATTGGTAAAATACTTAGAAAAATATGGAGACTTAATGTTATCATTTGCACTTGACTGAATAACATAAAGCGATAAGATATCAAAGTTATAGGAAAATTGTATTAACTTATGTGAATATAAATATTTAAGGAAAGTCATTTTGTACATAAAAGAATATCGAAATGATTTTCATTTCAACTATCAGAAAATTATAACATGACTTCTGACATGCGACAATGTCTTGATGTTCTGGTACACTTCGTTACATTAAATAAATTATTCAATATCATGAGTTTTCCAGAGAAGCATAGCACACAAATTATGTTCTTTATTTACGCTGATATGCACTATCATGTTATTTGCATCATATTTTACTGAGATAAAATTTTCAATTAAATACTCATTCAAAATAAGCTTTATCAAATAACTAAAAGAAATGGTATATTCATGTAAACAACAAAATCCAATTGTTGAATATGTATACCAATTATAAATAAATACCAATTATAATTGAATATACCAATTATAAAATTACTCTTATTAAAGCTTGCCTTTTTTAAATTTAGGCTCTTATAAGGCCTTTTTACGGATTCAGGGATTGAGTAATATAATATTACTTAGCCAAATTTGAATTAGTTAGTCTTTTATGATACTTCAAAACATTTTTCATTTCTATGCAATTATTTCATGTTTATGTAAAAATTCAGAACTAAGTAAATTGTTTATTTAAATTTTTTCAGATAATAAATGAATTTGAAGGAAATGTTCTGCAAAGGTGCAATTAAAAAATGCACATAGTATTCAAAACTCTGAGGAATTATTCCATGTCAGAATGTTTGCAAGTAGAATCTAGACAGATATATTCGAAACAAAGTGCATCTGTAATAAAATTCTCTAAGAATTATTTTTAACAATTAAATAAAACAGAACGGATCTTTGAATAGAATAGCGTCACATAAACAATATTCTTTCAATATTAAAGCTGATTGAAACTTTTGACAATAATTGCAATTTTACACAAAATACAAATAATTTTATTTGAGTAAATTACTTAATAAATAAAGTAGTTGTACAAAATGTTGCTGACACATGTACAAGATAAAGTCAACTTAAACTTTATATTCCATAGCCCTAAGATATAACATTTTCTAAATTTAACTTCCAATTTATTTCATGCTTATCTTTCCATATGGCACGTAAGTTAGCGTTTTACTTGCTAACTTCTATACAATATGGTACGCTATTTATAATGCTTTGTAAGCCTATATCATTTAGAATGCTGCAGAGAATTTCAATCATGCAGATATCTGTCTTAGAAATATCTTAAAAGGAAAGAATGTGAATGTTATCTGACATGGTCTGTCGTTACATAAAATATTATCTGAAAAATTTTAATTAGAATGTCACTATATACAATTAATTACTAGTTGCCGGAAACTTAAAGATGTAAAATAATCATTTTTCTATTAAATTTGAGCTTCATTTACAATTTTAACATTAGATTTTTTGACACAGATATTATTATTTTAATATAATTGAATTATCAAAGAAACACAATTCATTTTATGAACACGGAAGTATAATCAAAATTGTTAGTAACAACATTTTTCTCAATTTTTTTTTCCATTTGCCTACGATATAATATATTGTATTGACTATAATGATGATGATTTTGTAGGGTTTACTAATGCAAGGTCCAATATTGGACATTTCTGCACCGTACAATATTCTGAAGGTAAAAATTCTGTGTTAAGAGACTAGTCATATGTATATAATGGAATGTGTAAACAGTATAAGAAAAGCATATGCAAAGATAATTTTGGATAAAAATCTTAAATGGAATTCAAGAAACCTATTGGACGTAAAAATGCAAACAAATTTCTATGTGGTTTAAACCCAATCATGTCGGATAAAATTAAATTTGTGGTATAAAAAAATTACGTAAATCATTGAAATTAGGACAGACAATTAAAATGTGATGTACCGTATATGGTGCATTACACATGTCACAGATTGGAGCACTCCGACACAAGAATAAGTGCTTGTGTGTAAATCTAATATGTCCAATACGAAGCCTCAGAAGAAATCAGATGAAGACAAGAATGAATTTGTACGCTCATAAAATGGTAATATGTTATGTGGCCGTGCATTATATAGCCTTCTTAAAGAGGGACAAGTAACCATTAATTTCAAAGGGTGTAGCGATACTGATAGCATTTTAAAATAGTAATGTAGAGATAGTTGCTTACGCCTCAGATCAAGAGGTAAATGGTTGCAAATTGCACAAAGGCTATGGACAGGAGATGTCCGGAATGCTCTAGAGCAGATTCGTAAAACTAAGTAGTGAACAGGGTCTAATTTGCGCAAAACTGATGATCTGGCTGATCCATAAACTACGCTACCATAGTCAATTCGTGATAGAATAACTGACTTATACACTCGGAGAAATGCTTTACGATCTGCACACCAAGAGGTATTAGAGACAACTTTCAGAATATTTAGTGATTTTTCGCATCTTTTGCGCAAATCTAAGATATGTGGTTTTATCAAATATAAGCCCAAGAAATGATACCTGATTAACTACGAGAATAGTTGTGCCTGATATCTTAATTTCTGGATCAGGATGAGGCCCAGTTTTTCTGCAAAAATGGGTACATTTGCTTTTACAAGGGGACAAAATATGCCCATTTTCATTACACCAAGCAACTAGATTATTGACAGCAGTTTGTAATTGCCGTTCAATCAGTCGCATTATGGAACCTTTTCAAGAAATTTGGAGCTCGTCAACATATAAGGTTCCATGGACAGATGGTTGCAATACATGAAGAATGTTGCTGATGCAAATATTAAAAAAAGTAACACTTAAAACACATCCCTGAGGAACCTCCTCATATTGGATAAATGGATTAGATAAAACAGATCCTATACTGACATTAAAAATGCCAGAATTTAAAAAGCTCTGAATAAAAATGGGTAAATTTCCTCTGAAATTAAAATTATACAAAGTTTGCAGAATTCCATAACGCCATGTCTTATCATAAGCTTTTTCTAGGTCAAAAATTATAGACACCAAATGATGTCTCCGTACAAAGGCATTCCTAATTTGTGTTTCTAGGTATGCAGTATTGTCCACAGTAGATCGACCTTTCCGGAAACCACTTTGATAAAGTGATATGTACTAATTGTCTTCAATTGCATAAACAAGACGGGCATTGACCATAAACTCCAAAGTTTTAGCAAGGCAACTTGTAAGAGCAATTGAACGATAGTTTTAAGGGTTAGATAGATCTTTCCCAGGTTTAAGAATTGGAATAATAATTGCTTTGCTCCAGAGACTGGGATAGACATGTTCATTCCATATTCTATTGAATAGAAAAATAATGTTCATTAACGATTCATGATTAAGATGACAAAGCATCTTATATGAGATACCATCTGGTCCGAACTAGTATTTTTAGTCTGGGACAGGGCTATCTGCAATTCCATCAAAGAGAAATTGCAATTATATGGATGTATGGCTTTATCATGATACTTTATAGGTTTCTTTTCAGATTGCTCTTTGATTCTGAGAAATTTAGGATTATAAGAGTCTGAACTAGATACCTTTGCAAAAGTTTCACCTAAAAGATTGGCAATATCATATTGAGAAGAAATTGTGTCAGCTCCTGTGCGTAGTATTGGGATAGAGAGGTGCCTACATAAACCACTAGAAGCTTTAACTTTCTTCCATAACTCTTTGCTGGAAGTTGATGATGTGATGGAGGAAACATATCTTATCCAAGATTCTTTTTGACTATTTCGCCATTTTCGACGATCAAAAGCTTTATCTTTTTTGAAAGCCATGAGGTTTTCCATGGTAGGGTACTTGCGGAAAATTTTCCACAACTTTTTTGTTTTTTGTATGATACTTGGCACTCACGGTTCCACCATGATTTATGACATTTGCGTGGAATTGGGGAGCGCTTGGGAATTGTGTTTTTGGCAGCATCTAGAAGTGTATTAGATACTTTTTGCACAGCATCATTGATATTATCACTTCTAACCATGCTGTCAGTAATAGCAGCTAAATGAGTGTAGAGAGACTTGTCTGCACGATGATAAGAATAAGAGGAGTTGAAAATTTGAGGTCTGCTTATACCAGTTTGATTTATAATTAAAGGAAAATGATCACTGTTATATAAATCCTTATCAACATTAAGATTTAATGAAGCTAGAATTGATGGAGAACAAATAGCTAAATCAAATGAATGAAAAGTTATTGATGGTTGATGGAAATAGGTTATTTCTGTGGAATTTAGAAGGGAGATATTGTTATTAGAAATGAACTGTTCAATTATATTGCCACGAGGATTCATATTATCACTTCCCCATAAGGTATTATGACCATTGAAGTCATCAAGTTCAATAAAGGGTGCAGGTAGTTGATCCAGCAAATTGTTTAAATCGCTTTCATGGATGATCGCATGGGAAGGTAAGTAAATGCTACAAATAGTAATGAGAGATGTTGAGTGTATGCGTACTGCAACAGCCTGTAATGAAGTGTTAAGGGAATGTATAGTGCTACGAATATTACAAGATACAAGGATGCATACACCTCCAGAAATTGAATCGTGATTAACATCTTTCCTCACACAATTATATCAATGCAATTTTAAACTGTACTGAGGTTTCAAAAATGTTTCTTGGATGGCAAAACAAATTGGATTATACAGATTTATAATTGTTTTTATATCTTCTATATGAGTGCGAAAGCCTCGACAATTCCAAGAAACGAAGGTTCCTATTAAGCTCAGATGCATGCTCCGGCATTGAAGCACGCCATCTGGGATTCAGATGAATCTCCACTTAGGAGTGTTTCATCATCTGATGGGTCTACATTCTTTATATCTGTCTTGGAGGCAGTTGAGCTCCTTTTACTCTTTAAATATGATTTATGAAGCCCTACTTTTGCATTCTTTAATTTTAGGGATCTTTGAGACTTAGATTTTGCGAAAGACATTTATGAAATTTTTTTCGGAATTGGTGAGACATTTATGTTAGAAATATTTAAGGATAAGTTTGGAAAATTTAAGAAATCTGTTTGGGTACTGCAAGATTTCATGACTTTTTAACTGCTTGTGAATAGCTAATACCTTGATTAGGGATACGGGATGACACTGTTCGCCTGGCTTCAGTGTAAGATAAGTTTTGTTATAAAAATTAAGACAACATATTGAGTGGGGATAAGTACAACGTCACACATCACAAACTCTTTTATCACGTAGTTCTTCCAAAAACTCTGCTTCTATAACATGAATGCAATTGGGGTTAGAAAGGGTTCGGCAATTGGAGTTTAGTTAGGGTTTGGCAATTGGAGTCAGTTAGAAAGGCAAATGGGGTTTTTACAGCAATAATTTCCTTTTCTAATATCCAGGTTGGGTATTATCGGGAGTATGAGGGATGTTCACCACTGCAGTTGACACATTTTTCTTGTAATTGACTCTGAATACTGTCATGTCCAACATATGCATATCGAGCACAAGTCAAATGTCCTCTACAAGTAGTTTTTGCATTGCCAAATCGCTGACATTTAAAGCAACGTAATGGATTTGGTATGAAGGGGCGAACACTACAATTTAGATAGCCAGCTTTAATAGATTGAGGTAATATAGGAGTAGCAAACGTGAGTATAAGGTGTTTAGTTCATATAATTTTACCCTCTCTCCTGATTGTAATGCGCTGCACACGTTGTACTTTTTGGTCAACAAGATTATCCAAAATTTCCTCCTCTGAAATATTATATAGATCATATGCTGAAATTACTCCCCGTGTAGAATTTAGCCTACTATGAGGACATACCATAACATCTATATTACCAAGACATTTTTGTTTTAGGGTGGCTTTGGTCTGTTCAGTTGATAAAACTTCAACTAAGTGATCACCAGATTTCATCTTGCGAACATTTTTGACATTTCCAACAGTACCAATAAGACACTTATTAATTAAGAAAGGAGAGGCATTAGCAAAATTGCCCTCAGTTCTTTTAATAACAAAATATTTCTGATTCTGTATCATTTGTTGCTCCATAGGGAGTATGGAATTAGAAGTACATTCCATAGAAATAGGTAAATTACTTCAAGGCCTGACTGCACCACCCACCATCGAGCCCAACAAGGGGATGCAGTATACCTGCATCAGTGCCAGACCTTATACGCTTTCAATATATCGCTGATGTGGCCTCCACCCTTATCGAGTCACACAACAGATATACGATCGCTTGGTCCATTGAAGCCGATTGGCATGCTGAGGACCACAACACACCTCCCGTTTACCTGAAGCAGAGGCCAAAGTGATGGGTTGGTCTCTGAGAGCCTCAATCACCAGGATTCTCTTTTCCAGAGACACGGGTCTCCACACACGGCACACACGTGGGTGATTTAGTCCCCAAAAGAAGCTTATAGCAACAGTGCGGCAATAGCTATTCAAAGGGAGCCCTCAACCTCTTACAAAGCAACCACAATGAGGGAGAAAGGGAAGAAATGGCAGAAGAGGAGAGGAGAGAAGAAAAAAAGAACAGGATAGTTCACTAGGGTACCTCGGGATTGTGACACCCGTGTTTACCTAAAGAAGGTAAACCCCCTGATACAATAACACGATACAATAATTTCGCCAAAGCCATACAATCAAATGACGAGATTTTATAATCTATAAAATTTTATTTTTAAGTTATTTGACATAAGCATGTGAAACAGTAATATAAACATTATTTTTGTTGATGGTAACTCACATAAAAATAACATAAGTATATATAAGTGAAACACTAACATAAGTATAACAAAAGGAAGTTTCATATGAATTCAGTTGCGAGACTTCTAATCAAGAAACCTTGGCTTTTAGCGCCAATATTAGTAACTATTCCAGACTTTGCCCACTTTCCAGTTCACCAGATTCACTCGTTGGTCAATAATATATTTCCGATTGTTTCTTGTTTTTTCTGCAAGTGTTTCACTTGTCAGTCCAAGCACGTCTTAAGGTGACTATTGAAAGAGCTTCTTTTCTTGTGGATAAATATAAGAAATTCTAATAGCAGAAATAATAAAGGAAGCTGGGAAATTTCCATAAGATAGAAATTTTTACCACATATGAGTTGGAATGAAGTTCTAGAATTAACTTTTCAAAATCATCAATTGTCTCAATGCAAATGAGTTGATATTTAAAAAAATAAGTGTGTGTTTTAGTAGAAAAACAAAATAAATGTAAAAAATAATTTTAATGTCTTTATTTATGTAAACTCAAGCTTTCAGAGCATTTACAAATAGTTTCTATTTCCAATGCAATTCTCATGTTTAAAAAAATACAAAGCATGATTGTATAAACCGGCATTTAAACCAGCAAAAATATAAGGAATTCTTTATAAAGACATAACATTTTTTGTAAATGTATTACATTTTTTTTACTTTTCATTCTGAAGTTATATGTACCCCATTTATTTTTCAAAATAAAAAATTTAAAAAATTTGTGATTATTAGCATTTATTAACATTAAATGGCAAAAATTACATTTTTGTAAAATGCACCAAAAACTGGAGTACTGAAATAAATTAAATTTGGATTAGTATTACAGGGAAGATCATATTAAATATAAAATATAAATAAAAGAGTGACTTGTGAGTTTTTTTTTGAGCATTTAGTTTGCTTTTTAACTATTTATTCCCTTCATTTTAAGCAATATTTAGCTAAATTAGCTACATTTAATAGCTTTTTAGTCGAAATATTTATTTACGTTATGTGTAACATCATTTTTCAAAAAATAAATAATGTAAATTATTTTCGTATTTACTTCAGGCTTTGGAATTATTTCAACTTAACCATCTCTTTACTTTTTTACTGCTTTTGAAGTTTACGAATACTGATTATTTTGATTGAAACATGCATATTTAGAAGCAGTTGCTGCCAGTACTTCAGTACAAAAAATGTATAAACTAAAATGTTATCAATGCTGTCACATTAAAAATTATTTTAAGAACACCAAATTCTACATAAAATTTAAAAAATCAGTGTAATATATATATAATTACAAACAATTCAAATATTACAAGAACAAAAACTATTAAATGATAATATGACAACTGGTTTCCAAATATATGTTGGTTTCAGTCAAAGAACTCCAATGAAATATTAACGTCTTTGATAAAAGTGTGCGAAAAACATAACTCAGCAACTTTATGACAATAAGAAGAAAGGAAATGGAGTTCCTTATATATAACGATGGCTATTTCGCATTTTTTTATTCCTAGTCATGCAAAAAGTTCATGTATATTGTTTAGCATCTTGACTACGCCTTTTTCCAAGCTAATCTTGACGTTACTTACTGCTGTTATATATTTCTAAAGCACAATCAAATTATTAGAAATTTCAAGGGAATTATTCATGAAATATTTAATAAACTAACACTTTTGATATGAGTTAATAATTTTATCAATTTCATCTCTTCCAACTATAAATTCAAAACTCTTTTACAATAACTAAAAGCAAATTTTGATCAAAATAAATATTGGTAATTTACATAATTAAGGGAGTTAATATAACGTGAAACTATTAAATTACCATTGAGAGAGTTGACTTGAAACTGCATTCTATTTAATTTTTAAAATAATTTCCACAGTTGGTAACTCAAAACATTCACATTATTTTCTACGTCAATTCTAAAGTAAAATGTATTATAAAATATATATTTGCAGTTTCAGAATTATAGAATTATTTCTCATGAATAATGTACAGAAAATCATGTTTGTGGAATATCATAAAATATACGAGAAAAATTTTAATTAATACAATTTCCTATATAGGGGTAAATGAAAAATCTAATTTTTCATAGATTATAATCATCACGAACTTCACGAAACTTAAAATAATTATGAATTTACTTTTAAAATCAGGTTATGCACATGTCTTATTTAATTAGATGTACACACACACACACACACATATATATATATATATATATATATGTGAGGGTTACACTGAAATTTTTGAGATACGCGCAGACGAGAATTTAAAATATAAAAATAACGGTTTAATTTTAAAATACAAAGTATTTTGTCACAAAAGACGATTTTTTACTGATTTACTTCAATTTGTTTAGCGTAGAATAAATTTTAAACAGAAGAGAAAATTGAGTTGAGGCGAGAACATTTTCGCGCTATGATTTTCTACGATTTTAAAGCAATATTAAATCAAGAAGAATGCGTTCAACGGTTGCAATTAGCATTTGTTGATGAATCTCTAGCTCGTGCTACTGTATTCAGATGGTTTAGAGAATTTAGAAGGGGTCGCAATTTTCTTCAGGATGAAGAACACACAGGAATGCCACCGTCGGGAGTAATCCCGGGTAATGGATCTGCCATACGAAAAGTGTTAAAGGATGATAATCGCTGTACATAAAAAATGATACAGAAGGAGCTTAACATTGCATCCGCAGCCATACACAAAATCATTCAAGAAAAATAACATATGAAAAATGTGGTTTGCCGTTAGGTCCCAATAATCTAACTGAACACCAAAAAGAGGAGCGTGTAAGAATCAGTAAACTCTTAAATTGCTAAATGATGATGGCCACCGCATCATTTCTAAAATTGTAACAGGTGATGAAACTTACATACCGTTTTTTGACGTTCCAACACGTCAAGAAAGCAAAGTACGGGTCGTTGTAGATGATTCCACAACGACATTTGTGAAAAAACACGCAGTGAAAAAAGTGATGTAAGCCATTTTCTTCAGAAGTACGGGATTGCTCAAAGCCATCAAGTTGAAAGGACAGAAGACAATAACAGCAAACTGGTATACCACTAAATGTCTTTTAGAAATTCTACAAGAACTGAATGTTAGGGGACTAATACTTCACAATGACAATGCATCTTCACATACAGACGGATTAACAGTTAAGTTTCTTAAACAAAACAAATTAAAGGGATCGAACATCCGCCGTATTCACCTGATCTAGCTTTGTGCGACTTTTGTTTATTCTTTCATCTAAAAAAGAACTTACATGTACGGCGTTTTCATTCAGAAGAAGAGATATAAATGCAGTGTTTTATCTATTCCAAGAAATGAAGGGCTTGAGGCATTTAATCTGCTGTGGTAAATTCGTCTACAAAAGTGCATTGATGCTGGAGGAGACCACTTTGCACACACCTAAAATTTTGTGATTTGTCCATTTTCATTCTGGGAGAAAAATGGCAATGAGAAGTTTCAATAAATTTATATATCAATTATATTATCTACAGAGATATGAAAAAGAAAGAAAAATTAATGATAAGAAATGGTTTAAATTCGATAGTTTATAAGTGCTTTTGAATATTAATTTATCCATGATGTGTACATTTTCGTGTACATTCATCATCTGTGTGTGTGTCCAATATACATTACAAATTGACACTATTAATTTCATAAGTTTTGTACCTGCATGCATATGGCACAAAAGATAAATAATAGAAAAATAAGATCATATTTTTTAAATTTCGGAATGTTGGAATTTTATATTTAGAAAAGAAATAATGCTTACATATATAAGTAAATTTGATACACACGGAAGCCAAGAAATTAAAGGAAATTTATAATTTTGAGTAATAAAATTTATAGTTTCCAAGTATTTTCATTATATGATTTACACTCCAAATTAATAAATGTGTATTAAGATTTTTTAAACAGATTTCTTTTTAACTAATTTATAAATATTGTCTGAATAATACTTTGTGTTTGTTTTCAAATTATGCAGTTAATAATTTTATAAAATTTATGACTTTAAAATTCTAAATTATGATTTCAATCATGTAAGAATATATATATTTTTTAATTTCTGGCCTAAGGCTTTATTGATTTTGCTATTCTATACTATAAGATAAATATACTTTCGTTTTTAGAGGTATTGCAAAGAAATCCACAACTGCTGAAAAATCCAGAAATAAATATGACATCAAAAATTAAAACGCTCTTTTTCAGTCACGAAATATCTACATTTGGTCCATAAATCTTCTTAAAGACACGAAATAGCATACTTTTATCATCCGATTTGAATGTAAATATGTCAATTGTTGTTCATTTGCTACATCATCCGAGGAAGATTCTACAATACAAAATCTAATAGCTTCTTATTAGTACAAAACCGATAACAGATCTGTATTAGAGAGAAAATATTTATCAATGTATGCAATTTTCATAATTTATTAGTAAATTAAAAAGTAAAAATCAGAGTCTAATTTAAATTAACACTATAGTAATACTGTGACTAAATTAATTAAAATTTAGAATGTAAGTAACTGATAATCTTAATAACAGAGTTATACAAATTTTACATAACAGGAAATATTATATCCATTAAACTAATTACATACTAATTTTTACCCAACAATGGTTATTGCATCCACTTAAAAGAAAATGATGTCGCTCATTAAATCATTTTAAATTTCAACAATTTGAGAAAAAGGTAAATACCTATAATTTTATCCACATAATTATATACATACATACATACATACATACATATATATATATTATATATATATACATATATACATATATATATATATACATATATATATATATATATATATATATATATATATATATATATATATATATATATATATATATATATATATATATATATACATATATATATATATATATATATATATATATATATATATATATATACATATATATATATATATATATATATATATATATATATATATATATATATATATATATATATATATATATATATATATATATATATATATATATATATATATATATATATATATATATATATATATATATATATATATATATAGTATGTTTATGCAATTTGAGCTTATTTCCTACAAAAATTCTTCAACACAGTTATTTAGAAAAATTAATGCAGTTATAAAATTTGAGGTAAATAGGAAAAAAAAAACATTTCTTGTGCATATAATTATAACATTAAGTTACGTACTTTGATTATTACTTTTAATATATATATTTAAGAAAATGCATTTTGCTATAAACTAATGAATGTATTATTAGGAATTATATATATAAAGTATTAATTAGTCACAAAAAAAAATCTATGATTTTTCTTTCGATGAATATATCTTTGCAATTTAAGTTAAGCCCCGTATGCTTCATTTTTTCTCATATTTGTTTAATTTCAAGATATTTATAAATATAACGACAATCAATTATACATCAAAACGTACCATAATGTTAATCACTTTGTAAATTTTAAATTACTTCTTAAAATAAAAAATAAAATAAAAATTATTTTTATCACAGTACTATTCCAACCAAATATCTATTTGATTATCAATGATTTAATGTAACTATTGGTTAAACACTTTTTCTATATGGATAGTGTTTATTTCATAGGAATGTTTTGATAAAAGAGGATTTTGTCATTGAAAATACAAATATGTGGAGATCTATTAACCATTCTAAGGAATATGAGTCATGGGAACTTATAATATATATTTCATGTAAGCATCTGAAGAGAATACTTTAATAATATCTTAATAGAATAGATTTTTCTTCTTCTGTTAGAGAAACATGGAAATTCTGAGAAAATTAATGTAATAAATGATGATTCAATATTTAAATTTTCCTTTCATCACAACTTTCCTTAATTGATGTAAGAAAATTTATTGAATTTGCTTATACCTAAGTAATTTGTAGTGAAAAACTGCAAACCACAAATCAGGTTTGGGTAAATAAAATACAATAATCTCTATTTTTTGAAACAGAATTTTGTAGGCATTTTATAAGTAACATGTATTGATTTTAAGCAATCTCACGCAAGTCTAATTAATATTCTTTGGCATAGTAAGACGTTGAAAATAAAACTATTTTCCGGAAGTTTCAAAAATAAGTTAAATACAAAATGAGCCCATAATAGCCATTTATTTATTTTTCTTTTTACTAAAATGTATCCTTAAGAATATATTATTTGAAAAATTAAAATTCAATTTTTAAAGTAAAACAATAAAAGTTACCTAATATTTTTAAGAAACACAGATATTTGAATAATTAGGCTTTAAGTTTATTGTTTAAAATTTAAGTATAATTTTTAAAATACAAACTATCTTGACATGTTATAACCAAACAGCACAAATTTACCTTTTTTTATGCCTGCGGTAAAATAAGAATTATCAATTCACAAGCATATAATATAAAATCAAATAAAAGCTGACAAATAAACAATCTTACCAACATTCCATGGACTGTAATACTCTCCACCAAAGGTGATCAATCAATCAGGTTAGGAAAAAAGAAATAACCACATTTTTATTTCGTTAACCAGGTGCTAAATAGAAATGCCCCTCCAACGCAAATTTTTTCCAACCATTTATTTCTTAGTGCACTTAAGTAAACATGCTGTAGTTTAATTGTTTGCTTCCACATTAATTTTGTAATTTCAACAATTTCAAAAAAGATAAACTTTTCTGCTTAATAATGTATAAAAATACGCATTTATAAAAGATATATTTAATGTATAAAAGTGTAAAAATTTAGGTAAAAAATTCACACCAATTTCTTAAAATTATTTTTTCTATGTTTTGACACTGATGATTAATATTTAACTTAGATATAGGCTGTGTAAAAATTTACACAATTAATTAATAAGAAATGGAGATAGCATGATGCTATATTTTTACGCTCTTCTACCAAGAAAGGAAGCGATCTAAAATTTGTGAATGTAACGACAACAAATAAATAATTTAGTAGCATTTTAAATAAACAAAGGTGAGGAATGTTTAATTTAAATACAAAATTGTATATTTATATTATGGAGTTCTTGAAAATTTCTAAAATTCTTTTCACTGTTAAAACAAGAATTGGTGCATTTACTTGTTACCAATGACGTAATACACGCTATAATTTTAATATTGCGTAAATTAGATATCATTTTTTAATTACTCGGAAAATAAAACTTTTCTTTTATGAATAAAAATGAGAATATATAGAATAATTGTTCTTAATATTTGAAGGACTTCCATTTATAAGTGAATATTTATTCTAATTTAACAACTATTGCATTCCACATTTCTTATACTTAAATTGGAATATAAGGAATATCAGTAATGAACAGGTGTTGTTAAATTTTATATGAATATATTTTTGTATGTATTTTATATGCATATATATATATATATATATATATATATTACTTTTGTTTAAATTAAAGAGTAAGGAAATAATAATTTGATGAAAAAGA
Source organism: Latrodectus elegans (assembly GCA_030067965.1). Classification (NCBI taxonomy): domain Eukaryota; kingdom Metazoa; phylum Arthropoda; class Arachnida; order Araneae; family Theridiidae; genus Latrodectus; species Latrodectus elegans. Next base: position 45,270,843 of record CM057817.1, read on the forward strand.
AAATCACTGATCATTTAATTAACCTATTTCTATGTACGTATTAAATACGAACTAAATACGTATTAAATGCGTACTCTAAGTGCATTGAATAAATCATAGCATGGAACAAATTAAGTGAATTGCATAATTTAAGGGCCAATTTCATTAAGATAGTATAAAAACTCTAATAGCTGATTAAGTAGCTTTTCCAGCTCAGGAAAATTCTTAATGAGTTGGAACATCGCATGTAGTATACGTAATCAGCCATTGCTATTAACCAAAGAGGAGTCAAAGAAAATGATGTGAGAAAGAGAGAGAACTGCATATACAATATTAATCTACTTCCGCAAAACGCAACATATAACTGAAAATGCATCTATGTTATTAAATTTACCATTTTTGTGTTTTAATCTAAATAATTAAGAGCATGAAAGAAACTATAAAGAAATGAATATTACAATGTATTAATATCATAATATGTAATGCCTCTTAAATAAACAGTAAATTTATTCCCAAAACATACATTCCTTTAGATGCTTTAATTGAAAAATAATTGCCAAATATATCTAATAATAAAATTCAAAGGATATTATTTGAAAAAACTGTACTTTTTTATTTGAACAAATATCCTTAAATATGGTAATAAAATGTAATTTTTACAAAAGAAATCATTAGTATTGGAGCTCATACAGACATCACGGAGACTATAATATAGCAAGAAAGACTCTTAAAAAAGAAAATTGATTGCCGATTTGAAGTATATCGATAGTCATTTGAGCAAGCACGTGATAACTGAAATAGTGTGTACATGGCAGTGGAAGACAGTTTAGACACGTCACTAACCAAAGTACGATAAAATCAGACTATTACTAATTATTCAGTGTCTATTTACCTTATTCGATGTCATTTAAAGAAGTAGAATGTTAGAAATGCTTACATTTGTTAGATTATATTTGATTCGAAACTAAAAGGATTTATGAAAACAATAGTGTGATGAAGAACAAACAGGAACGATGGTATGGTATGGCAGTGTCTTCAAAGCAGAATCTCTCTTTTACCTGTAACATGACGATTATCGGACTTGAATCTGGGGACACCGAGGTGAGGCATAGGTGAATTGTTGCTTTATACCTCATTGGCTTCAACCCATTATCATAGTTTGAGGAGGTATTTTATTTCATTCCTATATGTCACTAGTACGTATTGCTGGTACAATCAGCTCTACATAGTCAAGGCGTTGGATCCCGTGGTCCTTCCGTATCTTCAACTCTTGTCATCAGCCACATGTCAAACATTCATATTTTTTTACTTCTAAAATTTTCTTAGAATTCCGAAGCTTCAGAAATTTTCAAAAATATTGTGAGAAAAAAAGACCTTGTTGACTATTCTTTTAGAATCAAATTCTTTTAACAGTAAGATAAATCTTTTAGATTATATTTACCATGCCTAACAAAACTATAGTTTTCAATCGATTCATATATAAGTAAAAGATTTATTGGATAAATTTTCATTGCTTTTGCATCTCTATTGAAAAAGTTCAGAGATTTTTCTGTATCAGATTTTAAAATCTTAATTATAAGTTATTTTTCTGCATAAAAGCTAAAGTTGAGGAAGTTACTGGCAAGCAGATTCCTTCAACAAGTCATCCTTACACCTGAATCACAAATTGATGTCAACTACTTTTTCTTCTAACTGATGAAACGCCAATACTTTAAATAGTGGTGCATAATATTTATATGAGAAACCATTATTTATTAAATTTGTCCATATAATTGAAGTGCATTATAATTTATACAGCAAATAATTCTGCACAGAATTAAGGAGAATAGACTTACCAAATAAGTGGAAAATAAGATTAGTATAATATATATTTAGTTGAAAATTATCATAACAAATAATTTTTTTTTGTATCCACAATTTTATTTCGGATTACATTTTGAACTCAAGCAATTCATGCTTCCCCTAAAAGTCCAAATATTGAATTTTTTTTTTTTATTTTTAAACCCTTTTATAAAAAACGTATAATTAAGTCAAGATGCTCTAAGTAGCTTCATTTACAATAAAAGTGTATACTTAATAAGCTATATGGTGTAAACTTTTAGAAACTGAGGGTAAAAAGTTATTTTTAACTCGTTAACAATTTGTGGAAGTTAAGATACGCAAAAATAAGGCACTACATAAGCTTAACCACCACAAAAAAGGATCGTCGCACTATTAAAATTAATACACCTATAAAGAATGAGTAAGCAAACTACTAAATACATTTATAAACAGCAATTTCAACGGAGAAAGTTAATATAAAGATGATCAGTGTGAAAATAAAATAAATTTACATAACGATGAAGCAGATTAGTCATGAAATGTCTATTAAACAGACATTACATCCGTTTGATGATTCCTTGAAAAACAGAAGCTTAATTTCATATCCTATTTGTTATGCTCCATAAGTTGTCCTTAGATTTAGTAATGGGTTGGATTCTCAAATGCTCGTCCATTAGTAGATACAGTAAGACATAAGGTCTTATTGCATTTCGAAGAAGCAACTGAACATGTTACAAAATTTTTCTGTTTTGCAGTATTAAATAAGATCCCTGTTGCTTTGTTTTAAAATCCTGTTTTTCAGCTGCTGTAGTATTAAAGTTACACATTTTAAGGTAATATTTTTATAATACTGTAACATCAATTTCCATGTAATAAAAAGTACATAAAAATTATGTGCTATTCTGCCTAGTGTCACCTTAAAAGTGTAATCATGTTGTCGAGTCATATATTCTTAAGTAAAAGTGGTCGTAAGTTTCTATACTCCCAATGTAATGCGACTTTCACACATTGATTTCAATTTAGACAAATCAAAATATGACTCAACACTAAACATGTCAATAAACCCTTTATTCATTATGTTGATTCCGTTGCATGTTGTCTGATATTGTCTTTGAAGTCAGTAATTTAATCTAACTGGCAGTATTCATGAAACATGTCAAATTTATAAATATTTTCCAAACAATGAACGTGAAGCAATTTTCATATAAAGTAATATAATTACTAAGTGTTTGTCGGAATTTAAAGGGCAGTAAATTGAGAAATCTTCCTAACCTTGCTTTTTGTTTTTTGTTTTTTTTTTTTTTTCTTTTGCTCTGTTCATTTTGCCGTTTGTCCTGATAAGTTTTTGACGTAACTTGTTGTTTTCTTTTTCATACATCAGGTTTAAGTATTCTAACTGTACTGATTTTTGTAACTTTTTTACTAATGTAAATACAACAGCAGGGTAGTAACTAACCAGTGATACCAACCATATAAGCAATTTTAAAATCAAATAAATTGAAGCTGTCTTTCATATTTCCATTCAAGCATATTTTAATATAAGTTTTTCAATTAAAAGTTAGAATAGCTGTTGGCCTTATAGCATAAAAATTATTGGGTGGTATCCACAATTTCCTTCCCTTTTATCAAATACCACACTACTGGAGATTAAAATTGCTACACCAGGAAGAAATACAGATAACAAAATGATATTTATTGGACAAATATATTATACTAGAAATAACAAGTGATTAAATTTTCAAAAAACTTGGCTGGATATATAGATCCTGAGAAATCAGTACCCAGAACTACTATATCTGGCAGTAATAACAGCAGTTATAAGCCTGGGCATTGAGTCAGAGTTTGGATTGCATGTACAGGTACATATGGCCTTACAGATTCAACACGATGCCACAGTTCATCAACCGTAGTGACTGGCGCTTGGTGACGAGCCAGTCGCTTGGCAACCATTAACCAGACGTTTTCTATTGGTGAAAGATCTGGAGAACGTGCTGGCCAGGGAAACATCCGAACATGTTCCGTATCAAAGAAGGTCCGTACAATACCGGCAACATGCGGTCGGGCATTATCCTGCAGAAACATAGGATTTCACAGGGCTCGATGATCACACCATTGAAGGCGCTCTTGTCTATGACGCAGCGTCAAGGGAAGCCGCAGCCATGGTCTCCGAGCTGAGAGTCCATGCTGCTGCAAACGTCATCGAACTGTTCGTGCAGACACTTGTTGTCTTCCAAACGACCCCGTTTCTTGACTCACGGCTCGTGACGTGGTTGCACGATCCATTACGGCCATGCGGATAATACGCCTGTCTTCTCGGCTGCTACTGATAGGTGGCCGTTGAGATCCCGCATGGCGTTCCGTATTACCGTCCTGAACCCATCGATTCCATATTCTGCTAACAGTTATTGGAACTCGACCGACGCGAGCAGCAATACTGCGATAAGATAAACCGCAATCCCGGTTAAGCTACAATTCTACCTTTACCAATGTTAGAAACGTTCTAGTACGCATTTCTCCTTCTTACACGAGGCATCACAACAATTTTCACTAGCCAGCAACGTTCAAATGCAATTTGTGTATGAGGAACCGGCTGAACAATTTCCTCATTTAATCACAATGTAGCTGTCGCTACTGGCGCCTGATTTGTCTGAATGCGCTGAAAAGCTAATCATTTGCATATCACAGCACCTTCTTCCTTTCGTATAAATTTGACGTCTGTAGCATGTCGTCTTCTTGGTGTATCAGATTTTATGGCCAGTAGTGTATAATGATGATAAAAATTTCCAAATTAGATTGGATTCTGAATAATTTTACACCATGTACGAAAATGTTTCATACTCGCATATTCTTTGTAATTACAATATATACTTGATTATTCTCACGGTTTTTCAGTTTTATTTGTCAGTATGCTTGCATAGATTTGCATAGAATTTCTACAAATCCATGCACATATTACTTTTTAAACTATAGCTTGAGCATTTTGGGTGATTCTTGTGTTTTTAATATGATGATATTATTTTGAAATTATGAGATTTATCTTAATTATCTGTAAGGATAAATATTTGCCGGCGTAAACCTTGAATTTTTATTGTATAAAATTACTCTGCTTTGTTCATTACGTTAGGTTTTATAATTTTTTGCACTAAATAAATATTATCTTATTCAAAAGTATATATTTTGTTTCTCTTGCATAAAATATTACAATAAAAAGTTTATAGCAATTTAAACATACATTTTCTTCTTATTTCTTCCCGTAAAAAGATTGGCATTAAAGAAATTAAGAGAGAAAAAACAGCATGTAAAAATAAAACATTCCTATCCCAACATTGTTGAAAGAACGTTTTTTAAACAAAATATTAAACTTAATCTGACAATGACAATAATTAGAAAATTTATCTTCAAAGAATGAAATATTGAACTTCCAAAAAAATTTTTATTATTAAATAGATAAGAAAGCTTTATTTTAAATATTCTAAATTTTATGAAAAACCAATAACATCTATGTACATTTTAATTTTGAAATCAAGTAGTATTACAATTCCTTACGAAAAGTTTGATTAACATATTAAATAAAGAATAATTATTCAATTAAACGATATTTATCAAAACAGAATGTTGAGAATTTTGACTTAGAGTTGCATCTAAAAATAAATAGTATACTTTTAAAATAATAATAGTTTCAAATGTAGAAAAAAAAATGTTCGAGAGGAAATATTCTGTATCATTTTTATCATCAATGCAGAACAGAAAGTAAAAATTAAAGTTCCCATTTTTATAGGTATTTTAAGTGGAGACTTTTAGAATCGAGTAATAAAATTTTGATAAATGTGAGAGTTGTAAATTTTTCATTTGGTCTCCCTAAATAGCTTTTGTTATTAAATGGCTCTTCAAATTCTTCTTAGAGCCTATTTTGCAGTAAAATACGAAGGGTGAAGATTTTTACTTTTACGATTATTATCAGATATCAGTTTTCTCCTTAGAGTTATGAAAAGAGGTCAAAATCGCAAGGAGAAAGCGGAAAGAAGTTATTTCTTAACCTTTAAAATGCTTCGGGAAAACTTTTAAGCATAAATAAAGTTGCAAATGAAACTTGATTAGTTATTTAAATTTTACTTTAAAGATCTCTTCATGAGCACAATCAAAACACAAATGCACGCTATAAATTTTATTTATGATGGATCAGAGGATTTTAAGAAGGTACGAAACTTATAATCATTATGAATTTTAAATGAACACATATTTCAAGTAAATATTAAATATACATTTTAATTTCTAGATATATTCGTCATATAACAACAATAAAAATATATTATAATTACCTATGAGCCTTAACTAAATAAATGTGATACCTTTTTGCATAGTTTACAAATATCTTTGAATCACGAAATTTTAAAATTCGTTAAAAAATAGTTTAAAATAAATAACACATCAATTCAAAACAATATCATATAGACAAACACACAGCAAAAACACTGTCGTATTTTATCATTTCAGAGGAATTTTCCAGCTTGGGAACAAGTTTTTATAGACAATAAGCCATGTACATATTTGAAATTAAAAATAAACTCAGAAGTCTTTAACACCAACTTCAACAGATATGCAGGCATATGTATACGAATTACCTGTAACCTTCCAAACTCGAACACTTTTTAAAACCATTCATTCGCAGAAATTAAATTTTGAAAATCAAATATTTATTAAAAATGTATTTTGGAAAATAGTTCAAACTCACATTTTAAGTAACGTATGTAAGAATTATTAAAAAGAAATGTCATTCATTCTAATTAATAAATAACTATGCTATTTTTTAATTATTGCAATAAAATAATGAGCAATAATATTTTTTAATAAAGTTTATCAGCATTTGAAGCATAATAAGTGTTAAATCATTATCAAGCCATACGCTTTTAGTAGAAAAATGACTGAATATTATTAAATGTTCCACAGTCATTGTAATTTGTAATAAATTCTAGATATAATTATATGTGGAGGAGTTAACTTTAATTCAAATATAAAAATAATAAGTCCTTTATTAAGTAAAATTACAAAAAATATAATATTCTATTGAAGTTTTATTACAAAAAAATACATTAACAAAAACTGACATTTTTGTTATTAAATGATATTTTAGACTGAGTTCTGACTTATAGTTAAAGGCAGTAAATAAGAACAAAAGAATTGATTTGAAATCTGAGGACAGATACAGAATATTAAATTGTTGCATCATTTTAATAAATTTAAAAGATTTTTCAATTAACTGTAATTGCACTACACATGCATTGCCCCCCCCCAAAAAAAAAAGTTAAGGAATATCTGGTTTTTTGCGAATAATTTGCAAATGAAAGTATGCAGAAAAACCAATTTCGGATGACAAGTGTACAAATCATGTACGCAACGTAAAAGCTTGCATAACAAAAAATGTTTAAATAACTTACAACAAAGAAAAGCAGTCTCTCTGAATAAACTCATTCTAAGAAAATAAGCAATGGCAATTTTATGATGTAAAATGTCACAGAAACAAAAAAAAAAGGGTTTTGGTAAGAGATTTGCATACACATATCTTAAATGTATTGGTAGTTTTGACTTCCCATGCTGTGTCAATTAAATTGTGGTTACCGAAATGGGAAGTGAAGACCAGACATATATAAGCTGTTTTTTAGCACGCTTACAGACCTTAGAGGAGGAATTAAAGCAGCAACGTGATTACCTGAATAGCCCCATAGATGCTGTATTTGATTCAAGTCTAGAGATCAAGCAGTTTGTATGCGCGTCAACTGCGCCTGAGCTCTGCCTTCAAATGGCAGAAGGAAGTTATATGTAAGCAGGAAGAATGTGGGTAAATTACTCTAGTATAACTACATCCACATTATTCTATTAAAATTCTGGCATTATTGTTTAATTGCTTTCTATTTGTGTTGTTTGTAAATTAATTGTTGTTGTGTGCCGTTGTCTATAACAGCTGGTTCGTCTTATATTTCCTCATCAATAATCTGAACTGTTGACATCTGGCTCTGATGAGCCATAGGGGTAAATTGCTAATCTTATGGATATATTAAATAAATAGAAAACATCAGCTAAAGGTAAAGTAGAATAAATGGAAAACTTTACATTTTACGTGCCATTGTCGCTGCTTAGAAAATAATCGTTGAAAGTTTGTCCTTGTCGCAAAGAACGACTATAATTGCTGAAAATATCAAGCCATCGTCAATGGAGTCAGTTCCAGAAGACAGACGTGTTTGCGATGGAACCAACCTATATAACGTACATAACCCCAGCTTCGATTCTAAATCATTTTATTGAGTCATATTTCCTTCTGTTCTAAGTTTCTTCAGTATTCAAGCAATGATACTTAATGAAGGAATAAAAGAAACCTTTAATAAGAAAATAATTATTTTTTGGTAACAATAGCAATTGCTAAAAAAATAAATGTTTGATTATATTTATCTTCTATCTAAAATTTAGAAGAAAGAGTGTAAATAGTTGTCATTACACTTTAATATTGAACGTTAGAAATATATGTATTGCGTGTAAAGGGAATGGAAGAACATTTTGATTGATAAGGTTAACTAAGTAAATGTATGGAAAAGCAAATTTGTGAGATAATATAAATATGTGATATTCTGTAAATTATATAAAGTATTTCAATTTCTAATTATAAGAATTTTTATTTGATAAATAAATTATTTCAAAATACGTTTGGCATCGTGTTGTTAAACAGCTTAATAGCAGAATGCTCTTGTAAAGCATTATGAACATCCATTGTCTTTGCTTTCATAAAAGACTTTCATGAAAGACATGCCCACTTCTCAGATAGTGGCCATATTCACGTGTCATGAAGAAGAAGCCCAGAAAAATAACCAACACTAAACATGACATACGTTATGTTACACAGGGTATCACAAATTACACTAATCAATTATTTTTCATAATTTATAAAATAACGCACAAGACATTAAATTTGAAGAATGCCAATTTTCACGTACAACCCCTCTCTTTCTGTTACATTACACAACACTTTATTTTGCCATTAGAGGGCCATTCACAGCTGCAGACAGGAATATACCACACACCTTGGCAAGTTATTGTCAATACAATAAAGAGGTTCCAATTTCTTACACAAAATAACAATTCAATAAAGTTTAAGTTTTCAAATTTGTTACAGAACGGCACATGTGAATAAAAATAACTTAAACATCATTCATTACAATGTAACAGACACATTTTGCAATTGCACGTTTAAATACACCAAATGAAGTCTTGCTACTCTCACCCAACCATCTTTTCTGCGTAGTTTTTCCAGTTATCTATTTACACACAACAAGGTAAATTATCTTCTTTTACAATAGCAATATTCCCAGTTTTCACCTCACTCTCTTTGAATTTCCATATATTTCTTTGCTGTATATTGTTTAAGTAGTCAAGACTCCCTTTTCTCCTGATTGTCTGAGTATATTTTGTGATTTTTTGTCAGAGTTGTCTTTTATTTTCCTTTAAATTCGTTAAATCTGGTTCAATGACTGAGACTACAAGGCCTATCAATAACAAAATGAGCTGGAGTAAGAGCTTCCACTTCTTTCATGTCTTCTGACAGTGGTACGAGTGGTATTGAATTCAGAATTGTTTCAGTTTTACTTATTTGCCTCATTGCTACATTTGGTTGCAATTATGATTGGCTACTTAAGATTAACAAATGAACTCCTCACTTGTTAATTTTAAGTAGCCAATGAATTTCTTAAAGTAATATTTAAAAAAACATTTTTAAAGTCAAAACATTTTGTCACACGCTTTCAAAGCCCCCCCCCCCCCAAATGCGCCAAGCTGGCAGCCGAATGGTTAGAACTCTTGCCTTCGGTTCAACAGTTCGTGGATTCGAATCCCACTTTGGGCATGGATATTTCTAGTGGTTCGGAATCCACTTTAAACCGTAGGTCAAGGTCTAATTAGCCCTCGTGTGCAAAAAATGATCGTTGAGTGACAAAGAAACCAAACCAAAATGTGGTGCCTTGGAAGGAATGTAGAGCGAGATAACTCCTTCACAACCTAAAAACTTTGAAATTTACTCAACTTATCCTTTGAAAATTTGTGAATAATTTTTTAGCTCTTTAATATCTCTAATAAAGCCTTTCCCACTGTCAAAATATAATTTGGCGGCTTTACCTCTTTTGTCAAAAAAAAAAATATTAAGGTAGCAGTAAAAGCATCACTTATCAGATAACTCACAATTTCTAGATATATTACCTTTGCAAGAATGCGAATGAAAAAGCATGCATATATTTTACTTACAATATTCTTACGCTGATATTTTCTCATTATGTAAAATGGTCCACAGAAATCAACATCACAAACATTAAATGGGCGCATTTTGCTTGTTCTGTCTATGAAAAGAATTTTCATTATTCGATAAAGAGATATTAATTTTGATTTAAAGCAAATAACACATGAATTTATAAATTTTCTACCCAATGTCCTACCTTGTAAAATCCAAAATCTCTGCCGAATTATATACAACAGATTTTTATGGCTCTGTGTGCAGAAATTTTAAATGAAAATAATTTACAATTAAATTCTACAATTTTTGGGCCTTATGTAACAGTATTTAAAAATCATTATAATTTAATTTGAGTGCCACCAACTCTAATAATACCTAAAGATTCAATAAACAGACAAACTTTTACTTGTTTGTAAGGATTTACTTTTGTGCTGAAAAATATTCAAATCTTTTTGCTGAGATTCTTGCACCCATCCTATTAAAACAAGTTCAGCGCCATCAATCTCCAATCTATTCAGAGGCCCAGATCATTTCTTAATACCAGGTTTAGAAATGTGAAAAAATCTAAGACTCTACTTAAAACAAGCAAAATTTAAAAAATATTTGTTACTGCAATTAAGAATATCACTAAAAGATTAACTGTTATATACATAAAATGAAAAAAAAATGTTCATAGCTCAGTTTTTGTGTTCACAGTGCACATTACTTCTAACCACATTATCAGGAATTTCTCTTGGTGGGTACTCACCACTTATTAGAAAAATTGGACATATAAACGCAGTTTTAATGGATTCGCACCCCTAGTTAAGAGATCAGCCATATCTTCTGATAAAACACGTCTCCACTGCCTATGGCAGGATATCTCTTGAATCGTAGCCACACGCTTTGTAACAAAAGTTTTCAACAAGAATGGAAGTTTCTCTATCCACAGAAGAATCATCATGCTGTCTCTCCAGTAAAAAGTTTCATTAGTTCCAACCGAAGGGCCAAGTTAATTCATCGCTCAACTTTACTAATTGCTCAGCTGCTAAGAGATACAACCGACGCATTGTATTCTTTTTCAGAAAAGCCACTCACAGCTTGCTGGCTCCAAGCTTGATCGTAACATCTTGAGAAGAGTTTGAGATTTGTAGTTAAACCAGTGTTTCTCAACTTTTTAGTATTCACTGCCCAATTTTCAATCATAATTTTAAACGCGTCACCCTCTTCCCACCATATACAATAAAATGTATACAATAATAATATATTTTGACGCTAAAGCTACACAACAATCTTAAGTTTAAACTTTACAAATTACCAAGAATACAGAAATTTATTGACATTTTGCAACACTGATCCTCAGCATTTATAACACAAGAATCTTATGCCTTTTCATTGCTCTTGCGTCCCACCATATTAGGCATTCTCACGGTTTCCCTAGAAGTTTCTGCCAATTTTAATTCTACACATTCTCATTCGAGTCGAACTTTCTATCGCTATTGAATCTGTTCTGAATGTGTATGTTATATATATATATATTCGTGTAATTGCAATTCACCGTATTAAATATTTACGGTAGCAGACTTATGCAGAATCATGGATAAATTTTTAAGCGGGAGTAAGCGAACATTAGACGATAGGCAAGCATCAACAAGTACACAGACAAGCCTGGTTCAAAAAATAAAATCAAAAAAATATTCTCAAGAATACATAAATTTTGGGCTCACTACCATTGAAGAAGAATGTCCCCTGTGTATCATTTGCACAAAAATGTTGGCAGCATGAAACCTAATAAACGACATTTGGAAACGCTTCATTGTGAGTTCGTTAAAGAATCCAGAGAATTCTTCGCATTAAAATTAAAATCATATGAAAGGCAAAAATCACTGCTTAAAAGAACTTTGTGAAATCAAAAAGCTTTAATAGACACTTAGAAAGTTTCATATAAAATAGCCAGTTGTAAAATGGCTCACACAATTGGTGAATATCTTATTTTGCCATCCGCAATTGAAATGGTAGAAATTATGTTTGCAGATAATTTTGCAAAACAGTTGCAGTATATACCTCTTTCAAATTAAACTGTTTCCCATGATATTGCTGATATAACTGAAGATGTAGAGTGTGAGCTTTTGTCGAAGTTGCATGACAAATTGTTCTCAATACAACTCGATGAGGCAACAGCTATTAATAAAGATGCTCATTTCATTGCCTATGTTAGATTTTGTGATGATTTGTCAGTAGTAGAAGAATTAATTTTCTGGAATCTAATAGAACTCAAAGCAACAGCAGTCACATTATTTGATATATTATATGATTCTATGAACGAGGCAAACATAGAATGGAAAAATTACGTCGGAATATGCACCGATGGTGCTCGTTCTATGTCCGCAAGATTTTAAAGTATTCAAGCACAGGTGAAACAAAAATTGCCACTATGCGTCTGGACACATTGCATGATACACAGAGAAGCTTTGGCTTCCAAAGAAATGAGTTCTGGTTTGAATATTGTGTTAACTACGGTTGTCACCGTATTCAATTATATAAAAATGAAACCCCAGAAATCAAGAACCTTTTCCACACTTTGGGAAGACATGGGTTCAGTACATTCAGCGTAATTATTTTATTGCGAAGCAAGCTGGTTATCACGAAGAAAATTTTTGTATCGTGTTTATGGAATAAGAGAAGAAATCGCCGTTTTTCTAGAAGAGGAAAACAGTCCGGAAGCTGAGAATTTTCGCGATAATTCATGAGCTGAGAATTTTCGGGATAGCTCAATTTCATCGCAAATAAACATTTGCGATGAAATTCAGCTACATGGTCAACATATTTGAGAAATTAAATAACTTGAATCTGCAACTGCAAGAAACAAATACACATATATTGTATACAAGTGATAAATTTAATGCTTTTTGTAGGAATTTGAATTGTGGAACAGAAATTTAAAGCAAGAAAACTTAACAATGTTTGAAAATTTGAATGATTGTATTAAAACTTACAAGGTTGAAGAGCAACATGTAAAAGTTGTCATTGTAACCTATGAAAATATTTACCAATATTAGCAAAGGATTTTAAAAAGTGCTTTCCTGCTGATGACAAACTGTTATCATTTTACAAGTGGGTGAGGGATTTATTTCAAAATACCACCGAAGGACTTTCAATTGAAGAGGAAAGAAACCTTCTTAGACATCACGGCAGGCGGTGAAACCAAAAGACAAATGAGTAATAAATCACTCTTTGAATTTTGGTCAGGAGTGTTAGATGAGTTTTCTGCACTAAAAACAAGGGCATTTCGCATTCTACTACCATTTTCAACATTTTACCTTTTTGAAATTGAATTTTCTGCGGTGGCTTCTTTGAAGACAAAATATAGATCTCAGCTAAATGTAGAAAAAAACTGAGAATGTCTTTTTCTAATATTAAGCCCTTCTTCGAAAAACTTTGCTCTTAAAGACAGGCCCAAGGATGTCACTAATAATTTTTAATTTGTTTTTTATTTAGTAAGTTGTTTTAATTTAATAAGGTAATTATTAAATATGTTGAAATGTATTTTGTTTTGTATGTGTGTGTGTTTTTCCTTTTATTCATTTAATCAATTTTTTTTCAAATAACTTTTCTCTTGGATATGCTAGCGCCCCCCCTTAGTGTGCTCGCACCGTGGAGCTCCCAACATGTTGAAAATCACTTGAGTTAAACAACTGGTGTAAAAGCTGCCTCGGACGTCATTCAATCCGTGAAGTTTAATGGTTTCCACATCAGAAAAGAACAAGATGTATCGGTTAACCCATACTTGGCAAGTTGATGGCAAATCTCTAGAAAAGTTGCCCCGCTCTTTTTAATTCCTTGAGGGGAGCTGATCAACTCATTGAAGTTTCAAGAGCAACATTTTTTGAAAAATATATATATATATATATATTGGCCATGGATGCCATAGATGCAAGGTGTCACAAAATTTAAATATTTTTGCAATTGTAGATAAATCGATTCGCTTAAAATGAAGAGCAGATGATGTTTTGGAAACTTTGGAGCAGAAGAAATTTTCAGTAGATTTCTAAATGACACCTGAAGTCTTAATGTTTGCAGTTGATAACTCATAGCTGCCTCTTGAAGTAGCAGACAACTGAGAATGACTTTCACTCCAATTATGCAGCTTCATTCCAATTTTTCTCATCACTGAAGTGAGCTGGAGCTGCATTTCCACACTTCAGGTAAAGTCTGTGCTCCAGACAAGACGTCATGAACATAAATATCGTTCTTAACAACCGAAGCTGCATGAAGAAAATTGTCTCATTCACCGTTCACTAGTTGAAGTTGTGTTCTCGTAGCCAAGAATGGTGCATTTTAGTGCCATAAGTAACATTCAAAACTTTAAGTTTTCCCTGGTCTCAGTTCACTGTCTTTCCATTTGTTGTAAACTTAACTCTAGGATGTATGTCTATATATGATACATATTTTGTATATCAGAACTAAATGTAAAGATATGCGTTCAAAATCTTATCATGACAGAAGCTAAATCCTCTTGGACCACTCCCTCATTAAGTAGCAAACTATTTAAGGAAATTCCATTCGTTGTTCACTTAAGGCATTGAAGACAGCTCGGAGTTTTCTAGATGCCTTTTCCGGACTGCGAATACCATAATGGACCATGTAGTAGGGCAAATCTGGTTCTGGATCACGAGACACGTCTCTTATGAGTCCCGTTTTCTCATATTCACTAATAAAAATCTTTATATACATATAAATACATTTCATCATGAGATAACTAAAACCCCAGTGAATTTAGTCTTTTAACTTCAATAGTTCTAGATTCACCAGATCAATTGGGTTCCACATTAAATTAGATTCTAACTACACATTTTTTAAATGTTCCTTATGAATTTGAACAAAACGCTTGTCAGTGAATTTTGGCTCATCAGATTTGTAAGTTTCTGCCTCATGTTTTCTAATTCTCAAATTTTCTCATTCTGCTATTTAAATCATTATCAATTATTAATCCATAATGAAATTTTTTGTAATGTGATTCTGAAACACTGCCACTTGCCAAAAGTCCGAAAACACTACTTTAAAGAAACAACTTTGAATTTGGCTAATATATTCTTTCTGTGGTCTTAATAAATGATAAAACCATTTAACACCTAGATGTCAATCACTTTTTTGGGAACCATAAAAACTGTTACACATATATTAGACGGGTATTTAATCATTAACCTGGAGTTAAATCCACAGTTTTCTCCTCAACAAGAAATTCAGATTCTTAATTAAAACGCATGCCTTCATTTAAAATTTCATTTTAATAAAATTAGTAACTGTCATTGAAGTATTATTCAAACACGAAACTAATGACATTAAATTTTTCCTGCTTCAGACTTAACCTATTTGCCCATTCTTTAGTCATTATATCAGACTAACTACCTGCAACAAGTTGCTGAATTTTAACTGAATGTATTGGGTAGTTCGGAAAGTAATTTTGTTTTTTTGTGGAAATGAGACAGATTTTGTATAGTAAACAAATACTTTTTTAAATTATATACTGGCCATTCTGGTCCAACACTTTTTGTCATCTTTCCGGTAGTAGCATAATTGCACGCTCATAAAACGTTTGGTCTTTGTTGGGAGAAAACTGATCAAGGTGGTTTTTGACCTCCTCATTTGAGGTGAAGGTTTTATCGTCTAAAACTCTTTGGAGTGATTGGAACAAATAATAATCCGATGGTGCCAGGTCAGGTGAATATGGTGGGTGTGGCATTGTATACCATTCAAGCTGTAAAAGATTTTGGCGAGTGACCAAACTTGTGTGAGGTCTCGCTTGTCTTGGTGGAACACTACACCTTTACTGTTGATTACTTCTGGCCTTTTCTGTTGAAGTGCGTCATTCAGTTTGTCAGGTGTGACAGTAGACTTCCAAATCAATCGTTGTGTTATCCGGTAAAAGTTATGAAAAAACTCCTTTAAAATCCCACCAAACAGATAGATTCATCTTTTTTGGTGAATCTATCTAACTTCGAAGCAATAGTTCCCGGGTTCGAAACCCCGTTCATGCATGGATGTTCTATATCGATGTTTTTATTGTGTGTTTCTTTATCCCTTCATTTTCGGGGAGACGAAGAACACGCACTGGGTGACCCACTGTATAAAATAACATCACATTCACCCATTGTAAACTGAATCGGTACATACAATGTGCAGCCGAGCATACCAAAAAAAAAATAATAACAGATTCTAAATTCCCGAATTTATTTCAAATACAAAATTTAGCAGTAATTAATAATGCAGTTCTCTTAAGTATATTTCCAATTGTATTATTAGTTGAAAATGATAATTGTACATTTTCATTGATTTAATTAAAATTTGGGTTTTCCTTTCAGCATTAAAAGTAGATTTAGGTTCCTCTCTCTTACTTATTATTTCACAATAGTTTCATTTTTCAATACTCTCCATAGCTCGATCATGCACACGGTGAAAATGTAATAACGTATTATGTGGCCTATAACAAAAACAATTTCGCGTAGAACTATTTTTACACTACAATTATGTAAAAGGCATTTAAAACATAAATTATGATTTTTCACAAAACCTTCTCTATCATTAAAAGATAATTTTCAAAAATCTTGATACTTAAATGCAAAGTGATTATTATGTTATATAAAACATTTTGAGAGAGAATTAACATTCAATATAAATACTTTAGAAATGTTTTTATTACGATCATCAAATTAATTTTCCCCCTTCCTTTGATCACTATTAAATGTTGATATCGAAAATTAACTACACTCTGCTTCCGGTTTGGGAAGACAAAAACAAATAGCTTTTGCTACCCAACTCTTGTGGGATAAAAATTGACTGTTTAATACTCTTTATGATTTTTGATTTATGATTCTATATACTTGATAAGTAATCATTAATCGACAAAATTTAGAAAAAAATCGTTCACTTTACGAAGTTGAATATAATATTAAAAAATTGAACCATTTCTCTGTGTATTTCTGATTCTGAATGTCAATTCATGTGAAATGACGAAATTTTCAATTGGCAATTTTACTGCAGTTTTGAACTGTTTTAAACACTCTTATGGATTTGGCTGGAATTATCTCAAAGCAATGTATCCAGTTTTTCCATTTTCATCTAATTATTCTTCTTTTACACAAATCGTAAAATTACCTAGTCTATATCCTAAAATATTCAACAATATTTCAGCCTTAAACTCTTTTCACTTACTCCTTTCAATTTGAATACTTTTTTTCAAGAGAATTAAAAAGCAAATTAAAACTCTCCGAATTTTTAGGTACTGAAATAGTCAGTATTTTCATGCTTTTAGTTAAATTCTCCAAATTTAAACTAGATAAATATCACATCTAATCGATTTACTCTCAGAAGTTGTGGATTTAAGTTTCAAAATTTCCAAATCTTTAGCTAAATGCAAAAGACAAAGTCTTTCCAATACTAACTTTTGCTTATTTAAAATTCTTTCTTTTTCAACTTTTTCCGTTTCCTTACGTTTTTTCCCTCAATATCTACAATTGTACTTTTTATAGTATAAGTCGCTTCTTTATAAAAAAATAATATTATCAATTAAAGGAATATCAGACTCTGCGCATAAACACCTTAACTCATCCTTTTTTAAACTAGATGAATACGTGAATAGAGTATAATATTCACTCACCCCTACATTTTTTAAAGAAAGAGAGAACGTGAGACACGTCATGGAGAGGAACCACTGTGGATTTTTCTGGCAAAGCATATTCTCACCCTTATATTTTTATTTTCACAATAGACTTTATATTCCACACACACATTGATGTTATTACAAACCATATAATCGCAAAATTCCCTCTACCTCGCGTTGTCCAAATGTTACACAAGGTATCAGACACCAATTACCCTAGTTTAAATTATTTTTCATAATTTATTAACTTAAAAGTAAGATATAGAAATTGAAGGTTGACACTTTTCACAGGCAGCCGTACTTAACACTTCATTTTTCCACTAGGGGGCCATTCACAGTTGAAGGCAGGGACATGTGGATACCAAAAGCAAAGATGCAATCTTTCTCTTCTATTCCATCGCTGAAATAAAATCTGCTGTCACTCAATCCGAGAAGAAT
The DNA here is from genome assembly GCA_030067965.1 of Latrodectus elegans. Lineage (NCBI taxonomy): Eukaryota > Metazoa > Arthropoda > Arachnida > Araneae > Theridiidae > Latrodectus > Latrodectus elegans. The sequence goes on from CM057817.1 coordinate 45,288,989, forward strand.
TTTGGACTATCATTTTATCATAGTAGCTGTTCATGTATGTAAAAATATGATTTTTAATTAAAAAGATATTTATTAAAAATGTTTAAATATGAAAGAAAGTCATATGCCAACGCATTTTGACAGAAATTCAAACTAGTATTAAATCAAATCAGATTATATGAAGTACTTAAATTTTAATTGGCGTGTGTAAGGAGATGATATTATTAAAAGCCAATGCAAAACATATTCTCACTTCCAAATTTTGTAGTAAATTTAATGAAATAATTGAAAAAAGTAATATTATTTATAGATTTAAATATATAATTCTCTCTTCCTCACTATAGAACACTTTATTTCGGAAGTAGTCCTACTGATATTTTAAAATGCATGCCTCTATATTTGTTAAATAAATTGTATTGTACACAATGGAGATGATATTTAACGATAAAATACATAATAGTTGTTGTGGCTTATTTTTCAAGGTCTAGTTGCAAGCTGAACCTTGTCCAGGCGGTCATGAATCCTCAAAAAGACATAAAAATATAAAGTGAAGTAAAATGGTCCTCAGTCAAAAGCCCTACTCAGTGGAGTGGATGTTCAGGGTAGGCTAGTGCACTCAAGATAAGATTTCTGTCCATCAATATAACTAAGGCTCCCTATATGTCCCACTCAAAAGCCTGCGGAATGTGCATTGGACATTTCTATCACTTCCAATTTTGAGGGTATTACAAGAAATTTTCCCAGAATACCAAAAGTGAGACGGAAGAGACCTGCATATTTTCTGATTTTTGGTCTTAAGAAATACCTAATTAGAGCTCTACGAAAATGAAATTAGAGATAATTCTTAAAAGCTTCTTAAATATTTTCTTCATTTTAAAGTCTGAATTTTTTTAAACGATCTCATAAATTAGTAATTCAAAATTGCTAGCAACAATTTTGCAAAGCATTTCAGCTATCGTAAAATCAATTCCGAAGTTCAAAGTTGATAGAGGTACAAGTTTGCGAAAGTTTTTTTAAGACATAAATGTGGATTACACTAATCCTCGTAAGCAAACTAAGATTGCGGAGTGTTTCAGACATAAACACTCCAGACGTCAATTTGAGAATAGCATTCAATAATAATGGTATTCACTTTATTCATTCACTGACAATAAAAAATAAACAGGTAACGCTTATCAAGGTCAAAATTGTGGTTATCAACCACACATTTAGAACAGTATTGAGACTTTGATAGTGATAAATTTAGTTAATTATTGTGAAACTGTGTTTAGTATTTATTGCTTAGAGTGAGATAAATACATCATGAAAATTCAAAACTTTAATAAAATTATTTTCGGATAAAAATTTTGACTTGCACAAGCGTTAATAGAAACATAATTAATTTTATTATTTTTTTTCACTTTTTTAAGTCGAAAGCAATTTGTATTGAACCGTTTCAATACTTAGCAGTTGATATTGATCGATAAATATCTATACGTATATGTATTGAATCCAGTTATTGAAATTGACAATTATTCATGGTTTGCATTTAACAAGGAAGGAATAAAAATTAGAGCATCAGAATTTATATAAAAATAATATGCTCTTCAATACAATTTTCAAATCATAGATTAGATAACTTGATTGAAGTAATAATATATACAATAGCATTATTTTCTAGAAAAAAAAAAAACTTTTAAAATACATATTTTACATTAAAACAAATTTTGAAGTTTGTTTCCGAAAAAAATATTTCTGTAGCACATATTTTCACTCCAATCAAAGACACGTTATACAAATCAAGGGAATATTAATCTCACAGAAGTTTTAAAATCTTGATTCCTATTATTTAAGATATGAGAGTAGATTGAATAAAATGAATTCCCAAAACATTGCAAGAACTTTGAACTTAATTATCTTTGACATATACTGAAAGGCAACAGATAAGTTTTTTAAAAAAATAGTAGAAAGTAGATTTATTATTTTTATATTACGTAAACAACGTTGAAATTAATTTAAGCTCGTTATTTAAATAGCTAATTAAAAACCTTCTGGCATATTGTGTTCTAAGTCTATTGTTTATTAGTAAATTTTTATAAGTTAAAAAAGACAAAGATAGCATATAAGACTAATATTTTAATTATTATTCTTAATAATGTAAGTCTAATTATTCAAGAAGTGCGTGAAATAAAGATATTATATGCCCAGCACCACACAAAATTCTTAAATGCTTATAAAATACGAAATTTGAGTGCTCAATATAAGAATAAGTAAATGATTGTTTATTAGTATTTTATATGATACAATTTTTACATTACATAACATTGTTTTAACAAGGTTAATCAATATGTATTATTGAATATATGTTTAATACGTTTCTATGTAAAAACGCATTTACATAGAGATATTTGTAAACAGATGAACATTTTATAATTTTTATAATTAATATAAAATTATTTTCAGTATTAAATTCTGAAAAACAAAACACTTACAAAAACTGACATGTGTTCTCTTCTAACATTCAATGCATTTAATATTCAAAATTAAAAATTATGCATTCGTATTTTTAATTTAAACATCGACTTCTTAAATTTCATTCTTCTGTATAGCCAGAAAAACACCCCAAATGAAACACAGTTACGATTACATGTCCGTATTTTAAAATTTCCCATAATCTTAGAATCTGTTTCTAAAGTGCATTTAACTTTCAATGCAGTCTCTTTGCACAACAAAGGATCACGTATGTTACACTATGCATTGCAACATAATTAAATGCCAAAAATAAAAATCTCATTCAAAAAATGTTTAAAGAATAAGAAAAATACCTTCACATTTGAATCCGTAACGCATTATAAATGAGTTTATGTTCTTCAACAACGTTAAAATTCTTTTATCAATGAAGGTTTATTCTAACTTCTGTGTGTAGAAAATGATTCTTTTATCCATTTTTGGCTTATTCATTTAAATTCTTTTCATGCTGAAAGAAGTTTTTCTCTTCATTATTCATTACTTGTGTTAAACTGTTATTCAAGCTTTGACTTTTCTCTGTTCAAATGTGCAGAAACTTATTTTTTAAATGAAAAGAATGTGAGCAGTTTTAATGCGAATTGTAATTTATGATTTAAAACTCTTATTCTACAGTTATTTACTTGCTCTTCATTATGTAAGAAAGCTTTTTGAGTGTGTTAGCTACTATTTACAAGAAGCTAAGTATAATTCTTCCCTTAAAATTGTTTTTCTTTGAGTCATTATCTTACATTTCGTTTCATCAGTTTGTTACAGGTTTAAAGAATTCATTAGAGCTACCACTCATACACATAAAAGTGTTAAACATTTTATTTCTATTAAACTTAATTACTAACTTTAATTTTATGATTTAAAATGAAGTAGAAAGTAAATAAATAAAAAATGTTTAAATTGTTCCCATGTAGATCAAAAATAATTTGTGCTTTGAAGCTTAAACTGTAATAATTGTCAATATAAAGTTATATTACATCATAATATTAAATTTCGAAGGGAATTTAAATTTCATATAACTGTTGTATCCGTATTAATTAATGAATATTTCAACTAATTAAAGACATAGAAAATTTACATACATTTATTTAATGACCCTCAAAATTTTTTTTCTGAAATTTTCTACCAAATTTTTCATATTTGTATATTCATTTTCATATGTACTTTTTTATTGAAAGCACGTTTAATCAAGTAAACATGATTTTTAATAACAATAAATTTGTTTTGTCCTTAGCAATAATAAATAATGTAGCGAAAATTAGTAGTGCATATTTATTTATTTTTAATTAATCAGCAAGAATTTTACATTAAAATTGTTTGAATATATATTGAAAAAATGTTTTAAATAAGGCGCGGTAAGCAATTGACATTTGCACTGAAAATTGTTTTTTCCCACTCAAAACATGTCTTTTCTTATTTCAAGTATTTTACATTCTATTACTATGCAGATATTTTTGTAATTAAAAATTTTAATCAAAACATCGCTGGTTGATTTAAAACGCCAGGTGTATATGATCGCAAGTCTGGAGAATGAAGAGATAAATACGTCCTCTATTCTTATTTGTATTGTAAATGCTTGAAACACATCAAAAAATTTCTACTAAATCTGTTGGGAACACTTGAAATGTGTCAATCCAGTGTACAAACAGAGGATGTAAAAAATTTAATATAGTTTCTCAAGTACTATGAGTTGTTTGAATATTTGGATTCAGTTTTCAAAATAACGGTTAAAAAAATTACTCCACAGAAATGAGAGAATTTCTTTGTAGTCTTCGTAAAAGATTTCAGCTATATCTTTTAACTACACAAATAAAGTAATACTTTTACAATAACTAGTAAAAAATTTACCTTGCTTGAAAACTGTCTAAAATTCAATGTTATGTCGCTAAATCGACATAATATTGAATTTTAGACAATTGTCTAAAAATGTCTCTAAATCAGAAAGACATATTGTGTTCGTAACACAATGTGTGCAATTATCTCTCAATCATGTTCTTTAAAAGACAGTATTTAAAAGAGGTTTTAAAATTTTAAATAAATAAATTATTATAGTACCTTCAGATATAATATACAATTCAAAAGCATTATTTTAGAACCATTGATTGAAATGGTTGAAAATAATTCCATCGTGTCCTAAACAGATTATTTTTTCGAAGATAAAAAATATTTATTGGATGAGTTAAATTTAAAAAATATGAAGACACTAATAAATTCTTAACATTATGATTAAAATGTATATCAAAAATATTTTTTTGTTATTTTAGCCCCCTTCCCATCTTATTAAAAAAATTCAGACTAAGGAACTACATCTGAAATTGAAATTCTAAAGGGAAATTGATATTAGTGTTGATTTGTAAATAAGATATTTTAATTAATTAAATAAATACCACGTTATTTGATAAATTGCTAAGTAAAAACAAACAAGAAAATATAACGAAAGACACATTTATTTCTTTTTTTTTAACTTGGTTTATTTTTTTAGCTCTTCTTAAATGTATAAAATGTGATGGGTTTAATAAAAGTCCACCCCTTTGAATGCATTTTCTGTTCCCTGGTCCTTAGATTTACTGAACGATAAGATGGATTGTGTCACGGATTCCTGTAATTACAAGTCATATATCTTTACCAGGTGTCGAGATTAATGAACATTATTTATATCCAGAAAAAAATCTAATTTTTTTCTTGAATAAGGATTTTTATGTTCAAAAATAAGAAAATAACATGTTGAATGAAATGTCTTAGTTTCGTTAAGCATGCATCTATTTACGAAATACATATATGTAATCTAAAAACACATTTTGTCTCTTTGTTTGCTATATAAGTTAGTTTAATATCGTGTATTTAGATAAAGAAAATAATATATTGCAAATGCTGAAATTGAATGATATTAGTATTAGCTAATATCATTCAGCTAAATAGCTAACTTAATAGTTAGCTAAATAGCTAACTATTTCAAAGAATAAATAAGAATATTCTTGGTATTTTAAAATTTCTTAGAGAGTTTTTAGTTTATTTAATTTATTTACTACTCATATTAATTTCAATTTTCATTTACTGCGATATAAAAGCAATAAATAACTTGCTTGTCTTCTTTCTTAGTTTCAGCATTTTTCCATTTAAATAAGATTGCATAAAAAAATCGAAATTAAATTACCAAAAATGAAAAAAAAAGTGCAGTCAAAATTTCTTTAATATGGTCAATTTTCTAAAACATTAACGTTTTTTTCCTCTTTCTCATGTGTCAAGATATCAAATTATGCTGTAGTAATTTATAAAATATATTATTATAGTCAGCATTTTTCTTATTAAATCACCCATAAATTAGGTTTGCGTTACTTCTATAAGCAAAGTATATTAAGTTGAAGAGACCATGAATTATAAAATAGCTGTTTACTTACATTTGTCAATTTTTAACCTTTGTAAATTTCAAATTTATGTTTTTAAATAAGGAATAATTTATATATATTGCTTTAACTTTTCAAATATGAGATTAAATATTGCTTATTAAAGCATGAAGTATTGTTTTTTACACATCAAATAAATTGTTAGACTTTTGAGAATTATATGATAAAATCTAGTTATCATTGCAAATTATTTTACAAATGGGCAAATTTATTTCAAAATACTAACGTAACTTTCTGCTGATTAATATTCTAAAATATTTTTGTAAATTTTAGAATTTTTGAAAATTTATTTTTATGAAAATTGTGATCATCATTTAAATTATCATTTTTGAAACAATATATCTTATAAAACTAACAAATTGCTGGTATGTGAACGTCACAAGCAAAAATGTGTACTAGATTAAACTACCTATTAATTTAAATGCAATTGAATGAAGATACTTATTATACCACTTATAACAACAACACACTTAAGAAAATATTGTAATGTGGATGTATTTTGTGTTTCATGCATAAAAACAATCAAGACGACCCCAAGACAGATTAGCTGAATAGGAAATATTTTTAAAGCTAGTATGAACACCTAGTACAGCGTTAATTGTTTTAATATGACCAAATTTCTTGATGCTGCCAATGAGCGATATAGTAAAAAATTGTTGATCTTTTAAATCATTATACAAGGTTGGCATAAGTGTCCAGCCAGTAAAATATATCACAAAAGTGTATCGTAAGTTTTCTGTGAGATCGAAGTCCCGAAGGTAATTTGTTAATGATTCAAATTACTTATCTACTTCTAAAATAATAATATCTATTCCATTTGTATATTGCTAAACAGTAAGATTCATTATGACATCCCTTTAACTCTAAGTTCATTGATTTCTTCTGTAGTTGCAGAGATAGGCAAGTGTTCCGATCAACATTTAATCCCCGTACAAAGAACATTTCACTATCCAAACATATCTTTATTCTATATGTTAAATAGAAGAAGAATCACTCTTTTTCATTTCTATACTAACATGTTGTAAAGTTAACCAGAATTATCAGTGGGGAAACAAATATTCATTTATTTTAAACCAGTTTTCATACTGTACTTAATTCAAATGCTCCTCCGAATAGATACAATTATACATTAGGCACAATGTTGGTCATCCAACAAATAAATGTCACATGGCTCTTTTGGTACAGGGTCTTTACTGATGCAATTTTCATATATAAGAAAATGTGTTTACATAATCGGAGATAGAATTTGCAGTTATTCCCAGAAGCTAGTTAAATCTTCACTTATCTCTCTCTCTCTCTCTCTCTCTCGTTGATCTTTGATAAATTTATATTTACTAATTAATAAATACGTTACCACAATTCACTTCCTGCAGAGCAGTAGATATTAAGCTAGTTTTCAAGGTTCTACTGTCAGTGATGTCTTTCTCTGCGGCTGAAGACTTTGCGGCACTAATACTAGAAAATACTGCCTCGAAATTATTTTTCCACTTTTTAACCATCTCGTAATTATATATCAGACAAATGTGTGCTGAATAAAAATAGTGGGCAATGGTGTAAGCACACAGTGGGTAAAGGTGTAAAGAAATGACAGTAGCTTGTTTCACACTGCTTGATGTTAGTACTTACCTTATTTGAAATGATTTGAAAAGAATCATTTTAGTGCAAGGGTCCATATAACTACCCAAACAGTTTTGAGAGTATCTGATTTTTAGTTTTAATTTCCATGCATTCAGTTCGTCAAAATATTACTATGCTGTTATTTAGAATATATTACTGGTTGTAAAGCTTAAATGAATGATTAATGGTGTATTTCACTTGTGGCACTTCGCCACTTTTAATCGAATTCCTCCAAAATTCCCAAAAATACTCGTTTTAAGATTTAATTAACTATGCACCAAAAAAAAGTGCTATAAGAATTATGTAACTAAATTTTTTATTACATTCAGATAAATGGATTTTTTATAATTCAAATGTTCTTAGTTTCGTACACAAAAATCATATTATTGGTATGATAGAATTTTTTTTCTGTTTTGTATGTAACAGAATTTGAATATTGTATTTAAAGATCGATTTAAAAAAAAAAAGTTGAAAGAATAAAGTTGAAATAAAGCTATAAATGATTTATTTTCCTAGTTTCCATAAAATTAACATCTTGAGGCATTTAATCTTTGTAAAATTCAACATCAGAATAGCATTGATTTTGATTTGACTACTGACTCAGAACTACTTTTAATACTCCTAAAAAATTAATTTAATTCTTTCATATGTATGTAAAGGAATTTCATAAAATGTCTTGTGTTTATATATATATATATATATATATATATAGAGAGAGAGAGAGATAGATAGATAGATAGATAGATAGACAGACAGAAAGAAAGAATAGCATAAATGTGAAAAAAAAATTAATAAAATTGTCATGTGATTTTTTCACAAATATTTTAGAGATTAATATTTCACTTTGAGAATGTTAACTATTGATGAGCATTTTGGTTTATTGAGATTTTTATAGGAATTACTAAGCCACTGTTTCAACTCACATAATACAGAAAAATAAGATATGTCATGAAATGACATATAACTACATTCTTGTCTTTTATAAAGAAATAAAAAAATTCTTTACGAAACGAAATATTTCTACCATTATTTGGTTACTTGTAACTGCAATATTCGATGACATATTCTCCTTATTTTGGAAATTAAATTACATTTTAATTTTAAATAATATGCATCTCCCAGAAAAAGTAGGCTAAGTTTTTCTTTGCGCAGGTGAATATCTACAAATCTATTATATTAATTTCGGAAGTGTGCATAAACATCTCTTTTATGTTGACTGTTCCCTCAATGACCCTGCAAAGTGTACCTCATCTTGTGTTCTTTAGTGTGGTGTTAATGACCCTGCACACACTCACAAAGTGTACCTCATCTTTTCTTCTTTAGTGCGTTTAATGACCGTGAAAAGTGTACACCATATTGCCTTCTTTAGTGCGTTTAATATAAATAGTTCTTGAAGGTATTCTAAGTGTATTGTTTTGTTACATGAGTAGTCCTACTACTAATATTATCTCCTAAATAATGCACATAAAATATAACACATAGGAATCTAGATTTAAGATTTTTGAAGCATGCTGCGGCTGAATGTATAAAAGCGTATACATATGATTTATGTTTAATCAGTCAGGATTAAACATAAACTAAATGTATACGCTTTAAATGCTCTTTCTAATGATATATGCTCTTTCTAATGCTGAATGATCTTTAAATGCTCTTTCCATGCTCTTTCTAAGAACAATTTGAAATATCTGAAACATAATATAAAAAATTATTTTAAAACTTAAACTATATTATTAAATTGTATGGACTAAGTTATTTGTAATGTGTTTTGCACATTCTATTTCCGATGCTGTTTTCATTCATTAGTAAAATATGAATGATCAAGAAAATTAATTTGTTAAGAAAAGATTGCTATATTTTCCACATAATTGCATGACTTGAAAATTTTAAAACATGGCAAATATTTTCCTTAAAATAATTATTCCACATCTTCATACTTTTATATTTAATTTAAAAGTTTAAATTAGCTATCGAAACATTAATTGCATTCAATTAGAATAACGCACGATAAGCTTTTATATGCAATTATATTTTTTTAAATCGCAGAAATACAATTTTAGTTTTATATTTCGCATCGGTGAATAAAAGCCATTAAATAAATAATGCTTTCATTTTACACATGTTTGAGCTTAAAATTGTTAATTTATTTTGAAAATTTTTAAATCATAAGGATTTAAAAAATAAATTATTTTAGAAAATCTTAATATATTAAAATTATATTACAACATATAATTAGCAATACTTCTTTTAGGAAATGAAAAATATTCGTAAATTTACATTCGTAGAAAATTAAGCTCGAATTGATTCAATTAGTTCATTAAACATGCAGGAGTTATAAGAATAACTCTTTCTCTCCCTGAAAAAAAGTAGATAAAGCAAATTTCATAGATTTCATTTTTTGATTAATTTAAATAATTACCATTTATAAGAGGTGAGTTAATGTTACAAAAATCACAAAATTATGAATTATTATTTAGGATTCATTTCTATACAGAGGTAATAAACTGAATAATAAGTACATGCTAAATTAGAAACATTCTTTTTAAATAATGAAATATTAAAGTTATTGCTTTCTCTTTTCTGAAATAGAAATGATAATTAAAAAATAAATTTATTCGTTCATTATTATTTTCTATCAGAAATTATTAATCCAATTTTTGAGATAGTACAGAAGTTCTAAACATACTGAATCTTAATTTCCTTTTTGAATGAAATTTATGTTTTAAGTTAAGAGTACAATTATACGATTCAGAATAGAGTTCATAAATTATACCATCATGTAAATATTGGAAAAGATTAAGAACTAATATAAAGCTATTAGAAAATTATCTGTAATAGTTTTTCTTAATTAAAATGCAAAAATTACCAATACCCATTATTGATAATTTTTATAACACTCTAAAGTTTTTCCGCTTAATATTTCTTAGATGATTTCACATAATTAAATATTCGAGGTTTTCTGATTCGAAAGTAAATTGTATTTATTCAAGCATTTTTGCTTAATCTTTTAACACACTCTAATGCATACGAGAGCAGAAATTACATACAGTGTGCCCGTATTATTTGCATATATATTCATTTGCATTGTTGTCATCTAAACTAGAACAAAACAACTTCCGTATGTTTTTCAGTTAAATAATTTATTTACGTTATAAGGTTTTTAAGCAAAATATTTTTGTTTGTTTTGAAATTGTGAATTTGAAAATTCGAAATCTCAGAAGTTCAACTCAGAATTAGAAGTTCAAAGTTGGAATATGTTGGAAATTTTGTGTTGGTATTTCATTTAGTTTCATTTAAAATTAGAAATGTTCTATTTTTCAACATTTTTTTTTAAAAAAAGGGAAAAACAAAAATAATAAATAGCTTCTTAGAACTACTCTTAAAAATGCAGAAAAAATGTAATCTGAAAAATGACTGTTTTTTAATATCAATTAGTTTCATATGTTGTGATTAGCCAAGTACATCGAGTGAACTAAATGGAATCATTACATAGAACTATCCATTTGGTAGTCAAACCAAGCTAATTAGAGAAACATTTTAATGAGATCTTTACATTTTTCAGATATTTTGCTTACTTTATATCTGATAGCGAATATGAAAGAAATCACTGTATCATTAATTGGCTGAAGTCTTCACTTATGTTCATGTTAAGCACACATGCTGTTAAATATTCTGTGAGTAGTTAATGACTAACTTCATAATATATTTTGTTTTCCCTATCAAAAGCAGTTTATTTAATTGTTAAAAGTCATTTACCCAAAACTATGCATTTTGTGTCTCATGATTAAAAATATTTTCTGGTTTTATCTTGAAAAAAAATTATATTTCATATTTTTCTATATCGTATATCATTAAGCATATATAAAACAATTTATATTCAGCGATTATATTACTTAAAATACATTCAAAAGTTATGGCATTACAATAAAAATTCAGAGGAAAAATAGTGATAAACAAAAGAGCAATTTTTAAACAAAAATGATAAAATTTTGAAGAAATGAGGTATTAATTTAAGATTTAATATTTCTATCATACTTTTCAAAAATTATAAAATAGGTAAATTAACATATAAAATTAATATTTCGTAACGATATATTAAAATTATTTTTGTTAAAAGAAAGTATATATACTGTTTGCATATGCGATGTATTTTCTATTTAAAGTTCGTTTTCTTACATCATGCATAATATTTTGTAAAATTATCTTAAATTATACATTTATGATGGTTTTTTACAGATTAAAATTTAGAATTCTTATATGACAATGTAAAATGTCCTAATATTCTTTGAAGTTGACAATTTACAATAGTGGATGTAAAACTTTTCTCTGTAGAAAACGTTTTAATATAATTTACCTCGTCCATTCTAGAGATCGATGAAATGCTGTAAATTACAATTTTATATAAAATTAATATTAAGCATATTTTAGCCTCATGTCACAAGATAAATAAATTTTATACGTTAAGAACTTGAGAATTATTTATCCAAACATTCTTGGAAGAAATCCAGAAACATTTATTTCACGTAATCTTGAACAAACCTAGCATTATAGTTTGAAACAAGGCTTTCTTTAAAAGTAAATTTATTATAACTATAAAAAATTGATGTATTTTGTTCACGTACTTCGCAAAAATGTCATTATTCATTTGTGATATAATGAATTTTTTTTTTTTTTTTATAATAAATGGTTTAAATTTTAACACGAAAAATAATGGTAAAATTTTGACAATGAACATCAATTTCAGAAATTTTTTCATAGCAATTATAAATAAGTGCTTCTAAAAGTAAAAACAAAGTGCCGTTCTATTTGTAGTATCTAATAATACAATTTGTAGTTAACACAGTGCACAGGACACCAAATTGCTGTTTTCGACAATTTTGTTTACAGGACTTCAAAATGCAGTGAAAGTCATTAATTCAACTGAAAAAGAATTATTTGATATAGTTACAAGGAGGATAATATATATATATATATATATATATATATATATATATATATATATATATATATATATATATATATATATATATATATATATATATATATATATATATATATATATATATATATATATATATATATATATATATATATATATATAATAATAACTAATTTTACTATGGTAATTTTACTATGGTTACAATTTTAAAATACGTAAAAAGAGTTGCTCTTGAGAAGCAAAATGGTTTCTTCGCATGTTATGAAAATTACTGTGCAGATTGTTGTGGTCATTATCACAGCAATAAGTGCATCAGTAGAATTACAAGAAGCATTATTGGCATAATAAGGATTCCTTGGTCTAGATAAAATATTTGATTTAATCCATATTATCCAATTAACCGTATAACCATTATTATGCCACCATCTTTTTGAACATTGCTATTAGAACTAGGTCTGTCAATGTTTTTAAGAATATTCATTTTAGCTCTATAACATTAATTTATAGAGTTTTTTAAATGAAATATAAATTAAAAATCAAGATTCTTAAGGATTATTACTGGTTCAGAATTATTCATCTAATAGTGAAGGCTGCGATATTTTAGAACTAAGTTAGCCTTTAATTCCCCTATGTTCTGATCTTTAAATAAAATATAAGTGGGTGACGTCTTTAATTGATTCTGCTATTTTGCATGACAAACCTATTGATGACATTGTCTGATAGAAAATACCAAGTTCAAAACATTCTGATTGCTTTAGGACTATTGATTATTTTTTCTTAGTCGGCAATGTCAACAATGAGTTAATGGAAAATATAAATTCATGCCATTGCATATTATACAGTCCAAGAGCAATAATTGCTACAAGTATTAGGTAGGATGTATCACAAAATAAGAGTTTTAGTCAATACTGTAACACAGATTTCATATTTTATTCACCTGAGTATTTTAATCAGATATGAATTTCAATTTTAACGTAGTTATGGTTAGAATAAAAGTTAAAAAGATGCCAAAACATCTTAAAAAAATAAATATTTTTTCATTAATTTTATCACTTAAATATTAAGCTAAATTGTTCAGTTTTTTTAATAACTCCATGAAATGTTGTTTGATTTGTCTTAACTATATTTTCAAAAAACAAATATAAAAAAAAAATAAATAAAAATAATCAAATAGTCATTTAAACTTACAGAAGCATAAAATCTATGAATTTTAATAAAATTAATCTTAACAAATATGCATGAAATTTTTGCTACACTTTTATCTAAGTTTTTCCTAATTATCACATTTCAAAATAAATTTGTTAAAAGCGTGCTTAATAAGGCATTAAATTAAATTTCTAACAACAACTGCTTCTTTTTTTCAAAATAAAGATTTTTCCTCTGATACTTATTTAGCAATGAAAATACAGTAATTATCATTATGAAATATTTTAGAAATTGAAATTAATTGAATGCAAATATTTACTTTTATAATCCATGTATATTTAATCCTGACGATAAATGGTAATTTTTCTAGCAAAAGTATTTCTTGTACTCTGATATTTCTTGAAAATAATTATTTTGTATAAAACAAATTTTCATTCAAAATAATTGAAGAAAAAATAAAATTTTAAAATAATGTGTGTTCTTCTAATTAGATATTTAAGTTCAAAAATCATTACTTTTCAGAGTTTTTGTGCTTAGCAGATTATACATAGAGATTTTAACTATGCGGGGTTTATCATGCATAGCTACATATAGTTTCATTTCAATAAAGTTCAATATGATAGAAAACACTGCTGCATAGCTTATTCAAGAAAAATGATTTATTTCATTGGCCATTGTGATATGTACTCAGCTGCACCTCTACATTATTTTGAATACGCATAACATATGTATATATAATGTAAAGAAAATCCTAATCCAGTCTTAGTTGCCCCGTTTTATTCTTTCAAAATATTTGAATTATTTGGAAGAATAAAATCTTATTTCCTTTTAAATTTTAACTGAAATTTTATTTTTAAAATATCAGTCATCTAATTTTTGGTTGAATATTATCTAAAAATAATCAGTACTGTAAAATTAGATTAACACTTCTAAACTCTAATTGCTAAATTTTATATATAGAAATTTGATAGCTCTGAATATTTTAATCATGTCTTCATGTTCTTGATACATGAAAGCAGGCTTAGAAAATAAATATTTTTTTAGTTTTCATCAGTTATTCAATTATTTTCTTGAAATAATAAATTTGATTAGATATCAGTCAGAAATATGTATATAAATGAGCTAGAACATTTTTGATTAGATATCAATCAAAAATGTTCTAGCTCATTTATATACATATTTTTATTAGTCACATGAAAGCACAAATGCTTATTACTATTTGAATACTTTTTCCGTTTTCTGGAAAAATCTGGTGGAGTAAAAACGAAACTGAAACTATTTAAAGATAAAAATCTTTTGGTATAGTAGGCCTCATTTTTTAAAAATTAAATAATGGTAAATAATGGTTAGCAGAAAATGTTTTCTAATAAATAAGATGTGTTTGTGATCCCAGAAAATAGGGTATTACAGAAAATAGGGTAATAAATCTACAGGAGTAGATTTTCAAGCATCATTTACAAAATTTTGCACCTCACTTAATTAAAGTACATAAAAATTTGCATGCATTTTTAAATAAAACTGATAAAAATTAACATTTTTATGAATATTTTAATTAAAATGAATTTTTAGTTCAGAATATAAACTGAAAATTTGGAGCAAGTATAAAATTTCATAAAAATGAAATTCATAATCCATATTTATTTGTTTTTCATTTTAATTATCATAAGTGGCAATATAAGTAGCAATTTCCTTTTTACCCAAATTTCTACGATCCTAAATGTATTATACTTATTATGTCCTTCCTGTCTAGTAATATAGCAAAAATATTTTTGCTTATTTATAACTTCATATGATTTGAATATACTTAAACAAAAAAATTGTAAATTCCTTTGATATTTTCTTTTTATGTAAAATGTTTACATTTACAAAACGAATACAAATAAACAGTGTAAATTCATACCAACGTCAAATTAAAGATGAGTTTACTAATTATGATAAAGTATTTAAATTTTTTATCTTGGAAGAAACGATAATTTCTATGCTTAAAGCCGTAAAATGAATTAAAAAATAAATTGGAAAATTGTTAGATTTAAGCACACACCTATGGAAATACAAAAAAACTTAGCATTGAAGCGTCTCCAGAAGTGAAATTTCTTTGTTTTTAGTAAATATTTAAATATCAGTAAATGCGTTTTCTAATGAAAAACTATTTTTTCAATACCATGCAAAAATGGCATACCCATTGATTTGTTTGTAATATTCAATAACATTTCAATAAACACATCCTTATAGCAATTTTAATTGAAAAATTGGAAATTATATTTTAATTCATTATTGTTACAGAAATTATATGCTTTATCTGATGCTCTATTAACACTATTAGCACGACTTCCAATTTTATAAAAAGTGTAACTATAAAAATTATTTTTCGTAATCATGTTTCATTCTAAATTTACTTCAATCTCCAAAAACCTCACAACATTAGTTTTAATTAAAAAAATTACATTTTAACTTAAAAAAAGATATTTCAAATTTAGAAGGACATTGCAGATAGAGACTAATTTTTTGTGTTTTTTTTATATATAAGCTCATACTTAAAGTTCAGTTTATTTTATAGTTTCAAATTTTAAAATAAATGATTTAAGTGATATAGTTTACTAATTATTTCCATATCTAGTGCCGTAAGGTAGATGTATTTTAAAATTATATTCAGAGACAAATGGTTTCGCATACATAAATTTAAATATTTAGAATATTTTCGCATTTAAATATTTAGAAATTTTAATGCATCTTAAATATTTTTAAAGTTTGTGTATGCTGTTATCAACAAATTAATTTTACACTGAAATGTATACACACATAAATTTTTTGATTAGAAAAATTTGCATGGCATTAAAAAAATAACTGAAAATCTTTTTCTTTTTTTTTTCGAATTTAGTTGATTAAAAAATCTGAATAAAAATTATGTCAACACAAAAAAGCTTTTCATTAAAAATATTAAGAAAAAATTTAAGGTAAAGAGAAAAATAAGCTTAATTAGTTTTTTCTAACTACTTACTCCATTCAATAATTAGCTTTGAGAAAAAAATTTCCTTTGAATAAAACTGTGTTACAATATGGTTCTTAGTTTTAAAAAGAGCTTAGAACGTTGTTCAAGCGTTCAGCTGATGAATGAAAATGTACGACATAATTTAATGCCTCAAAATTATTGAAAGGTAATATATATATGTATATATACATATATGCATACATACATTCATATATATATATATATATATATATATATATATATATATATATATATATATATATATATATATATATATATATATATATATATATATATATATATATATATATATATATATATATATATATATATATATAAATTAAACACAAGTATATTATGTTTGAAATACGTTACTGATTAGAATCCTCTAAATTTAGAGAAATTCATCCCATCAGAAGAACGAATAATGAAATGTTTAGATCACACTTAAATTAGATCACATGAAAAAATATTTTTAAAAACTTAAATATTTATTTAAACTTGTTTTTATTCTATTTATTTAAATTAAATTACTTATTTGTTACTTTAAACTACTTAGTTCTATTATAGTTATACATATATCACTGAAATAGGACTTTTTTCACAATTTTGGGAAAAATATGCCGGTGAAAAATGAAATTTACACATATATGTATGTATGTATGTATGTATGTATGTATGTATATATATATATATATATATATATATATATATATATATATATATATATATATATATATATATATTTGTGTGTGTGTGTGTTTGTGTGTGTGTGTGTGTGTGTGTGTGTGTGTGTGTGTGTGTGTGTGTGTGTGTGTGTGTGTGTGTGTGTCAATTATTAGTACAATTTGCGCCGACCGCCCTGTCTCATGGTCCGAGTGCTTGACTGCGGATAGGGTGGTCCTGGGTTCGGGCATGGATGTTCTTTTTATCTCAGAATCTCTTCTGCCCTTTTCCTTTCTGTGTATGAATGAGGTGTGAATGGTTACCTACCCTATAAACGGGTCTCTATGGCATTTGTGTTCTGAAGCAGTCGGCTCCTCACCAACAATGGTTCAGTATGGATAAGTGGAGCACAGGGCACCCCATACTGTTAGCCTGCCTGGCACAAGACAAAAAAATACAATATATGTTTTATTCTATACTAAGCTTATACAAAAATTGGCAGTGTGTCATAAGTTTCATTATGCAATGAACTCTATGAATCTTATTAATTATTTTTGCTCTGTTTTTATCAAAATTAATACTATGTTAAGGTTAATTATTTATATTATATAAGAATTAATGAAACCGAAGTCCACTTTTGAGATTTCAAATAGTTTTTCTGTTTTTCCAATAAATTAAATATTTTATAAATATTACCATAATTTCTTTGACGATAAAAATTGTTAATCTTGTAGAATATACTTATTTATTTTGTGAACGTCGTAAGAAATATAACTATACTTCTCTTTCTGTCTTCAAATTTAAATCTGTATTTAACAAAACAACCCAAAACTTCATCTTTTAGAAACGTTATAAATAATTCGCAATCTCAAAATTTAATAGATCATTAACGTATACATTTTGTAAATGTAATCAAAGTTAAAATGATATTAATTTTAAGAAGATAACGAAAGATAATCTGCATAGAATTGACTGCACATTTTCATTCGGTAAAAATATGCATACTTATCAAAGTTAATTACATGCTAAAAATTTCATTTTGCATTTATCATACAGGTTCTTGAATTTAACAATAAACGTAAAAATATTAGGCTATTAAAACTTTAATTTTCCATCAACGATAATAATTTAATAAATGTCTGAAAAATTTACATAAATTGTTGCTCACTTTGTGGCATGAAGAATGGTATTTATTCAAGGCAAATAGTCGGGAAAGTAAATTTGCTCATATTAAAGTATTGCCATACATTCCTTGGCCAATATTTCTTCCTTTCCCAAGAGATATGGCTCGAATCGTTGTAAGCTTAGCGTTTGGAAAATGTTAAGTCTCTGTAATAGAATGAATAGCTCCCTAGGAAGAATTCTTCAGCGTTAGGATAGAAAATTTTCTATTATGTTTCATTTTCTTCATTTTTCTTCGTCTTCTCTCTCCCCGTGATCCGATGATGCAGTGCACATGCTATTGTTGATCTAGATGTTACACTTGGGATGAATCTGCCTGAGGACAAGTAAGACGTTTCTCTTCGAGATTACTTGGTCAAAATATCTGGTTTGAAAATAAAGGCTCGATGCTGGGTTAAAGTTTCCTTTCTTGAGTGAAAAACATCAAAAATATTTTTTGCAGAAGAAAAGTAAGATTTTCCTTTCATTTAAAGATTCTTTAATCCATTTCTTTTTACCCAATTAAGAGATAAGTATTAGCAAAAGTACTTAAAACGTTTAGAAGTAAAAAAATATAATTTTATATAGATTTTCTTTAAAAAATTTCTTGATATCAGATGAAGAAATTACAGAAATTCACTTTGCGTTTATAAGAAAATGTAAATACATACATGTAAAGAATAAAAAATAAGAAAAATAATAGAATTGTTTCAATAAATGTTTAAATTCCAATGAATAAAAGTATATAACAAATTGATATAAATACTTAAATGAAGGTAAACAAACAGATTTACAATAGATCAGATTCTTTTTTATTTAACTTTGAGTTAGAATATTTCATTAAATAAACCAAGCTTAAAATGTTAAAATCTAAGAAATTCAAATTTAACTATTTTATTTCAATAAATGTAAGTATTTTAGTTATTAGAAAACTGAATCTAAAAATATTAACTTAGGTTGATATTAATTATAAGAGATATATTAATGCACCACATATTAAACTGATAGCTGTAATTAATTACATTAATTAAGAATTTTATTAATTAAAAAAGAATGAAGAGATTTACTGTTAGTTAAAAATAAACTCAATATTATAAAAATATCAATTTAGAATCCCATAATTAATGTGAGACATATATTAACGTTTCGTATTTAGTTGAAAACTGAAAAATTAATTTATGAATTATAAAAAACGTTATAAAAATAGAAAAAATAAAAAAATCAGTAAAAGTTTAATAGAGTTTGTATATTATATAACAAAATTAGTTTCAAAATATACTTATCATTTAATGTTGCTTATATTCTATGTTATTAAACTATATATCAAATTGAAATTCGGAGAAACTTTCAGCTACATGTAACTTTTATTATTTTTAAAATTAAATTATTTTCACAATTATCTGAAGGGTAATCAATCACTGTTGTGACATTTTAATTTACTATATATATATTTTACTATATTTTGTATCATATGTAATTAGAAAGTAATCACTTTAAAAGCATATAATATAATCGAAATCATTTTATGAATTAAAGAAAGAATATTCTAGAATTACACTTTAAAAATGCATGATGAAGTACGACGTAATTTTTCATTTTCATTATCGAACGGAGTCTAATTTTACAGGAAAGAATATTTATGACCATTATTATTATGATATATTAAACATGAATCAATAATCTTAAGCATATTTCAGGTACAGTTTAATACTGATGAGTCTATACTCACTGTGTAAACATATTTATGCTAAAATGTTGACATTTATGACAATTGTGTTATCTAAAAAATAATATCAGGATATACGGCAAAAAGGAAGACCATGTGAGACAAATAATCAATATTGAGAGAAGAACATGTTCAAGAGTAAAAAGGGGAAAAAAAACTCGGTATATTTTATTCGTTTTGCTACTTTTCAACAGCTGACGCCTCTTTCGTTCAGCAAGTGCAATGAGAGAGAGAGAGAGAAATCTAACGTCCATCTGACCCGGCGTACACGTACAATACGTCATCATATTTTACGTTGAGCTAAGAGCAAATTTTTTCCGCTTCTCTTTCTAATGCGTTATCTCAAGCTCGCTTGGTTTTCACCAAATTTTATTTGAAAAAAAGATAAGGAAAGTGTTAATATTGTAGGATGAATCATGAGTTAGGTAATCTCCATTTCTAACAATATGTTTTGGGGGAAATTTCACCTAAAGAAGTTGGTAGAGATAACATTTGAACGATGCCATGCTCATGAATTTTCAGTTTTATAGAATAACGTGATTTGTTGAATTCTATTTCTTCCTTTAGAACTGTGTACTGCAAATATTGAAATTTATGAAATGAATTTTGAATTTGAATTAACGAAAAGAATTTTGAAAAAATTCAAAAGGTTATAAAAACGTAATTGTTTATTTGTTTCATTTTTTCATCATAATTATTTAGTTAGCAATCGAAGTAGATCAAGAGCGTTTCAGAAATTTTAGTTATAGCTTTAAAAAGTGTTATTTTTTATTGCGTATAAATTTACACTTGTAAAAAAAGCACTTGTAAAAAAGCAAAGGATATTAAAACCAGTCACATTTAGTGTCAAGTTTATTTATTATGTATACGTTTGTCTGACATATACATAAAATTTAACTGTGAATTTAATAAAGGTATTCGTTCGTTTGCTAATTTTGTAAATAACTTGAAAAAGAAGTTTTCTTTAAATATAAATTACAAATACAATAAATGTATTTGTCAATTATGATACTATGTATTTAAAATAAAGAAAGATGGGCATTAAAAAAAAGTATTTGAAATAATCAAACGAAAAGAATATTTTAAATGAGGTCTTAATTATGTTCATAATTATTATCGGGAATTTAACAAATATTGCGAGAATAAAATATTTACGCTTTTTCTATTATTTAGGAGTATACTATTTAAGTATTTACTTACATTGAAGGACACATTTAATGTTTTATCCTGAGCGAGAACATTAGGGAAATCTTGAAATGTTCGGCAATTTGAAGCCACTCATAAATATATCACTATCGTCATAACTATCCTATAAGATACGCAAACGTAAGGACGCTCTGTAGTCATACATTATCTAAGTTTATAGAATATTTGAGAATAAAAAGCGTAACATCATGAACATTTCAGAAATGTAGATTCATTCCCAATTTCTGAAAACTCGAGCAAGATTTTTTCCTACAGTATCCCATGGAATAAATTCTGATGTTTGTCCAGTATGAATATGTTCATATCATTCTGGTAAATTACGTGATCCATGATACAGCGAAACATTGATGAGACCATTATAATGAAGTATGCAAATTTCAGATTTGTTTGGTAAGCTGATATGATTCATCTTCCATTTTAGGTTTTAAGTTAATCTTATGAATAAAAGCATTATGGTCTTTGATGCCAAATTAAGTAAATTTAAAAAAGTTTGTTAGTGTCGACATTCTATGCTGTTTTGTTGTTATTGCACCAGCATTTTCCCTGCATTTAGTCCGGATTTGATTCCTACCAGTTAGATAGAAACAGCCGGTTTGAGTCTTCAAGATTTTGAAGCTGGGACAAAACAGAATGCACCTAATACTTGGCCAGCCACACCATCCTTTCACTTGGAGGACTTTGAAACCACGACAAATTTATCATTCCCTCCTGCCTGTAGCTAACATGATGAATCTTCAGCTAAGATCGGGATTCAAATTTTCTAACTTCCGATGGTCAGAAAGACGCTCTAACCAAAAAGGCCAACGCGGCCCTTCATACATTTTGTACTTTTGAAAGTTTTGTCAAAGAGTTCAAGAAAACAATTATTGTTTTATAAAATACTCCAGTATTTTATAAAACAGAAGTAGACAGAAATCCGAGAAACGGATACAGAGTAGACAGAAATGCGACATTGATCACCCTCTTTTCTAAACAGGTGGGGATCGAATCAGGAATATTTCGTTCTGAAGAACGCAACCCCATTACTAGGTCATGTTGACTAAAGAATACTTTTTAATAGAATTTCTATATGAAATTGTGACGTAGAAACCTTATCTCTCTATCTAAAGCTCTCTATCTAAAGCTAAATCTCTCTCTTTATTATTAACATAATTTCGGTAATTCCAGTTTCATTTCCTGAATGTATTGAAAAGTTTTATTGGCACATAAATGTATCAGTAATAAAAATTACAAGTAAAACGCGTATTAATGTAACGTCTTTCTCATTCAAAGTAATGTAAGTATGTTACAAATGATGTCGCAGTTTAAATAATCAATGAAATTTCATGAAAAATAAAAATTACACATTTCGAAATATTTAATGAACTTCATGCGAGAAAATGCAGTTGTATATAATACATATTGTACATTGCTGAAAAAAATACTTATAATTTATCTTTAAAATAAAATGAAGTTTATTTACGATTTTCTTATAACGTACATTGAATACGCACAAACATTTTTAATATCAATATTCATTAAAATTAATAAATTTAATTTGTGTCATAGCTTAAGAAATGACTAAAATGTTTCATATAAGCATAATTATTTTTCATTACTCACATATTCATTAGCACAATGTTATTTCAATCAGATGTAAAATTGAGTTCATATGCAGAAAGAATTAGTTTCATTTTAAGTATTTTAGAAAAATATTCTATACACACACATAATAATTTTGAGTTCTAGCAGCTTATATCTTTTTCTCGAAAAATAGAGTGACCCAGAAAATTAAAAATTTAATGCAGATCTTGTTCATTTTGGATACATTAAAATCTTTTATTTCCATTTAGATTTGGGATTAAATTTAGACTTTAAATATTAAAAATTTAATACTAACTTCATTGTGTATAAAATTTTGTTAATTTTTCTCTGTAGGTTCCAGAATTATACCTATATCATTTAAAATATAAAGAGATTTTTGCTGAAGTTGTTTAAGATGTTGAGAAAACTACAGCTAAAGCACATTTTATCTTCTTTAGCCTAAGTGATGAAAACATTTAATGTTCTTAATTGATATAAATATTTGAGATTGAAACACATGACCAATTTCAAGTTTTTGAATAAAACAATTTTCTGGAAACAGCAATCTAATTCTTAAAATAGTTTCTTGTTCTCATTTATGGGAAGAGACACAGCTAAGCAATGAGATTGAAACTATCATTGAAGTTAAGCTATGCATTTATACAGCGTAAATTACTGTATGTTTCAAGTATACTATATTTTTGCACATTTGGAGTACTCAAAAAAACTTTGTAAATTTATGTCATGTTTAGTAAACTTAATTAATTTTTCTACATGATAAATGTGACGTGGTTTCGCTTGCATGTGATACTGCATATAGGTTAGAACATTACGTGTAACTGTTAGCCGCTTTCAAACTTTTTAAAGGATATTAGCTGACTGATTCAATTCAAGTAAGTATTGGAGAATGCGTTCTAAAATTTCTACGTTCAAAAAGGAGCAACACTTTGGATAAATTAAGATTATTGTATTTATTTCAGTTCTTTTCAAATCTTCTAGGATGTTTTCATTGCTTCAATTAGCTGTTTAAGGCGGTAAAGAACAAGTTTAAAATATTTTACATGAACCATTCGGTGGTTCTTCAATATACATTTAAACCTATTTTTATGTTTTCTCATTTAAATTTATGACATTTTAAGAGTGAAATTAATCTTTTTAAGTGATAAGGAAGGCATCCTTTCTTAAAAACCCACTAAACTGTGAAGAATTACAACAATAACATTCAAACAAATCGAAATTTCATTTTTTATATTTATTTAAGAATTTTATATATCTAAGAATATATTCATTTCAAAAGCAAACTTTCTGTAATTACTTTCTAATTACATATGGTTTATCTCTCTGGGGTCACTTTCTGCTAAAAACGCTTGACTCATTAAGACATGAAATAAAATTAATTTATGACAACCTCTTTTTTTGTTCTTGATATGGTAAAGGAGCGCTTAAAAAGATGGGCAAAAATTAAGCCTTTGCCTGCCCTCTTTAGTCAACGAATAATTTAGCACATGTTTATATGATAAAAACAAACAAACCTAAAGTAACATTTTATGCACAGATCCAATGCTATAAACTTATTTTACATCGTTGGTTTCTAAATATTTGAAAATTTATGATTGTTTACTTTTAATACGCTAACTATTATATTTAGGAGATCATAAAAGGAATTATTAATTACTCATATTCAAATATTACTTGTTGTAGAAATTTTATATTTAAAATAAAAATTTATTTATTTAAAATTTTTCATAAATACATTGTATCTACGTTTTAGTAAATTAAAAAAAAATATAGTTCAAAAATTAAAAAAAATATAGTTCAAAAATTGAAAAAATATATTTATAAAAAATAATAACAAATACCTTACAAATAGTTTTATTTTAACAGTATATAAAATGACTTTTGAAAAGCTTTATATTTCCTTCATGTACTAATGTTTAAAAGTTAAAGGAATTTAATGCAAAAAGTTACAACACTTTTGATATCATAAATTTAATTAAAATATACCTGATATATATATATATATATATATATATATATATATATATATATATATATATATATATATATATATATATATATATATATATATATATATATATATATATATATATATATATATATATATATATATATATATATATATATATATATCTGTGTGTTATTTAATATATACTTGAAATTAAAATTCGCTTTTAGAAGTATATATTTTGCTTACAGTATTTCTGGTTTTAAACTTTTATTAAATTCAATTATCTTAGAATTCCATGATAAAAAATCCAAATACTAAGCAATTATTTCAAGTATATTTTTTAAATAATGATTAATAATGATCACTTTTAAAAAACAAATACTATTAATTTTTTTTAATAAATGAACTATCATTATTTAACTGAGCAATACGCGTAGGCCTAAATTTAATCTTCCAGATATTCACTGTTACTCAGATCTTATTTCATTCACGAATAAAAAAATAAACAATTGACCTAATAAAAATTAAAGGTCATGTTTCTAAGAGAATATATTACAGATAAGCTATAAATATATCCGATTATTGTCTTATACCCTGTCATAAAAGTTGTATTAAAGTACTTATTGAAATATCATAAAGAGAAACAAAAATATGTCACCTTACATGGTATTCATTCTAATCAATAACACATAATTCAGATTTTGAAGCGAAAAAAACATTATTAAGCAAGTAATTTGAAATTAAAAAGAAATAGAATGCATATTGAAACATCATATAAAGTTCAATATAAAAAGATCACGTACAAAGTTCAACAGATATAATAGTTTGGGCTTCTAATTTTTGATGAACAATAGATATAAATCACATGTTAAAGTATTACAAATTCAATTCTAGATACTTCGCGAAAATGTGAAATATGCGTCTTGAAAGCGTCCGACTCTCTTGATGGGAAGTAAACGAGAATTTGATCACTGCATGAAAATTTAGAAGAATAGATTATTTCAGTCGGAGACAATCAACCTGGAAATTCTTTAGATAAGATAATCATAAAGCAAAATTAATGCTAAATGGAAAACACAACCAACTAACTTTCTGAAATGAGCGTTAATAATAGATTAGGTGAAAGTGTATTGAAAGACCATTTTTTTTTATAAATAATGCTTGTTTTAAAATTGCATGAGCGAAAATCGAAAAATAAAAGTACTATATTCACTGTATATATATATATATATATATATATATATATATATATATATATATATATATATATATATATATATATATATATATATATATATATATATATATATATATATATATATATATATATATATATATATATATATATATATATATATATATAATTGATTACAACACTGAATATCATTAGTTATAGGTTTACTACAATTTGTTTTATATTAAAGTTATTTTATGATATGTGCTGCTGCGTTTTACGATACTTTGAAAAATGTTAAAAACATTTAAATGTAAATTATTATTAACAATATGATGTCGGCAATTTATGTTAATCAGTTTCGGAAATATATGTTAACAAAATACTCCTAACTAAATTAAAAGATGAAATTTTTACGAATTGAATTCATCAAAGGAAATATTTGATGGAGGTCAAGCCTTCGTAATTTGGTGGGAAGAACGAATCTGAAGAACCCAAGACATGATTTCCAATCCCAAGATGTATAGTTTCAATTTAACGACATTTTTACCTCAACACATTGAACATGATCCAGCTGCCAGTTAAGTCGGAAATTAAAATGTCTATCTCCGATTATGAAAATGATGTCTTTCCAACTAGACCACGGTTGAATTTATTAAAAAATAACAAAAAAATTATTTTTAAAATTTAGAAAATATGTATGACAATAGTGAATTTTTAATTTAAATATATCTTTTATAAAATATAAAGAAATTAAAAAAATAATATTAACTTGTTTTTGAGTTATAATTTTAAAATAATTAAATATAGAAACAAATGCAAAGACTTTCAAGAAATACGTTATGTGTGTGGTTATAGGTAAAAACTGACATATAGTATTCGAAGAAATGTAAAATATTTCGATTTTAATGATTAAGAAATGAGATTAATGAAGTGTTGCAAATACATTTTGTTGCAAGGGAAATAACAATAAATTTATTAATTAATTTACGAAAAAACTGAATATTATCTCCTAACTAAGGAAATACTCTCTCTGATGTGTGTTTTATTAATTATTTAATTAATAGTATCTACAAATATGTGCAGGAGGTATAAACATTCTACATAAGCCAAGTTAGTAGATCTGATGTATAACTTTATTAAACTATAATAATTATAAATTATAGCGTTAAAAATGTGCTCCCAGTATACAAAAAATAAATTTATATATTTGTTAAAATAAGTTTCACGAAATTGAAAATGTCTAATTTTATAAAGAAAAATATCGCAAGCCATATTATGCACATTTAATAGTTAGTTGAAAAATTTGATCAAAGATGTGTAAAAAAAAATAAATAAATAACAGCTTAAGCTTTTCATGGTGTTAGAAATCATCGCAATATTTTTATTTTCTTTTTAATAAATATAAATAAAAATAATGAGAAAAGCATCCGATCATTTTAGCTAAATAGTATCGAAATATTCATGGTGGATTTTTTTATTAAAATAACGAGACTCGACCACTCTGAGATCTCTTCACGAACACGAGAAAGCAGATTTTTCTCAGGCAGAAATCATTTCCCGTCATCTAATTTTTGAGAAAGGAAAGTGCTTGTCATTCTGCTTTTCCGTACGGGATTGATGAAAACAGGAAGATACGCTTCACTTAAGCGCTCCCTCTTCATCAAGACATCATTAGCAAAATTGACACTCCAGTGTTATCACTAAGAAAGCTGAAGCATACATTTTTGAAGGCAGAACAATGATGTCTTCATCCCTTTCCATATCATTGCAATTATCGGGGAATACCTAAAAAGTAAGCATGGCAAACTTAATTTTAAAGAATGAAGCATGCAGATTAAAAATACCTTTTTTTCTAAACTTTTCATACATATGTTTATTGAGGGAAAGTATCTTGAGTTTTTAAATAAATATCCATACTATAGTAATTTAAAAAGTAACATTTATGATGACTGCATATTTTTGTATCTACTTTAATAACTGTTTTTTGCGTTTTATTCACTGTTATACAATATTTTAGTAGTGGTTTCGGCACATATCATTATGCAATTCTATAAACATTCTTCTATACTGAGATTTGAAAAGCAAATGAGACATTGTGTTTACTAATTAAAACCCTTGCATGTTTAAGGTAGACTTTATATTTAATTTATAATACACAACGAAGTTAAATATAATTCAAGGTAATTAGTTTCTCACTGCATAATATGATCCAAAACATACAGCACTGAAATGATAGCACAAAGGAAATAATATTATTGTCACATGTGAATTTAATTCTCGTCAAAAGAAATTAACAAATGCACAATATGCATGCATTTACAAACTATTAGCAGCTTCATTTACAACAATATGCATAACAGAAGTGCCCAAAATGTGCACTGTTTCGCTGCAGACGTGTTCATTTCGTTCAAGCAGATTCTAAAAAATAATGTGAGCCAAAAGCTTCTGCAGATTACTGAAAAAAGTGATCATTTTCTTACGTAATGCAGCCGACATTCTTCATCAGAGAGCTTCAGGCTGTGTCTGACAGGGGAAACGGAATCGATATTCAAAGTCAATATCACACAATACGGTTTGTCCTGGAAAGTTTTCCAGCAGCATGATTAGAGATTCTCAAGTTTTATGACTGGTGGTCCAATCAACTTGATACCATTGTCTATCCATTGGAATTTTTGTTGTCCAATAGAGTCTTTTCAAATTCTGAAGAAATGACACTATCAAGAAACATCTGCAGCGTACTACTTACTATTCGTCAATTTTGCTAGCAGATTTCTTTGTCTTATTTGTAAAAAATATTTTAATGAATCACTCAAAATTGCTTATAAATTAAATTCTAATTCTTTGAGTGTGAATATAAGGGATGCTTAAAAACTTAAGCTCAAAATTAGATATAATTAACATAAAGATGTTTTATGTATTATACGAAAACAGTTCTAATGGAATTATTTTTTACTCATTAAAACTAAAAGAATATTTTAACAGAATTTCATTTTCAAATATTAGCTTATAAGAGAAAACATATATTTAAGAATATAAATATTGTATTTCTTAAAATATTGTTTTTATTGATAGTTAAAAATAAAATGCGAATGCTTTAAAAAGATTTTAAAGGAAAAGGAAAATATTTCGGCACAGAGAACATATGTATATTTTTCAAATATCTTCAATGAATTTTTTCGACATTTATGGAATATAATATTAATTAGACTTTACCTAATTAATAAAAAAAAAAAACAATTTTTTTAAGATTTGCCAAGTAATATTTACCTCCATGAATTTAACATAAATAAGAAAAAATATTGTAACATAATTCAATTGAATCATAATTTCTAAATATCATTAAATGCAAAATAAATTATTTTATCTGAAGAGAAAATATTCAATAAAATTCTTGTTTTAATCTCCTTTCCTGTTCAGTATTTTAAATTATTTAATTATATTAATGTATGCTATGTCTAATCATATGAAGTGCTAAATTGAATTTAAAAAATAGTTAAATAAAATCAAGATAAAATTGGCATGTATCGTCTTGCACCTTCATATCATTAAATGCAAAAGAAATTATTTTTCTGTAGAGAAAATATTCTCTCTATAAATAATAAATTATTTTTATGCTTATGTATCTCATTATGGAAACTTCTCACTAAATTGAATAAGATTAATTAAATATTCAATAGCTTTTATAGTTCTTAGAAAAAAATATATTGTTTTCTTTTAGCGTATTTGCAGGAAATTATACTAAAAGTAAATAAGATTTAAGAACATGTAAAGTGTAAGATGTTTCTTGCTTATGCAGAAATAAGTGTTATAGGTGAGTAGCTAATGAAAGTAACTATGTTTGAACCTTTTATCTACTGGAAATAAATATTTTAAATTGAAATTTATAAACTAATAGTTACTCATTACAGTTGAATACAAATACAGAGTGATGAGAAAAATAATCTTCACTATGTATGGAATTTCAACTGGTTATTCGCGAAACTAATTGAACCAAAATTCCCGGTATGGTTCTTAGAAAATATCCCCTGGAAATTATTAATTTGTAAAATAAAGCAGATATAACGATTACGATCTCATTGCCAAAGTGTCCAAGTTTCAGAATGGCAACACCCATTTTTCCTTGCTAAAATTGATTAGCGTATTAAAATATCCCAAATGTCATTAGAACGATTAGCGCGTGCCAAAAACTGGGAGCTTAAGCAAAAAATAAAAACATTATAAATGACTGGTAACAACATAGAGAGGAGTTATAAGGCATTTTGAATATTTCACAAGGTTTCTGTAGAAGCATCAACCACACACACACACACACACACACACAAAATATTATGTATAAACCAATTACCTACAAAAAAACCTTCAAAATGTAGTGATGAAAGAATTTTTATCTTCCACATGCTCCTATTGAGTAGTGAAGTGAATTGATAAATATATTTTATTTGAATGAGGAAATTACTGCAGAAGCAGTATTAATTTATAAGGAAATCACAAGCTTAAACGAGGCCCATGTTACGGAAGAAGTATTTATTTGGGAAATAAAACGTGAAGAAATTGCATGAATTTTCAATCAAACTCGAACCAAGTGATAATTTTTAACGCTTGAAGTTTTAGACTTCAATTCTATAATAAGATCCAATGCACACACACACACATACAGGAAGGAAATTTCTGTATCGAAGGATAGATATTTCAAAAATCCCAGTGCTCATACTTCGAAACTTTATTCTGTGAATACCTGCAATTTTTCCCTGTAGGTAAAGATGCTGTTGACTAGAAATAAACAGCTACATATAGATTTTCCAGATATTTGTTATATGATTAAAAAACAAATATTTTCTCAGGGTATTATTTATGCATAATTTTATTATTTATATTAGGGTATTATTTATGCATATACATTTCTTAAGTGGAAATCGTATCACCAACAAATACGTAGCTGAGTTGTCAAAAAAGCCATTAGGTTTTACGATATGTATTGCTACCACATTATGAGTTGTGACACCAATACCTTTAAGCGAAAAAAATGACGATGTGGTACAGTATAGCCAACACATTTGTATTTTATCCTCATTACTGCAAAAAGATCACTACCACAAGTATGAAATCCCACTTTGTTACAAGTGATTGATAATTAATTTGTTTTGACGCCGCTTAGTCGACAATCTACCTTCCGAAGACTATTGCAATCATTTTTATATTATGCACTGCATAAATTACTTTTGCGAATAATTTCCACGAATGGTGTACCGTAATAATTTGCGCAAAGTATCAAACCCAAAATCTATTTTATTTTTTTATTATTTAGCATTATAAATACAGACGACACATGCGTTTTAAGCATTAAATTGACCCAGAAATGTGCTGTAAAGCTCGTTGACTTCTATCTCAGAACCTTTCTAAAAGGTAGATAAACATTATGGCTATATTTTGATCATTAGTTCTCTGTATATAAGAATGTTTGTAATTCTTCAATCTAAATTATCATTATATTTTTCTTACACACATTATCAAATGCTTAAATGTAATTTTTAACTAGAGGTTATAACTATTTACAAAATAATTTTAAATTATTTTGTAAATAGTTATATTTCCAAAACATCTAAAACATATTGATTTTATTCTTCTGGTAAAAAAATAAACATTTATATCTTATCGTGATTTTTGTATAACCACAAAGATGAGTTAAATAAGATACATTTGAGAAAATTTTAAGTCAAAACTCCTTCAGAACTTAATTTAATTTATAGTATTGAAGCATCTCTGTTCTCAGCTAATGGTAGGTGTATTAAGCATATTTTTACAAAAGTAAAACTGTATAATCTCGTGTATAAACTTAAATTAAATACAATATATTTGGGACTGATTTTTCTTTGCATTACAAAACTGAAAACTCAATCATATAAACCCAATATATTTTATAAATTTTAATCATAAATACCCAGTATATTTCATACAAAATAAATAGTATGTAAAAATTACAATATTCTTCGACTTCGCCGAGCATTTCCCTTTGTATTTGTTGTTGCAGATGTTACCTTCCTATTCTGGGAGCTGACTTCTTGGAAAAATATGGGCTTCTGATAGATATCAAAAATCGTCAAATTATAGACTGTTTAATATCATTGAAAAGCAAAAGAACTTCAGTTTCTGGATCTTCTATTGGATTAACAACTATTGCATCTGATTCTCCTATTCAAACCATTCTATTGAAATATCCTGCACTCAATTCATCTTTGGTTCAAAAGCACGATATCACCCATTGCATTTAAACTAGAGGTTCTCCTGTCTTTTCACGTGTAAGACGACTATATGCTAACAAACTTAAATTAGTCAAGGCAGAATTTGATAAGATGCTTCGTTAATGTATCATAAGACCATCTAATAGTCCATGGGCAAGTCCAATTCATGTTTTGCCTAAAAATGATGGTGGAATTCGCGTTTGTGAACATTTCCACCGTTTAAATGCAATCACAACTCCAGATCGATATTCTTTGCCTCACCTGCATAACTTTACTCTGGGAGTGCAAAAAAAAAAAAAAAAAAAATCATTAAATTAGACTTGATACGAGCATTTAATCAAATACCCATGGAAACATCTGATATTCCTAAAACTGATGTTATTACATCCTTTGGCTTCTATGAACACTTAATTATGACATTTGGTTTGTCAAACGCTGCACAGGCGATGCAACATTTTATGAACACATTGTACTCAGAGGTTTTGGCTTTCTGTTTGTTTACATTGATGATATTCTAATCGCCTCAGAGATCGAAATGAAGCACAAAGAGCATTTGGAAAGTGATTTCCTGTGATTAAACTCATAAGGAATCAATATCAATCCACACAAATGTATATTTGGTTTTCAAGAAATTACTTTCTTTGGACACTCAGTTATATCTCGTGGAATTTATCTCTTGCCACAAAAAGTATCTGCACCTAAAGATTTTCCCAACAATTGAATTGCCTATGCTAAATTTCTATTCTTGGCTATGCTAAATATTTATCATCTTTTCTTGCCACATGCAGCTGCACAACAAGCAATTCTGCATAGCTATTTGAAGAATAAAAATAAGCGTGATGCTTCTCCTCTAGTGTTGTCTGACCATGCTGTGGAGGCTTTAAACAAATTCAAAGAAGCAATTGTCAACGCAACGCTTTTGTCACACCCTGATCCTGAAGCCCAACTTTCATTGTCTGTTGACGAATCTTCAGCAGCTATTGATGGCGTTGAGCAAAGCAAAGATAGCATTTTCTATCCTCTTACTTTTTTCACACTTTTTATGGATCACAAATCTTTGGTGTATGCCTTTAAAGTAAAATCTGAAAAGTGTTATCGTCATCAACAACATCACCTAAATCAGGCATCAAATACCTAGAATATATCGACATTCGTCACATCAAAAGTGATGACATTATCGTCTCTGACACACTTTCTCGTGTATCTGCTGTCCAATTCCCATCAGTAGTGGACTTCACCGAATTGGCTCAAGCTCAAGAAGATGATGAGGAACTTCAAACATTGTTATCTACATTTTCTAGTATACAATTACAGCACCTCTCGTACTCTCCAGACTCATCTTGAATCTACTGTGATGTTTCTACAGGTCTTATTCGCCTATACGTTCCCGTAAAACTCCGAAAATGTGTCTTCATGGCAGTCCATAAACTTTCACATCCCGGAAGAAGAGCTACCACAGATTTAATCCGTCAGCGTTATGTGTGGCCTTCACTGCGTAAAGATTGTGCTTTGTGGTGTAAAATGTGTCTTTCTTGTCAAAAAAGCAAAGTGCATTCGTTCTCCATTGGGTACATACCCAAATACTATAGATCGATTCAGCTATGTACATCTTGACATTGTTTCTCCTTTTCCTCCATCTAATGGTTACGTATATTGTCTTACATGTGTGGATAGAGTTACTAGATGGCCCAAATTCATCCTTATTATTGCTCAAATTGCTGAAACTGCAGCAAATGCATTTTTTTCATGCTGGATTTCAAGATTTGGAGTTTCTGACCATGTTACTACTGATCAGGGACGCCGCCGGTTCGAAAGTGATTTATTTTGTTCATTCACTCAACTTCTTGGTGCTGAAAGTACCCGCACACAACTACATACAACCTTAAATGCAACACAATTTTTCGAGTGTTTTCATCACCAATTCAAAGCAGCGATCCGAGCTCATGCAGCTGGCCGTTGGGTTGAAATATTATCCACTGTCCTTCTAGGAGTCTGATTTTCCCTAAAAGAAGATTTAGGTGCTTCGAGTTCATAGCTTACTTATGGTTCTCCCCTTCGACTCCTTGCAGAATATTTTCTCTCCTGTTCCACAGCAACTAAAAATTCATGTAACAATGTTCATCTCTTGAGAGATAGAATGCGGTCACTGAGACCAAAACCGGCTTCTAGACACTGTGGAAATGAAACTATCTTTGTACATCAAGACATTACAAATGTGTTTCTGCACCAATTTGTTTCTGCGTATAGATACTGTGCAAACACCCCTTCAACAACCATATTCTGGAGCATTTAAAGCTATAACAAGAAATGACAAGTTTTTCTTAAATTGATCTTAACGGTCAATGAAAATATGTTTCAATAGACGGGCATAAGCCGTGCTACATGTAACATGATTCTTAGGATGCTTCAAGTCCTTCCATGTCTCCTTCAGCTCGACTAGAATCTTCAGATGCCTCTTCCAACACAACACGTTCCGGTCTGATAGTTCTATTTCGATTTCCTCCTGATCACACACACACAGATTCGTTCCTAGTACATGCTGTCCAAGGAACTAGAGGGAGAGCACTGTGGTGATCTATTTTATATCAATCCGCTGCGCGGAGGCAGAGAACGAGTAAAGTGGTCTAACTTTCCTCTCACTTATGTTAAAAAAACTCACTTCCAGATGGGATATGTTATGTCTAACACTGAAATTGTATTAGCTCTCTTCTTAATATTTTTATTATTTAAATTTAATAAATAGTTTGTTTTAAATACTTAAATATTCAACCTTATTAATGATCGGATGATATATCTATCATATAATTTCTAAATTATTATTATACTTTAATACACATATGAAAAATAAATTGTTTACATGTTTAAAACAAAAAAAAAATGATATATGTCCTATAGAATTTCATTTTATAAAGCTATTTTACATATTTCTGATATTCAATGCAATATATGAGATGTATTTTATAACATTAAGCAGTTATTTATTTTTAACGAAAACATTTGTTCATTAAAATAAGATTATAATATTAACACATGCTCAGAAATTGTCATTTAAATTTGGTCACATAAAGCTAACGTTTTTGTAAAAAAAAGTTCGCTAGAGAAGTTTGCTTAACACATCGCCAGGAATGAAAAGTTTCATACTATCTAGAGATTAGCTAAATTACAAAGGCTATATTTAAGGAAAGAAATTTTCTCGAAAATTTCTCTCGTGAAATTTGTGAAAAGAACAGTTGTTTGATAATTTTCTTAAATTCAGAGTGGTACAGAGGCTAGGAAATTAAAATGATCAGTGAGCAACTATTCTTTTAAATGGAATCGATGCATACGATTTAATATCTGAGAAGAAAAACAATGTGAAAGCGGAAATTCAGTGGTTCTTATTAGGAATCACGATGTATTTTCTCTCACCTCTATTATGATTGGCTCGAAGAGTAGCAATGAGAATTTCAATTTCTATCTTGTTTTCTT
The DNA here is from genome assembly GCA_030067965.1 of Latrodectus elegans. Classification (NCBI taxonomy): domain Eukaryota; kingdom Metazoa; phylum Arthropoda; class Arachnida; order Araneae; family Theridiidae; genus Latrodectus; species Latrodectus elegans. The sequence continues at coordinate 45,324,731 of CM057817.1, forward strand.
TTTGAGTTTTAGGATTTTTTCTTCATTTCATTTTAATGGGTAAAGCAGATTCCCAAACAGTTACTATAGGGATATGTTAGAAATACTCTGATGATAGCATCTCTCGAACACTTTCTAAGAAATTATTCTCTTATGAAAATAGCATCCATACACAAGATTAAACAAATGTAAGGCATCAATTAATGCTGAATAAATTATATACATTTAGTACAAAAACGTAGTAAGAGGGCTTTACTCCTGTAAGAAGAGAATATATCGCTATTAATACATTTTATATATAAATGAATTCTTTAAATACTATTTCCTTCTTTTGACTCCATTGGGTCTTATGCACAGACATGCGTAAGTATTGTAACTGAGGAAAGAATTTTTTTAGCTTCTAACCTATGATTATGCAAATTTTCTTTATAACCATGTTAAAAGCTTTGCTTATAAGAAAAAAATAGAATATTTATTTATAATTTTGAGTAATTAAAGGTTAAAATTGAATTTAAAACAAGAAAAAATTAATTACATTTACAGTGAAAGTAATTACATTTATTCTCCAAATATTATGCACAATACTTACAGACCTTGTAAAATAATGAAAAATTGAATGTATGTCAATATCTATCTATATATATATATATATATATATATATATTTAACAAGCAGTAAAAGCAATGTTTTGCATTGATTATTCCTTTAAAACTTAACTAAAATGTTAATTATTATGGTTTGGTTATTATCAATCCAAAATAATTAACAGTTTGGATAACTTTTAAAGGAACAACTTTAAATTCTAGAAGTAAATATCAATTTTTGATGACAAATAGAGAACAGAAAACAATGTCACAAAAGGCATCTTTATTTTTCAATAATTAGGAACTTTAACTTCTCGCAGTTCATATCTATTATGACAACATTCTACGTTCCATACTTAACAGCATATCATTGTCATTTTTGTAGTATTAGCTATCTGTAAAATGATTCTTCCTTAAAAATAGAGATTTTTATGTCGCATTTCTTCTACGAGTATTATTCTTTCAAATTTGAAATGCCGTGCTACAGCGTCAATCAATTACTGTACACGCACTGTCAAAACAATTGTACATCATTTATTTCCCCCATAACAATGTTGTAACTGGAATAGAAATCATTCAGTTCGTAAGTTATGCTTGCTATTTATGAAATCGGAAAGTTTGTTGATTTCATTTTACTTTCTCACAAATAATTTGACAAAAAATATGTAATCTGAAATATAGTTTTGGACATCATTTATGTTAAAAACATCTGAATTTAGAACATTTAACTTTGACCCCAAGTAAATTTTTTAGTAACTTTTTTCATAAAGAATCATTAAATTTTGAATTGTCATTTATATTTTGTTTCTATAGTATTTTCAGCTGTTAACCACTTTCTTCAGAAAGAGTTTTTCAAAATATCAAAATTTTCACTTTTTTAATCAAAAAATAATGAAAAAAATGTATTAATAAAATTGTGCAAGACACATATTTAAAAAGTATTATTAGAGAAAACGGATGATATGTTTGACTCAATACATTTTTTTCAAGAAAATACAGTTTACCAGCATATTAAATTCCATTAAAAGCCCTAAAGTAAAAGTTATGAAGATTATATTGTTTTTTTATAGTTTAACGATGATAATGCTTCAGAGAATCTCTATTGAATTACAACTACCAATATAGAATTTTGTCAGGGTATCACAACGAAATGCATATTTATAGCAGACCTAATGAGATAAAAACGAGTGGGAGAAGGTAATCTCACACTGTCATGAGTTAGAGTAATATATAAATAAATATTTCTATAAAATTGCTCTTCTTAGTATTTTATAATAAGGAAATTGTAATATTATATTCTAATAACGTGTTTTACATTATAATTATAGTCCACAATAATGCTTGATAGCTCCCAACACGTGGTACTATATTTATATCTCTATTTTTATATGTATACGATTTATTATATTAAAATAATGAAAATTACTATCACATTTATGCTTATGTAACATATGTAATGGTGTTGGTATATCAAATTACATATTATAAAATACATATCACTATATAAAAATGTATATATTATATTGCCCGAAACTATTTCCAGAAATGTTTTGTGTAATGGATAAATCTGCACTTTTAAATAAAACATAGCAGACCAGCATTACCAATCCCACACAATGCGTCAAGTTTCACTTTTCGGTATTCCCCTCGAACTTTAAAGCAAATATTTTGAGTTTATTCGATTTAGGAAGAGTTCTGCGTACGAAGACCTTCCTCATATTCAGCAGTTCCCTAAATTTATCTCTACGAAGAGATCCAAATCCCCGGATGTGTGAGTAAGGCACAGCTCACTGCTCACTTTCTATTTATTTTTGTTCAAAACCCAGATGTTTCGCTCGATTTCGAATCACAGAGTTTTCAACTTTCGCCTCAAGTGTGTACTTCGAAAAGTAAAGAAGGGAATTTCAATTGGAGTGAGAGATCGCAAGTTGGCAGGGCAAAAGATCACTATGAGAAGACATTTTTCTTCTTCAGGTGAAATTCATCTTGCTCAGAGTTCAATTTTACAGATGCTTAAAAATATTGTTTAATGAACTACTCTTACTGTGATAACAATATAAGATAAAACTACTGTCTCTTCCTGTAGGCTCTTATCGAAATGGTTAAAAACTGTGAACTTGCATATTATATTTGGGGAAATATTTATATTAATATACTATTTGAGATTAAGTATAAATTCTTAAATGTCTGCAACACAGATTTTTAGGCTTATATATGAACAAATTTCTTATTATTAGGTATGGAAAAATTTATTATCGATCATTGAAAATAACATAAAAATGGTACCAAGTTACGATCTTAACATTATCCCAAAGAAAATCATAAAATTATTATTTAAGCTAGAAATTTCTAAATTTACAAAAAATAATAATAATAAAAACTTCTTTGCCTTTATGCAGCATTTTATTTATTTAAAAATGTAACCATGCAGATATAACGTAGAACTATGTATTTGGGTGTTTTTTCTGTATAATTAAATTTTTAATTTAAAAAGGAAATAATCTGCAAGCATAAACTATATTAATTTATGTAAAAGAAAAAAATAAATATATTATATTGCTTTGATGTCTTATCTTTCTGGCTAACTATTTCTTCTGATTGAAATAACTGCCAAATATTAACCATAGTGAAATGATGATATCGTCTTCTGTATTTAATTCCTCTGCACAACAAGTTACACAAAATAAGGGACATTAGGAATTAAAGAACACTTTTGACATATAAGATTTCTTATTTCGGTAATATTCTATTGGTTTACGAGCCCCACATTTACTCTATTTTAACGGGAACGACACTTTTCTCCACTAGGTTACCATGAGATAAGCATTTACATTTCTAAAAATAGATTAATGTATTATTTTCCAATCTGGATATTTTAACTGATAGGAGTTATTATACATGGCAAACTACCTATAATTTTGATACATGATCAAAAATGGAAGTTGAAAATTCAATTGCTACATTGTCTCCAGTAACTTTTATCCCATACAAGCTGTGGGTCTTTAGATTTTTCGTAAAAATAAGAAGTTAATATCATTCAGTACTGTTCTTTGGCTGAATCCGATAACAAAACATTTACACACTGGTAACCATAATCACAGTTTTTCTCACCATACTACTATAAAACCTATGAGAAAATAAACACAAAATTATTAATTAAATATTTGTAGAATATTAAAATATACACTCATTCATAGTCTGTTTATGAAACAGCAAAATAATTTTATTTGGGTGCTTTATATGTTTAATTAGTCAATCTCTTTCCTTTCATTATTTTTCTTAAGCAACTTCCTTTGATTCTGATTTATTAATTAATGATAGTATTGATTTTTCTTCTGTCGCTAAATTGAGTAAACACTTAGCAGGTTTCGAGTCTTAATTTTTTTTCTACAGTTTCTAATAAATCTTCATTCAGTTTAGAAATTTTATAGGTACATTAATAGAAGATTTAGGTAATATAAAAAACTATTTTTATTTTAGTAGAATATATATGGAATAAAATATTTCTTACTGCATTATTTGCAACGATTATGAGTGTTATGTATTGTAATTAACTTATTCTTGTCTTGCATATGATGTCTTTCTTTTTTGTTAAAGACAAATATTTTATAAAATAGCAATTTATTAAACAATTAAATTACATAGATTAAATACATTACTACCCATAATTAAAATTTTGAACTTAAAAGACACACACAAATATTTTTTTAACTTCACTCTCCAATCATTAATTAATTATATTTACTAATTATTTGTCTATAAGAAATGCTTTCCTGGAGAACTTGCTTTATTATGGTTTTTTATCACTATTGACTAACAAAATTATAAAACTTATAAAATGTTTCCTGAAGGAAATTGCTTACAAATCCATCAAGAATAGGCATTGCAAAGATTTGAAACTTATTTCGTCTCTTCTTACGTAAGCGTTTATGCTCGAGTAAACAAATTTATGCATATAAGCTGTGTATACATAAAAATGAAATTTTTAACATTATGCTAATAAGAAGAATGAATTGCATTTAATAAATGTAGCAAATAAAATTTCATAATTATTGGATATATCACTTCTTTTAATAGAAACACTAATCAATGTATACGATTTACATTTCTGAGATTTTAATATTTTTTTATTGTTTTTGTTTAATTTTTCCTAATTTATATTATAAATTCCATTACAAACCTCGTGAAAAATAATAACTCCAAATTAAACTTTGCTTCAATTGTACTAACTAAAGAAAAAATGGGTGATTAATAAAAATCTTTTTAAAACTATATTCGTAAAATTTTGGTATACTAAAAAGTTTCAGTGTATAATAGAAAAACCTCAACATGTTATTTAAATATAATATAGATTGAAATTTACAAATTTTATTTCTAAGCAATTTTATATTCTTGGAAAATTCTGTATCAAATTTTTTGATCCAATATAGTGCATTTCAAAAATAAATTATTTCCTTAATATATAATTGAAATTCATTTTTATTTACAAAATTCATGATGATACTACTAGTATAAAATTTCAATATAAAACTTACATCTTTACTGTTAATAGTGCTGCCTGTTTCATTGGAGCAACTAATAAAAATTACTTAAACTTGTTTATCATTTTTTAAAAAAAACACATCGTTCAGTACTTTGAAAATATAACATTATCATTTAAACGTATATAAAGGAAATTTTCTGTTATAATATATTATAATAATCTCGAAATATTACTTAATATTTTTGAACATTACTTTAGAATTATATTTGAATCACATACACTGATTGCCTGTGCGTGAAGATGAATAATAGTATCCAATTATTCATTATCAACTGCGTTATTTTAATTACGTTTAGTCACTAAAATTTCATATTCATAGCTAATAACGTATTTATTTCATGCATTTAAATATATTGTTTTTACATATTTTAATATTTGAATACATAGAATGTGTGGGGATAACGATTTGTAAATAAATTAATATTCCAACAGTTTTTAAGCACTATACACTCTCAGTTAAGTTACACACGTGAAGCACAGTAAAGGTACTCCTATCTCTTGAAGATTACGAATAAATATCCGTGGTAGAAGAACACCTCTTGAACTACGTATCCACACACGCTGGCTGTCTCATTGAGATTGATAACACCCATTCTCGTGTAACAGTTGGAGATAATCAACGTGAAGCAGTTCCTGAAGTTATGTCGTCTCTCGACATTTATAATGCAAATGACTTCAATACTTGCTTGGAATGCAATGCAATGCAAGTTGAATGCTCCAAACTTCCAAACTCTGCTACTACATCTATGTGAATAAATTTAATTCCGATGCCAGTAATTGTTCCCAGAAATACTGGTTAGAATTCTGCAAAATATAAAATATTTTAATTATATAGAAATTGAAAACAAAATTGCAAAATGAATTTAATATTTGATAGTGTTAGGAAAAAGAAAAAAAATAATGAAAAAAACATGCAACATTAAACAATTTAAGAACTTAAATATTTTGTCTGTGCAATTATTATTAATATAAAATTAGAAATATTTCATTTTATATTCATAGATGTGCAAAAAACTTTATTGTTATAAATTAAATTTTACTTATCTTAAAATATCACAAATACATGCAGCATTTATTATTATTATCAAAAAGAATGCTGTAAGTGACATGAAACAATATTAGTTGAATATGTATCACATTTTTTGGCGTGTCATATTGCCTAAATCTTTATCAGCATAATAATATTGTATTCATATTATTACAGGAAGATTTTAGATGCATATTTCGCATTTGAATTAGGATTATTATGATTATGGTAAATAAATACAGAAAATAAAAAAATATTACTATCATATTGCAATAAATATTTATGTTTCTAAGATGAAAAGTTTAGCTTAAGGCTGGTAAGAAAAATTGCGAGGTTTGATTTAATGTAAAAATATGTTTTACTAGTGCTTCATATAAGTAAAGAATAATTTATAAATATGTGAAAGCTATTGCATCCATATACTATATTCACTGAAATATTAATAGGAATATTAAAAGTTAGTACATTTCAATAAATTTTGTAAAATTTTTGAAAGTAATTTTATTTACACAAGTAATTAATTGCAAAATTTACAAATATGTTTTATATTTCTATTCTCAATTTAGATGTTAATGAAATATGTTAATTTGCAATAAATGTTTATTATTAACTTAGATGAATTTTCATGATAATTGTATTAGGTATATTTTTGAAAACGATGTAAAAATTCTTAAGTGAAAATTTGTTTTTAAACCGATAAAAAAAAATTATCATAAAAAGATTTTTTCCTCTCTCACTAAAAAATAAAATTCAGATACATTTCACTTTAAAAGTTACTGGAAATATCCGTTATTTTAAAATATATTTTACGATTAGCGAAGCAATGAGGATTAATACTTACAAATGTTCAAAATTATTTATCATTGAGCTCTAAGTGAATATGCTTAGTGTTAAATACAGCAGTCAAGTTATGTGACATCACTTTGCAGCCGCAGGAGTCAAATTCTAATTATCACTGTTAACATGTTATTGAAATTAACGATTTAAATGATAGTACTCAATATAGTAATGAGAAGAAACCTCTTAACAAATTGAGTCGGATAAAATACACTTCTGTAATTACATAGAAGTAAAATGAAATCAATTCAGTTATACTTTTGTTTCTCTAAAATATAAGCACATTTGTTAATTAAATGCTTTTTGTATTCTTAAGGAATAAAAAGAGAACAACTATGCATTTTCAGTCTGTGTTTATAATATTCAATAAATTAATATAAATTATTTTTAAAATGTTGCTCAATGTATATTTAGAAATATTTAAACTCAGAAATATGGAAAGCTTTACAATGCAGGCAATTAAGGGAAATAAATTTTATAAATATTTAAAATGAAATTTCATATAAATTAAGAAATTTGTTTTAAACATAATTTGATAAGTAATTTCATTAGTTTATAACGCAAAAAATTTAACAGACACTATGATATTAGATTAACGTGTAGAATAAGGAAATGTACATTTATATTTTTGTGTGTTTCGATTATATATATATATATATATATATATATATATATATATATATATATATATATATATATATATATATATATATATATATATATATATATATATATATATATATATATATATATACATATATATATATATACATATATATATATATATATATATATATATATATATATATATATATATATATATATATATATATATATATATATATATATATATATATATATATATATATATATATATAATATATTATGCAACATCAAAGTATATATTAAAATGCTCATTTTTTCACAAAAATATATTGTAATATTTTTATACTATCAACAGTAATTTTAAAAAATGGCTCATAGCATTCGGAGGACACTAACTTGATTCGTTTTTAATTGTAATACTATTCAGTTATACTTTTGATTATTTTACATAAATAAATTTTTTCTTTAACAAAAGGAAACTTAAAGAAAAAATTTATTTATGTAAAATAAACTTTAAAACGTTTTATTGCAGATTAAAAGTAGCCGCAGTCCAGTAAACTTTACAGTAAGACTAAATCAGCATTTAGTAAACCTGAATTTAAAACCTTAATCCTCATGAAAAAGATTTAGAGAGAAGAAATCTCTAAAACAAAACATTGCTTCTACACTGTATTTCAATAGAAACCATTCTAAATTTTTCATTTTTATTTGATGACTTTTGATGAAAAATAAATGAAAATAAATATATTTAAAGTGAAATAGAAACCCTCGTTAATTTTTCCGCTTTGGGAAATGAAATAAGAACTTATAATCGATAGCAACAAAATAGCTTACAGATTAATTTTTTACTGGGTCACATTTTATTCTGCTATACAAAAAAATGAATAATTTTGAAGAAGATAAAAATTCTTAAAAAAACATTTTTATTTCTCGAAAGATGCCCCTAAAATAAAAGTTTTTTTTGCATGTTTTTAAGTTGTGCCTGCAATAATAAAATTTCAATTAAAAGTCAAGTTATTCATACTTTTTTAAATTTCATTTAATGAATATAAAATTCTATTGCGAAATTATTTTACTTTGCAGTTTTATATTTTTGTTTGGTTGAGGAATTTTAATCATGGGAGTAACTCTGCGTGATTTTATCCCACAAAATATAATTTTTGTTTGATGCATTTTAATAAAAGAAATCTCATAAATTTTTTCATTATTATTTGATTTTATATTTGAATTGTTTATAATCACTTTAGTCTCTATCATGTACACTTCATTAAAATAAATTTTGGGCAACATATTTTATTTAACTTTTAAATATAAACCAATATAGTCTAAATTTATGATAACTAAAATTGAATGTTTTTAATAAATATCAACCTAATGTGAAATGTTGAAAGATATTTCGCATATTGACAATAAATATATTATTTTGTCAAAAGAAGACTACATATGTGTATGTGTAACAAAGTATTGTAAAAAGTACTGTAAAAATAGCATCAATATTTTTAATAATTTCATTGCTTTAACTAAACATATAATTTATTAATTTATAAACATTCTTTATTAAAGTGGCTGTTTTTGATGAAATTAAAAATGAGCATAGCTCATTCACAGAAAATGAAATAAATAAAAAAGCAAGGTCTTAGTACCTGTTTACAGTTCACAATCACCCAATGAGTGTTCAAATTAATAGTTGGTAGAACAGCCACTAGCGACAATACATGCTTGAATTCATTGAAGTTAGGTGCGGTAAAGGTTCCTAATGTCATCCTGCAACGTATTCTGCCAAGCATTCATCAGTTGTTGCTTCAGATCTGCTACATTTTATGATGTCCCAGTCTGGAGGCCTTACATAACCCAGACATGCACTATTGGTAAAATTTCCGTTGATCCAGCTGGCTACGGAAGATATGAACAGTAGAAAGATAGTCTAGAGATATGCGAGCTGTATGTGGTCTGGGATTTTCTTGTTGGAAGCTATTTCTAGGATGACGTGCCATAAAAGTTAAAGTAACCGGCTGCAGGATGGTGTCAGCACATCGTTTAGTTGTTGAAAATGTACGGAGGATGACTAAAGAGGACCTGCTGTCATGAGAAATAGCATCCCATATCATTAGAATTTTGGCTGCATAACTTTGTAAGGCAAAGGGTGATTTAGACTGCTGTCTCCTTGCTCTCCAAACACCATCACGGTGGTTATCTGTTTTAAGATTAATACGGGATTCATTGTTGAAAGCTATATAATGTTAGTCTGATGGCAGCCATGATGATCGACTGTGAAACCACTCCAGACGATCCCAAAGGTGTTGTAGGAACAAAAGCAAGTGTTTTATAGGCCTCTGTGAGCGTAATCTAGCCTCAGACTAACACTGTGTGATGGTGGACGGCTCCATGGGAGGTATAGACGAGTCTGTAGAACAATGAAGAATCGACAATGATATCGTTGGGACGGTTGGGGCTTGAAGAACAATCATTCTATCTTGCCTTGTATTCATGTTATTTGACCTTCCAGAGCCTTAATTTCATAAGCCATTTCCTTGTAGCAATCATTGCTGCCAGCACCTTTGCACAGCAAAATCTGCGTTGTAGGTGGCAGCCTATTGCTTGATCACCCAGTTTATCGTAACCCTAAAATGCGATAAATGTAAGGTCTTCCATATTGTCATAATGACAACTTTAGTTGTTTCGTTACGAAATTACAATAGCAACAACCAAAAAGATTAATTTCCCACCTCTGTTACTGGTTTTACTCTATGCAAATTACGAACTAGAAACGTGCTTTTTGATTGCAATTTCTGTTCATTTGCCCTGAAACTTTGACCAAAATATTTTTGCTTAGAAAATTTCATCACGAATGAAACAGTCCTTCCTGATATTTTGAGTTTTTTTTTTTCTTCAAAAGTGCGTAAATTGGTTTCTTCACTTATTAATTGCAATTTATCATGATTATACTTTGGTTTCATCTAAAAGTTGTTCTCGACAACAAGAATACCATCTAACTTATCAAATTTTATAATGTGGTACTCAAACATACCACAAATGCATTTCATTTTTTTTTAAATTTTAGACAACATAAAACACATTTAGTTACAATATTTATTAATACGTTATTAATATTTCCTTAAATAAGCTAATTAATTCATTATGAAGTAGATGTGCTTTTATTTTATAAATATTTAAGAAAAATACACACGTAAAAATACGTTAAGGAATTGGCTTGTTTATGTGAAACATAAATGTTTAATTTTTTTTTATTAAATATGGCAATACATTTTCAAAAGATTAAAGGACAGTAAATTTGAATGATGTAACTAATTTGACAGTATTTAATACCAATTCAATTCAAAATTTTCTCCCATCAGCAGACTAGAATAGTATAGAGATATTATTAATGGTATTAAGCTGTTTAGTAATAAATTCAATATTTATATTAATTTATAATTTTAACAGGATATTATATACTGCTTATCTCACATAAGTACTTATTACAGAGGAAATATGGATAACATTTGCAGGTATTTTTCATATATTTTATATACATTACACATAAAATTTTAAGGATTTATTATAAGTAAATAGCACTTTTAATAATTAATTAATTTCACACAAGGTAGGTAATATATCAAAATACCAAACAAATTCAAGTTACTCTGATATTGTTTAAAATGTGAATAAATTAAAATATTAAAATAGTTAATTTTATATATATAAATAAATTCCACGTGATGAATTAAGGAATAGTAGAAAATATAAAACTAAATCTTGATATTATATTAATCTTTATATTGATCTAAATATTATATTTAATGCTATATTATGTCATATAATGCTATATTTGAGAATAAAATAGATAAAAGCTTAAACGCTAGTCAACCAAAATTTTGTATTGTTTGCTGAAAGAACAAATAAACTTACGATATTACAAATAGAAATTATGTTATATACGACAAAATTTAATTACGTTATTCACACACACACACACACACTATAATGAATAAATATAATTTCTTAACTTCTTACAATAGAAATCAAAATAAAAAGAAACTCTAATTAACTCGTTCAAATATAACATTAAATAAAACTGAAAGGATGAACAAATAATAAAGAAATCTTTACTAAATCATATTTTTCATATAGTTAACTTTTTGAAATCAATTCTTTACTTAAATAATAACTTCGACATAGTTTTTTAGTACTGTTAAATATTTCTTGTTTTGATTCTGATTTTAATACTGCTTTTGATATTGCAGTAATTTCTCAGGGGATATATATTATTGATCAGATCCTATATTTTAGTATAACAGAAATGTTAATTATTGTCAAAATTTTACTTTTAATATTTATCTTTTCCACCAAGGTACATATGATAAGGTATTTTTAACTCCAAAATAAGTTCAAATGTCTGCTCTTGTACGCCAACTCTTTGTCGCAATACATAGACATAAATATTCAATATAAAAATAATATATTATTAAACTATAGGTAAAGTCATAATATAAAGTATTAAATTATTAAGAATTGAATAAATGAAATTTTTAACAAGTCATTTTGACATTAATCATACATTTATACGCATAGCCTTTATTGGAGTTTTTGAATTAAATGAATGATTCATGAGAAATATTTATAACATAAATTCCCAAAACACTCGCATTAATAATTTTAGTTCAGTTATACTTGATGAAATTACCCTTCTGATGGAATATAATGAGTATGGAGTACAAACACTAACAATCAGTCCTAAACTATAGATATAACACAGATTAAGTTGAATTACAATTAATAAATTGGCCAACAGATAAAAATGTATATAAACTGCCTAGATAGATAAAATAGCCAAAAAAACTGTATTTCATAAATGTCATTTCCTTAAATAGTTATAATAAAGGCAATTCAAAGCATCTCAGTAAAAATGCAAACAATATAGATTAATGACCAAATTCATTAAATTTAATAAACATAGTTTTTTGATAATACATGAAGGAACTTTAAAAAATTGGTTTTATAGCTGCTTACTGTTGACATTTATCGTTCACAAAGACAAAAAAATGCGAACTAGTGTCAAAGTTGTGTGAATGAACATTTATGGTTGAAATTATTATCCATTTTTTTACTATCATATTATTGAGCTTCATAAGCAGATAGATTTGTAAATGTTTAAAATGGTAAGTTTTGCATTTGAATCGATATCAAGTGTTAATGATATATATATATATATATATATATATATATATATATATATATATATATATATATATATATATATATATATATATATATATATATATATATATATATATATATATATATATATATATATATATATATATATATATTATTGTATTATTATTTTGAAAATTATTTCTAATAAAATTAGTTAGAACTAGAATATAAAGAACACTTCCTGTCACACATTAAGTCTAAGATGATGAATTAAGGAAAGAGTTGGATTGTTTGAAATGCAAGTGAAATATTAAAATCTCTGAAGGCTTATTCAAATTAATCTTTGCACCTGAGCCCAGAAGAATGTAATCATTCTATTGATGGCGTAAATGTATAAACTGACATGAAATGAATTCAAATTTATTTAATTAAATTACAAATATGATTCTTTGAAATGAATATTAATATTAATTTATTATATTGGTACTCATGAAGTGATATCATTTATTAGATATGCAGCTATTTACTTAAATTTATGGAAAACTCCTATTCTATAATAATTTAATCAGGATCTTATTAATTATCTATTCTCCAAATACAATGAAATTAAAATTATTTGATATTTAAAATAATAGATATTAAACTCTGACAAAATCAACAACACTTATAGAGCAGCTTAGATTAAAAGGAGAATTTAATAGAAGAGATTGCAATTCACTAATTATAAATTTATATTTTAATTCAAATTAGGATATTAATTTCATAATTTGTAATCAGTACAGCAAGTATTTTTTAATTATTCTCGTAACAGTTGTTCATTGGGTTGATCTCTTTTTTAAAAAAAATGGGATTAATGATTTAAATGCATATTCAACAAAGGAATTTACTTTATTTTTTATTATAAGTTACCAAAATATACGACTTCTTAAATAAGTTTTTGCTGGAGTGATTTACAAATGAGCTTCTCGATTTTTGGTGGTCATGATATTTAAGCGATTTTATAAACTCACGAAAACAGTTGATGAAGTTAATTACGACTCTCAAAGGGCTCTCTTACCTAATATAATATTTGTATTTCTCAATAAAATTCTTTTCTGTTGGGATTTCATTTTGGTCACAAACTAATAAGAATCACAAACACTATTTCCCAATTCAGTATAATATTTGACGAAGTAATTAATGCTTAATAAATTCGCATGCATTTAAGAAAAAAACGACACTTAAACTAATTATTAACAAGATTATTGCTTATTGGTGGAATATTCGTTGCATTTGGGAATAGATATTCTTTTGCAATGAAAATGAGGTAAATCATATGAATACCAAATGTTTGCAAATATGAAGGGACATTCCAGATCAACTATTGTTGATTTCTTTCCGTATCATTTCCTCAACTTAAAATAAACTATATTAAGAATTCAAAGTAAAATACAAAAATTTTAATATTTTCAGGTAGAATGAATATACATGCTAGGATTCTCTTCTATTTAAATGGTTTGAATTAAAATGTATCATAGTTATATGTTGAATAAAGTTTCCTATTAGAGAAATGTGCATGAAAATGTGTAAATAGAATTATGATAGTTATATACCTTACATAAAAATAGAATTTTTCTTTAGATATAAAAATTTACCTAAAATAACAATTTTTAACAGAATAAAACTATAAAGTTTAAAATATTAATATGCCCATTTAAAATGTAACTATCTTATCAATATTTTAGAATTATGAAGTAATGTTTAAATAGAGATTTTTTCTTTATTTTACCTTGACGGTGAGTTATTTAACAGATAATTTTTATTCAAGCATATCAAGTAAAATATATTACACGGAAAAACATTTTTACTAAACATAAGGATACTCAAGTGAATAATTGATTAATCTTTTAAAATTTTACATCAATGGACAGTTAAAAAATAATTGCAAAATATTGGCAAGAAATATTAATATAATTTTCAAACACGGAAATTTAACATATAAAACGTTGTTTGCCATTATACATCTGGGTTAGTTGCTAAAATATTTTTTTATTTTTTTTCACTGTGAGAATCCTTAATGGAATAATAACATTTCCTTATAAAACAATAAAATATATATATATATATATATATATATATATATATATATATATTTAATTATTTATTAATTATTTATTTATTGTAATAAAAAATAAGACAAATTTAAAATGAATTTAAAATTATTTTTTTAATTGTCTTTAATTTCATATTATTTTAATTTCGTTTCTAATAAAAATATTATACAGCGTTACTTTAAGATTTATAAATACTTAAAATAAAATTAAAGAGCATAAATTCAACCATTAAGAAGGTTTAATAAGTTTTTAAGACAAACCTTTTGAGAGAAATAAATACATAAATTTTAATATAAACACAACATTTTTGTAACAAAAATTTTTTGACGTGTAGAAAAATAGTATTAAGACAATAACATTTTTAATTTGAGTAATTTTTATTTAACATTTTTTATTTTTTATATGAGACCGACATAAACTAATTTAATGTAAATATGAATAAACACAATTATTAGTATATTTCACATTTAAAGAACTTTCCGAAAACTGCAAATTTAAAATTTAGTAAATGTAATCTAGTAAAAGGAAATAAGGAGTTTTATCATTTATATAAAATTATGCAATTATATATTTTATTGGTGTGAAACACACGTATACTTTAATTACTTGCAGCTTCAAATACACTACTGGCCTTTAAAATTGATACACCAAGAAGGCGACATGCTACAGACGTGAAATTTATATGAAAGGAAGAAGGTGCTGTGATATGCAAATGATTAGCTTTTCAGGGTATTCAGACAAAGCAAGCGCAAGTAGCGACACCCACATTGTGTTTAAATGAGGAAATTGTTCAGCCGGTTCATCATACATAAATTGCATTTGAACGTTGTTGCCTGGTGAAAAGTTGTTGTGATGCCTCGTGTAAGAAGGAGAAATGCGTACCAGCACGTTTCTGACTTTGATAAAGAACGAAATGTAGCGTACCGGGATTGAGGTTGATCTTATCGCAGCATTGCTGTTCGCATCGGTGGAGATCCAATGACGGTTAGCAGAATATGGAATCGATGGGTTCATTACGGTAATACGGAACGCATTGCGGGATCTCAACGGCCACATATCACTAGCACTGAGAAGACAGGCATATTATCCGCATGGCCGTAATGGATCGTGCAACAACGTCACGAGCCGTGAGTCAAGAAACGGGGTCGTTTGGAAGACAACAAGTGTCTGCACGAACAGTTCGACGACGTTTGCAGCAGCATGGACTCTCAGCTCGGAGACCATGGCTGCAGCTTCTCTTGACGCTGTGTAATAGACAAGAGTGCCTTCAATGGAGTGATCAACGACAAACCTGGGCGCACGAATGGCGATACATCATATTTTCAAATGAATCCAGGTTCTGCGTACAGCATCATGATGGTCGCATCCGTGTTTGGCGGCATCGTGGTGAACGCACTCTGGCAGCGTACATTCGTCATCGTCATACCGGCCCATCACCTGGCGTGATGGTATGGGGTGC
This sequence comes from Latrodectus elegans, assembly GCA_030067965.1. Lineage (NCBI taxonomy): Eukaryota > Metazoa > Arthropoda > Arachnida > Araneae > Theridiidae > Latrodectus > Latrodectus elegans. Next base: position 45,341,016 of record CM057817.1, read on the forward strand.
CATTGGATACACGTCTCGGTCACCTTTTGTTCGCATTGACGGTGCTTTGAACAGTGCACGTTACATTTCTGGTGTGTTACGACCCGTGGCTCAACCCTTTATTCGAGCCCTGCGAAACCCTACGTTTCAGCAAGAGAATGCCCGACCACATGTTGCCGGTATTGTACGGACCTTCCTTGATACAGAACATGTTCAGCTGTTGCCCTGGCCTGCACGTTCTCCATATCTTTCACCAATAGAAAACGTCTGGTCAATGGTTGCCGAGCGACTGGCTCGTCACCAAACGCCAATCACTACGGTTGATAAACTGCGGCATCATGTTGAATCTGCATGGGCATCTGTACCTGTACATGCAATCCAATCTCTGTTTGACTCAATGCCCAGGTGTATAACTGCTGTTATTAATGCCAGAGGTGGTTGTTCTGGGTTCTGATTTCTCAGGATGTATCCAGCCAAATTTTTTGAAAATTTAATCACTTGTTATTTCTAGTATAATATATTTGTTCAATAGATATCATTTAGTTATCTGCATTTCTTCCTGGTGTAGCAATTTTAATGTCCAGTAGTGTGTATATATATATATATATATATATATATATATATATATATATATACAGATTCTGAAATAAACCTTGAGAGTAGGAAATTAAAAAAATTACTTAATAGATTTCTATAAGGAAAATTAAATTATAACCATTACTTTCGTTACTAGAAAAAAATTGTAAAATATATAGGTCATTTTCCAAGAAAAATTTAATCATTATTCCAGATCTGTTTTATATTTACTCAAATAAATGATTATAGAGAGTATTATATGATAAAGTACAGAGACGTTAAGATTTATTTTACAGAAAATGCCTCTTGAAATCTTTGCTAAACTTTACATCAAAAGAATGAATAAAAATAACTTTTACTATCAATTTGTCTGGAGCTTTTTCTTCTATTTTTTCTGTAAATTTAGAAATTTTTTTAATATTTTCTCAAGGAACATAAGAATATAATTTGAAAACTTTAATACTAAAATATAAAATAGTGTTTTCCAGTTAAAAGACTAATAATCAAGGAAAACTTATATTAAAACTCTCTACATTTCTAAATATTTCACACACTCATATTTATAACATATTGTAGGCTAGAATAATCATTTCAAAATTATATGCGATAGCCTGTTTTTATATATTTAATTACTGTGAAAGTTTTTTTTTTTTTTGAGAACTTTTCGCTATTTCGAAATAACTTTTCATGTAATCGCATGCAGATTTCTTGGTGCATATATTTGAACGCGTGTGTCGATTGTTCTTTCTATGTGTATGTTTGCCGTGGATGTTTCTGGGATTACTACCTTATGCTTGAGGGTAATGTCCCAATACCTATGAAAAGCCTCATAGAAGGTAACTTATAATGTAAATATTAATCAATGTTATAAATGTGTTAAACTGTCCACTCAGTGTTGTCAAAGCATTAAAATCAAGTCTTTTTTCGTTAAATACTTTTTAAGTTAAAAATATGTGGTTTTAAGACAAATAATCGAATAAATCATATGCAACCAATGTCTTGATAACCAATATCTTCTGCAATATTATTTTAAAATTTATTTATGGTATTCTGTAACTTTTTCAGGTTTTTATACTTGTATATAGTAAATGAAGAATTTTGATATGCTTTCAAAGCCAAAGAGCATTTCGTTTGTAAGAACATTTTGTATTATATGTTTTGCCTTATTATTTGTGTTTTAATTTTAGGAGTTAACTACTCAATTAATTGACAACGACAGTGATCAATGAATTCTAAGGAACCAATTCTTTGAAGTTATTCATCGAGTTATGGTCATAGGAAAAACAAATAATATGTAATCTTATGTGAAGAAAAAATTAAAATTTATTTTTGAGAATCATTGAATTTGAAAATTCTTTATTTGCGAGTGTTCGTAAACAATGTAAGTTAAATTTTGCTTCCCTAGATTGTCATTAGTTTTCAAAGTTGCTAGAATTATAATTTAAAGTACAGAAGTTATTTTGTAAGTAACAGGAACCTGTAAAAATTAACCAAAACTAATTTCATTCCCTGAAATGGCTGTTCACTAATTGTGCATGATATATGTTTTGAATTTAATTCCTTAGTAATGGGTCATATAGAATATAGAATATTTATAATATAGATTTTTATTTGGGAAATGAAACACAATTTTGAATATAGACTTTTGAAAGTTATCTCATTGCAATGAGAAAATATATTTCCACTTCTTATAAAAACTTTAAATAAAGATTATCTTTCGAAAGAAAAACCAATAAAAGTCATGCCAAATATGAAATAAAAACTATAAATTGATTTGAGGCATATAAGAGAATTCTTGTAACCTAATAATGGAAAAAAGTATGAGAGTTCCTGCAAGAAATATTCTTAAAAATTAAAATCTGTACTATAAATTTAACAAGACAACTTAAAATACGTTGAAGAAATTTCATGCAGTTACAAGAAGCAAATTTGACAAATTTTTAAACTGTTTAAATCTGACCAAAATTCAGATATTTCAGCCATTCTGAAGAATATCTGAAAAAATATGTGATAATTTGAACAGAAGAGTCAGTTCTTTTCCTATAATAAAATTAAACCCAAGCAAACAACTGAAGTTCTCTGGCCTAATTAAAGCTCTCAGTTCTCTGGCCTTTGTTCAGAAATTCGTGGATTCTATTACCTCTTCGAGTGAGGTTGCTTGTAATAATTTGAATCCCCCCAGAGTCAGGGATCCTGTCAAATAAGTATAAGTGAGCAGAGATGACTTTTGAAGGAAACCAGAGAAACCAAAATGAGATAACAATAATATTTGACCAAAATAAAACCAAAATAAACAGTCATAAATGTTTTATAATAAAAACTTCAATTCTATATGCCGTGAATACAATACTCGAAGTATTTATATCAAAGTCAGCACACTCGATATAACATTAAGCACAAAGTAGAGTATAGTACAAAATATTACTAACTACCAAATATCTTAGGCGCAAACAAATCAGATGCGTCACTTGAAATCAGAAAAACAAATTCAATATGGCGCATCATCTATCCTGAGATGGTATGTAGGCAATGCGTGGTGCCGTCTATTATGCACTTAATCAGCTCAATATGAATGAGTTTCGTTATTATGGAAAAGCAGCAGAGCTTAGATCATAATTCAGCTCAGAGAAGGATTGAGAGCATATATTTCGCTTACTAAAGCATCTAAATCAAGCGCAATGAAATTCAGAACTGGTAAACGAGCTAGTCACTGAATACACTGAATTATTTTCAGATAAAGATAAAAGTCCATTACGCAGTATAATTCAGTCTGTTATATAAAATTCTCTATTAATATAAATAATTGAAACCCATCAATTACATTAGTCAGTATATTAGTGTCAAAGATTTTTCACATTGCAGTAAAGAAAAATACTCTCAGTATATTTCTGTGTCTCCAATAAAATATCATTCTAAATTCAAAAAATAATTTTTGCATAAAGTTTCTTTCTGTTTCATGTTTTGTTTTGTACAATAACATGTGTCATTTCCATACTAAATCAAACAAAACGTGACATAGCTTTAGATGATAAAATTGTATTCCTTTGGAAAAAGAAGTCTTGAACTGATTATCAAAACAGAATCAATACTGATGCAACAACTCACGCTTTCCATCTATTAATGTGATTAAAATTATTCACAACTGATTTCTTACGCGTATAAAGCATTTTATATTTATGTTCATTTGGTCACCCACAACATATTTCCCAAAATGCAATGATGTATTTTAACAGATCCTACTCAAATTTTGATTTAAAAAAAACGACTAAAAGGAAAATAAAAAAAAGATATTCTATGCATATGAAGATAACAGATTTAATTCTAAAAGTAAATGTGCCTGTATTCAGTCATTCAGTTAATTTCGTATCAAAAATGAATTATTGTGTTTAATGCAATAAAAATAGACAAATTGTTACCAAGAAAAGCTTTATATATATATATCTTAAGAGGGAATTTGACATTCAAAGAAACTTATTCCTGGTAAATTTCCTTATTTAGCAGTGGTATATTTTTACGTGTTAAAAATATACCAGTGTTTATAATTACTTTCTTCAAATTTAACAACTGCCAAATTTAGGACATTTTTACATAATTCTTGTATATAATTATGGACTTGTTTCCAAAAGAATAATTTTTATAACACTATCAGTTGTGTAGAGTATTTACGTTAACTATTATTTCAGGAACGCTTAATTAGCCATAAAACACAGACACCCATACTTCACAGAGAATATTCATGAGAAAAATAACATGTACATAAATCTATAATTTACATAAAACAATTATAACAGTTGAATATAATTTAATAAACAAAGTTAAACTTGCGTTATAAAAATGAAATTATAAAAGCATAAGAAGCATGTAAAACATTTCATATTTAATCATTGCTATCGAGTAAATGTTTGGCAAAACAGTCAAGCTAAGAGGTACATTTACGAGTAAATTTAATATTTTTAGATTAAAATATCGGTTTAAAGTGGCTGGAAAATTATCTTCTTATTTTTCATTAAAATTAGGCATCAGGTAAATTTATGAGAATTTTATAGGAAACTAAAAGGGGATAAAGTGAGTTAAAGAAGTATTTTAAAATTGCCATGATTTAGTAACAGAAAACTATGGACTTTGCATTTATGATTTGTTTAAATTTTTAAAATATAGTTTATCACAAAATTTATATCATTGTAGGTGGTACAAATCAATGCATTTATCTATAAATGAATATTAACCTTTTCACTAAGCCTTAATATCGCAGGTCGGGAATCTTGGATTTTCTAAAATGGAGAACGATATAAATATTCTTCTTTGAAAGAAACCATATCGCATGATATTCAATCTGCTCAAATGGCTAGCATTTCTGGCTTTATTACTGTTGTTTTATATTTTTTTTCAGTCAAGGAGACCTATTGTTAAGTCAACGTAGAAGCACCTAACCGGCGAGCGCAAGAAGGCTACATACATCGGTAACGACCCGCTTTTGCTGAAAAAAAGAGGTTATACACCAGGCATCCTTTTCCATGTTACTATGACAACGATGCTAGGTTTCTTTTTTTATTTCTTCGCATGATTAAATTGGGTGTTTCACGATGTTTGTTTTCTTTCTATACCATTTTTTTTCCTCTTTACGTTTATTTCTTAGAGTGTTTTCAATTCCTTTTCTCGTACAAACCCACTAACGGTTAGAAAATGATTTTCAGACATTCTTTAACTTTACTTTCGATTATAACGATGCTTATTTCTCAATATATTCATGATAAAAATTACTTTAATGTAAATTTTTTCCTTCATATTTCAATCATTAGTTAAATACAATCATTCATTATTTATGTATGAATATATGATTATATTTATGACGGAATAATTGAATGAGATAAACCTCTATCGTCAATTCCATGATGGAATAGAAGCTCTTAGGTATAAACTTATGCAATACCGGAAAAAGTCTTTAGTTTTCCTTTTTTTTCCTTTCATTTGTTTTGCATATACTATTTATAGAATGATATACGTTTTTAAATTAAGTCTTTTACATTACGCAATAAACACATAAACGTACCTTGGTTTTAATTAAAATATGTTAAATTATCTCCATCTAGCAGAGAAATTAAATCCGGCTAAATCAGTGCAAGTTCAGTGAACATTTGAATAAATTACATGCAAAGTGATTTTATTTGTATGATAAATACATTTGTCCAGCCTTTCGTATCAACGATTATCTTTATACAGAACCTTTCATGAATATAAAATTTATCACACAGGCATATGACAAATTTTTTTTTTACTGAAGCTTAATTATTTTGTGGTTTCTGTATTTACTTTCTCGATTTGTCGATTCATGGTAGTGTTTTATACATTTATGGCAATGTTTTATACAAGAAATTCTTATAGTCATTAGTAACTTACTTTTGTTAAAATATATATATATATATATAAGTGTTATATAGTAACTTTACAAAAATGTGAAGTGATTACTTCAATTATTCATAGAAGATAAAATTATGAGTTAGATTTTTAATAACACATCATAAAGTTACAATGCTAATAGATACCAAAGAGAACTTGAATTTTCATTGTAAATAGAAGATCTGTGCGCATCGTTCAGTATTAAAAAAAATTCAATAATTAATTTGAATTAGCCATGTATAAAATAAAATCTTAATGACAGAAAGGGTTGCTAACATTTTAAATAAAATGCTGAACTGTTTTCAAAGAATATTCAATGAAAACTTTTTGAAATGGATAGCGTACAGTATTTCAGCAGCTAAAATAGGATGGCATGTTACTTTATTGATATCAGAGATAAATAATGTCTCTCAAACATTATGTTTAATAATATTTTGATTTTGTTTCTTCAACGATTTCTTTTTTATATGTAAGAGATGCTAGAAAAATTCCGGCAAAGCAAATGGTGCTGGTTCGTACTTTCATAAAGAAATTCTGCGAATATATGTTTTGGTTTTTAATCTCTGAAGAATATATGTTCTCATAGTATGAGAAATCTAAATAACAATCTTGAGTTACATGGAATTGGAAAATTTTATCTTAAAATAATTATATTCAGTTGACCAAATTGATTAATTAACTAACAAAATTTCTAATAGTATTTTTTATTATAAAGTAAAAATATATAAAATAATTAGAATAATTTATCTTAAATTAGTCATTATACAATTATAAGTTATTATTTTTATTAGTTTGTAATTTTTTAAACATCAGTAATTCAAAAAATATTGATTTATGATTCATTTGCTCAAATATGTTCTTTTACTACTAACAACTATAATACTTCAATTTAAATAATTAGTTTATTTAAAAATATATAATTTTATAACGCTATTAGAGATTATTTGTAACTGCCGTAAACCTACCAATCCAATATTTACAAAAGTAAAGATGAATACAGTTTCTGTAAATCACGATACATATTTCACAAGTTCTTAAATTCTAGAAAAAAATTTTTTTTACAATTTTTAAACTAATTTCTATAAATTATAATTAAGATTTGACAGAGTTAACTAGCATAGGGTCATTATGTGTTGGAATCGTAGTGAGTTGACTTTGATACTACCAGATGTAGTATCTTATTTAATCGTATGAGTTAGGCACACATTATATTAATTTCTAAGTTAACAGTTTTGTAATATTTTAACTATTCTTATAGGGAATTTTACTCTTAAATATTTTATTAAAGATATTTAAAACATTTTCTTTTAAAAAAATCATTAAAACAAGGCGAATAAAATTTGGGAATTATACAAAAATCTATTTTTCTTTATTCTTAAATAACTATTTTTTTCAAAGGGTTGGAGCATATCGGATTGAATTGTCCCCTAATACCCAAGGAACCGGATAGAAACGGTGACCTCTTTGCCGCCGAGGCGTTGCCCCGGGTGCACCACAGAGGTGAGCCACCGTCGCACCCTCATACATGCCATAGATACCCGCTTATAGGCTAGGCACCATTCATACCTGATTCGCACACAAGAAAACGACATAGACAGGATAGAGAGAGAGAAAGTACATCCACGCCTGAACCGGGATTCGAACCCAGGACCTCCCAATCCGTAGTCAGGCACGTTGACCACTAGACAAGCTGGCCGACTTCTTAAATAAATATATATATAATCAGCTTCATTTTAGATAAATACTTTCCGCGTTTCCATTATTCAAAAAATATAAATCATAATGGTGACTACTGAAGACACTGCTTTGTGGTTATACTGTAGATACTGCTTCGTATATATATATATATATATATATATATATATATATATATATATATATATATATATATATATATATATATATATATATATATATATATATATATATATATATATGAATTAAATCATTTAAGTTTTCTAAAGAAATTAATATAAAAATTAACCAATTTCCCATTATTTACATATAAGTTTTAAGAGTATGTTTTTATGTATTGTGCAAAATTTCCATAAATTTACAAAAAAATTAAATAAAGTTGTAACTTCTTTAAAATTTATTTATCTCAATATCCCATATCAAATAATTTAAACCTATTTTTCCTTAGTAAATGTACTGTAAAACTTGTAACAACAATAAAATGGGACCACCTCTAGTGCTATACTTTTACAGTTGCCTCCATCCATGTTATTCAGATACAATGATGATCCTTGCGGTGGAGTCGTTCCGACAGCCATGGCATTATTTCCCCAACAATATTATTCCCTGTTCGATTTCTTTCTCCAAAATGTAATCTTTTATCTTAGTTTTTGTTTTCTTAGTTTATTTTCAAAGTAAATAAGATTCCTTTCTACCAAGATCTCTGAAACTGGTTGTTACACGTTTTTTTGCTGCTTGTTGCAAAACAACGATATTGTCTTTTTGTTATTTTTTCTTTTGAATAAAATGGTTATTCTTCTTTTTAAGTTGGAATGATATAGGAATTAAGTTATTAAAATGTGTTTATTACAGCCATATATTCTTATTTGATAAATTATCTATATTTTGTAGAAGACATATAATTCGCTGATTTTATTGTTGAAGATCAAGGAAAAAACCATTATATTACATTTCTGATTAGACTAATAAATAGTAATTTATGCACGCAGGTATTTAACTGTGATATATTTTAATTCAACAAATCGGCTACAAAATCAACTCGGTTAACTCATCTCTTTTATAACTATTTTAAAATGAATTTAAATATTGAAAACATTTTTCTCACAAGAAATAAAATATAGAAAAATAGCTAAAATTAGACAAATTTTATAAAAGTAATACCTTTCAGCTACTTTTTCCGAAAACCACTCAATGAATACTGTAGAAATACTTCTTCTAAATTTAAAATTTTCTCCATATTGCATTTTTTACTTAGACTAATTCCATATTGCAAATTTGCTTAGAATTAAAATTTTTATGAAAGATTTATTTATATTAGATTAGTTAGCGAAAAAAAAATCTGCATGTTAAAATTAAAATGCTAAACTCTTATGATTGTTACTGAACAACATAATAAGTATAGTTGATTTCATTTGTATAAATAAATTTATTAAAATTTAAAAATAATTTTTGGTATTTTCATTAATTCCTTTCTTTTTTACTTATATTTTTGGCTGCAAATAGATGCATATTTTTGCATAATTTGTTATTATATCATATAGTTTTATTAACGTTGAATGATAACATAAGAATTGAAAAACTCATAAATCCCAAAAGAATGTGCGGATTAGAAATGCAGACTTTTATAATATTTAACTACATGGTTGTCAGAACTTCCTCTGACAAAAATATGCAGATGTTTTTAAGTTTATGGTTTTTTATAAATGCAGTAAACCTTGAAATTTAGTATAAGTTATGCATATTTAATATGTAATATAAAAAGATTTCCTAATTTGAACAAAAGTAACTATACTTTAAAACTTTTCAGTTGCTTAAACTACAAGGTGTAGGAATAATCAGTATGGTATATAAAGCTTCCATATTTAATAAATTGTTCTGCTTTTATCACATGTTTTCCATATGTAATTCCTTAATGAAAGTAGCATTTTCTATAGCTGTAAATGATTCTAAGAATTGGAATGCTTCTGAGAAATATATTTTGTACATATTTATTTAATTTTTGTAACTGAATTTTAAAAATATAATTTTTCATGGATTTCATTCCTTTGATTTATTCTCAAGTTAATTAAACTAAATTAAAGTTATGAACTTTTGGATGTGTTTTACAATATATATATATATATATATATATATATATATATATATATATATATATATATATATATATATACACATATATGATTGTCTTCTCAAGTGTCTAGTGTGGAAATAATACCAAAATCAGATACTATGCATTTATACTTGCTTGACACAAAATAAATTATTGTTCGCTTTTATATTGTCACCCATATTCACTATGATATTCATATTTTATACAATATAAGAGACAGAGATACCTCTGCTAAACAAAGATATGTTTTCTGTACAGATGGAGTGGTTTTAGCTTTTAAAAACCATATGTGAGGCTATTTCGATAGCACTTTAATAGCTACTGTGATCAAAATCTAGGTCCCTTAAAATGGGCTTCCAAAATAGGTAAATTTTCTAAGAATGAAAAATCTGTCACTATCACCACACAATAAACAAATCAAACCAATAAACCTCCCCAATATATATATATATATATATATATATATATATATATATATATATATATATATTCGAATCAGTGAATTTGCAGATTATTCCAATACGATTATGTAGAACTGTCTCGAGAAATGGAGCATTAGGCAACAAATGCATCACAAGATTTGACGAAATACATTATCTTAAATTTTTTAAAACATTCAAATTGAAGTATTTATTTTAACATAAGCAAACTTTTAGATACATCAAAAACCAAAAGAACATTAAGGATGAAATATAACTTTTTCGACAACGGAATAAAATATTTACCATACTTGACATAGCTTTTGTTCGAAAAAGCCCCATGATACCAAAATAGGAATGGATAAAATTGTAGTGAGATAAGCAGCTGATAATTTTAACACTATAAAATTGTCTCAATCAAAATATAGAGATACCGATTTTACCTAATTGCTATTTTTCACTACTATTACCACCTGTATTATTCCTCTTAAAGAAATATATCAAACTTGTAAAACATTTTGCTGCGATTGTATCCATAAAATCTACTGTAGTCCATTTTCTCTTTCATCCGAGTTTTCTAAATTTTACTTTTTTATGAATTAGGTTTTTATTCAAAGTGGATCATTCTTAGGAATAAGTGTTCTTATCTTTATATCAAAATAGTGTAAGGTAAATTTTATAATTCTTCCAATCTTTAATTTTATTTTGTATAATTTTGAAGTTGTTTTTATTTTTATTTTGAACTACTATCTGTTTCACAGTTCCTATTTAAAAGATACTTGCTTACATTTTTCATTAAATAACGTACATTTCAGATTTATCATATTGTTTTGTTTTCTTCTTCATATATATATATATATATATATATATATATATATATATATATATATATATATATATATATATATATATATATATATATAAGATAAAATATGAAAAATATGAAATTGGAAAAACAGTGAAATATAAATAAGATAAAACATGAAAAATATGGAAAAGCACTGAAATATATGAAACAGATGAAAAGAAGAAGAAAGCATAGGGGCCACGTCTTCATCAGTTCATCAGGAGGGAGATGGCCAGCTATGCTAAAAGAAAAGAACACTCTTTTCTGACATATATATATATATATATATATATATATATATATATATATATATATATATATATATATATATATATATATATATATACATTCACATAATCATTAATAATATGTTGAAAACGCATTATGAGCTATTAGCAGAAAATTAAAAAAAACATATTAGGATATAAGAAAAAAATTAAAATTACTCTATATTTAGCATTTTGAAATATCTTATCAATTCTAAGCGTTATAGTATTTTTTAACTTGTAGTTTTATTTTCCTGAATAAGATCATAATACTATACTTTGAATGAGTTTCTGATGAAAGAAAATAATAATTGACTTTTTGCTGATTATAATTTATCTGCCTTACAGATAACTAAAAAATATTAAAAAAATGCAGGTTTTACACCGAAACACCAGGTTTAATATAAATTGTGGTCCCTTAAAGATTCTCTCTCTTTCTCTAAATTTAATTCATTTATGTTTGAAACTCAAACTATCATTTCAAATTTTTGTACTAAATTTTATGTATACCATAAGTAAATATTTTATTCAATGTATTTACAAAACTATCAATTTTTAATTGAACTTAAGGAGTGATCAAAACGCTAATTCATGCATTTATTCCTTTAAAAGAACCTAAATTATAATTATAATACTTTCTTATTATTTACAATTTTTTCAGGAAAAATCAATGTCATGAATATATAAATATGAAAATCTTATAAATTATATTTAAAGTTAAAATATTTAAACATCATTTCAGATTTAAAGAAAATAGCATGGAAATGCATTTATTGATTTTCTCAAAATGAATTGTGAATTAATATGACAAGAGCAAACAATAATTTTTCACATTAAGTGCATCAGTAAAGAAATGAAACAATAGCAAATTTAGTTTCTGAAAGTAGATACGCTTGAGAGAGAAAAAAAAATATGTTCAGTTTTCGTAAAATTGAAATTGCTCTGATCATTAGCGGAAATAAGCCCTCCCTTCGTAAGAATTTATTTCCATGCCTCTTCTATTAAATCCAAAAGTGCTATTTGGATCATGTGGGTCCTTTAACATGGCTTCACAAAATGAAGAGCTTTATATCGATCTGTGGAAGAGAAAGAGAAAAACGCATACTCATTACCTCTCCTCTAAAATAGGATTGAATTAATTAAACTCCTGTTTGAAACTGTGTCATGCTCCATTTTCACAGCCCTCAACTGCATTTACCAAGATACTTCGAAATTATACGTATTAAATTGTGACATTTAGTTTACTGTAAAAAATTTCCTGTAGATTTATAAATTAATAACAAAGCTATAGTTTTGTTCATTTTTGTAAGGTGTATTTAGAGTTCTGATTAAAGGGAGGAAGTTACTGAATTTTTTTGAGATGATTAGTTACTGTTAATTGATACTTGTTTTTTTTTATAATTTAAATTGATAAAATTTATAATGTAAGATTTTCAATTATAAATAAAATATTCAGAATTAATGCTATTTTAATGTTTTGAAATAGTATAAAATATTTAAAATAATTAATAGAATTTGGAATATAAAATTAGCCACAATTCACTAGTAGATTTAGAGTATACTCACTTGAAATCGGTCATTTCATATTTTTTCTGTAAAATAAATATTTTTATAAAGCGCATTTATTAAATTATACAATCTCTTTGGACTGTCTAAATTTTACAATTTATTTGACCTAAATTTCTACGAAACCGTTAATGATTAAAATCATATTTAAAATTTTTATCATGTAAATGTGTTCGTTATCACGCAAAACATTAATTTAATCATCATTTTATTAGTAAAGTTCTCTCCAATTTAAATACTTTTTCGATTAAGTTTGGATGTTTAAATTATTTACACATGGTGTTAAAATGATATGAATTTTAACTACTAATTATGACATTTTATATCTAAGAGTTGATATACTTAGACTAATTCATCTTTAAATTTATAATATAATTTGTATTCGTATCATGGTAGCATTCTAAATAGTAAAATGTAATTTTAGAAATCACATTATCATTTAAAACCCAATCTCAACATTATCAATCATTTCAAATTCGAAATTTGAAATTTATAAATGATTTGTCTTTTTAGTATATTTAAATTTTGTTGTTTTGTATAGGCTTGCAATATAATAATTTGCATTCTCGTTTTTATCACATCAACGGTTGTTTATAATATACCATAAATTGTATTGTTCTTTGACTATTTTAGATGTAAACAAATTAGTAATTAAATAAATAAACTGGAAACGAATTTAATTCTAAATGTTGATTAATTTCATAAATTATTTAAATATATCTACAGAACAACTCATAACTGCATATTTACATTATATTTCAACAGTATGCGCGTGTTTAAAACATTAATCACTAACTTAACTATGAACGGAAAATAAAAAAATACATAAATTATGTTACATAATTACTTTATTTTAAGTAAAATAAGCAGAATCACAATATACTGGATTCTAATTTTATATGAACAAAGGCATGATCCGCTAATGCCTTGGCTTTAACAAAACAAAATATGGTATATAATTAAACTTGTCTGGCACATTTAGGGCTTTATTTTAAAGATATTATTTTAATTTATTTAGTTTTTTAATGTGAAAATAAATTGCAAGTTTAACTAAGATTTTCGTAATTTTTATGCGTTTTCAACGTAATAATAAACTTATTTATGCATTCATATATATGTATATATATAACTATATATATAATATATATATATATATATATATATATATATATATATATATGAATGCATAAATAAGTTTATATATATACATTTATATATATATAAAAATTATAAAATCTATATATATATCTATTTATATATATATATATATATATATATATATATATATATATATATATATATATATATATATATATATACACCTTAGGGAGCAGGGGAAAAAATAGAATTTTCACTCATAACTGTGAAAAATAATAAGAATAAAAAAAATAAACTTTCTTCCATCTACAGTTGAAAGAAAAGAAAAAATTTGTAAAATATAGTTAAAGAAAAAAATGAGATAAACATGAATAAATTTTACTTTCATTTAGACAATGCAGTATATTAATTCATCCATGACAGTAAACAATTAAAAAATCAATACATTTAATTAAAAATATGTTATTTAAAGTAAAAAAATATATAGTTAAATTTAATAGATAAAGTGTGATACAGTTAACCTCTGAAAACTTAAAAAAGACAAGTTACAAGAACTTAATTTGTATACAGCATTTCATTATAAAATATTATAAATTTAAGTAAAAAATAAACGTAAATTAATTAAATACCGTCTAAGCAATATTTTATGATTCAAAATTACTCAACATTTAAAATTCAATAAATATAGTTTAGTTTAACATCCACCAACTGTTTGATAATTAGCTAGGTTTAACTATATAAATAGTAAACTTAAATATTATGAGGCAGTATTCTGTTAAAATACTTGCTAGACACATTCTTGTAACTTTAAAATCTTATAGAAACTCTTAGTTTATGAGACACACGTTTCATTTTAAGTACATTCCAAAATGCTTATTGCTACATAGGTTGCAAGCAAACAAATGTTTATTTATAGAAAAATAAGAAAGTCTTTTATTTGATTTTTAAAATCTTAGAAAAATTACTTATTAACAATACTTGAAAAAAATTCAAAAGTAAATAGAATTAAAAAAAACATAGAAAATTTATTCATTGACAATACTTGTGCATATTTTCCGAAAAACCTATGTTTCTTAACTTGTAATTTCTTAATTAATCATGCATATGTTAAAACCATGCAATTCCATGTTAAATCATTGCATTGTGGACAAAACAATTACTACCTGTAAAATGTTCTATTCAGTATAAGTATAGGAAAAATAAATGCAACTATAAATCAATACAATTTTAGGAAATTTAATGCAAAATAATAGCTATATTACTGAATGCTTGTTTATTTTTTACATATTAATGTTAATTAAAATTATCAATATAGAAGTTAAACTATAGGAATTTTAACAAGCATTATTATATTAAGGTAACGTTTCCAGTAATGTTTATAATGCAGTAAATATAATTGCTTTAAGGAGTACATAAAAACATTATATTCGTTATATGGTAAGAAAATTATAATCTTTTTAATGTTAGTCTGGTTTCTAAATGAATTTTTTATTAAAATATTATGAGATTAATCTCATAAATTTATAAATATAATGACATTTAAAATTTTTCAGAGTTAAAAATATCAAATAATTATTTATATAGCTTGACAGTTTAATGTTTTCTAAATTATTGGCTATGTTTTTGTAAGGTATTTCTTTAACTCAAATTTTTATATATAAATGTAGATATACCATTAATCTTTCAACAGATTTCAACAGAGCACTTCAGATCTGAAGTGCATGTAATTATTTTTCAATGATAAATTGCTTTCATTCTTAACACTATTGTTAGGGTTTAAAATTGTTGCACAAATAAGAAATGCAAATAATTGAATGGTATTTATAGGATAAATGTATTATACTAGAAATAACAAAATGTAATTTTCGTAGAAGTTAGGAGCATCAGTACCCAAAACAATCACAGTAATAACAACATTTACATGCCTGTTGTTTATGTCAAGCAGAGACTAGATGCCATATGCATGTTCGGATGAGCATGCAGATCTAACACGCATGTCATAGTTTATCGATTATAGCTATCTCTTTATCACAACAAGACAATTGTTTGGTCACTACTGACCTGACATTACTATTGATGCGGTCTATCGACACGTCTGTATATTATCTTGGCCATCGAAGGTCTTTTTTAATCCGGCAGTTGTGCGTTATACTGCTGAAACATAGCGAATTGTAATACTCGGATAAATGATAAGAGCTTAACGTAACATAAATGTAAGGATCATTGTTCAAAGTGTCATGAATACAAACAAAGGATAATGGACATCAATCTATAAGATTGACCAGTAGACGATGACGATGTGAATGTGAAAATGTGTGTTGTCAACAATGGCGTCAATAGAATTGTGATAACAATGATACTGTAAACAAAATAAGAAAACATGTCAAGCTATAACTGTGTTCAATTTCACCGTTGATTACACCACTGAAGATTCACCTGTTTGTAGTACAGCGTCAAAAGTAGTAAAAGTCATAGCTATTGAAAATTTCATCGAATTGTTAGTGCCGGAGCATGTTGCCTTAAGCTATCCCACATCCTAAATATCTTGAGATGACTTTGCGATCTATTAAGGTCAATGGTATATGCCAGGATTTTCGTTTGTTAGTAACAGCTGGTTGCTGATATCCTATATGACGTTTCTAATTTTCGTTCTGGCTTCTCTGATTCCATATTTAGCAGACACTCATGTGATGTCAGTAGAAATATTGAGGTGATATAAATCACGATGTTTAGAGTCTGCAATTTTAAATCTTTAAAAGTAAGAAATGTACTTTAAGCATTTTTCCATCCAATACAAGGCATCACAATAAATTTCTCCAACCAACAGTGTTCAAAATAAAAAACCGGCTATGCACATATAATTTATTAATTTAAAGATATTGTACTTGGTTGTATTTCCGACTATTTTACATGAATACGTTAAGAACTAATAATTTGCCCTTCAAAGTATCATTCAGTCATTTAAATTTCATGTTCTTTGGTTCATGAGCTTTAATGCTCAAACATGTAAATTATTTGATAAGTGTAAATAAAATTAAAAAATCACACCCAACAGGATGTACAATATATTAGTACAGAGGTAAATAATGGACTGTGAAATCAAAAATTGTTATGCTGTTAATATGAATGAAATTATGAAAAGTTTTTAAAGCCAGGAAACAGTTTTTGCCTCTCTAACATTCTACTGTTACTGTTCTTAAGAAGTTTTAGTATATTTCAAAATAAGTGTCTAAATTTTTCAAAACTGTCTGAGTTTGCTCCTGAATGTGAGTCAAATATTAATTACATTCCTTTCAAAATTTCCCATCAGATACAAAAATTGACATTTTTGAGAAAGTTAGATTATTTTAAACATTATAACTTTTATACAATACCTTTAGATTTCTTTGAATAGATTTACAACGTTTTTGATCAAAACTTATGTCTCATTCATCACACAATTCCCCGAAATTCCTTCTTTATAAAGAGATAAAAGCAAATTTATTAAAAAATTTCTATATAGTCTAATAATTTCTTTTATGATCCTGAATAAATATCTTTTTTTTATATTTATTAAGTAAAAACTCGTCTTTATATTAATATATATTTTCAAATTGTGTTAAATACTGCAAATGTTTACTTTTTATATTTGCTAACTTTAAAAATAAATTTATTAACAAAAGAGGATTTTATTATTCTTTTCATTTTAGCTTATATTCTTTCATCATTCAACTCACCAAATATTAAATATCTATTATAGATTTTTGAGATAACAACAAAATATATTAACTATTCGATAAATGCATTTATAACAATAATCCATTCTCAAATTTCACTTTTATTAAGAGATATTTTATTTTGTTATGAGATATTTTATTTATTAACAGACAAAAAAATCGAAGAAAATACTGTTGTTTCAATTATATCTGTATGAGGTGCATTTTAATGATAAATTTCTCCAGTCAAAAATACCTTTGAAAAATGTGGGTTATAGGAGTATTTTAAAATATATTTTCTTCATTATTTTAAATATATTAACCAATTGAAAATAATTTAATCATTTCAGAATTTACGTTTTATAATATGAATGAGCTCTTTTTAGAGCTGGTCCTTTTTAATTGCATCGATATCATGTGTGATAGCATGTATTTAAGCAACTGAAGATAAAAATGAATAATATGTTGAAAGAAAAAATACAAATACTTTTATTAATGGAAATGAATACATACACACAAAATTTGGCTAGATAGATCCTGAGAAATCAGTACCCAGAACAACCACAACTGGCAGTAATAGCAGCAGTTATACGCCTGGGCATTGAGTCAAACAGAGATTGGATTGCATGTACAGGTAGAGATGCCCATGCAGCTTCAACACGATGTCACAGTTCATCAACCGTAACGACTGGCGTTTGGTGACGAGCCAAACGCCAGTCACTACGGCGTTTGGCTGGTCAATGGTCAATTGTTGCCAAACGCTCGCCAACCATTGAACAGACATTTTCTATTGGTGAAAGATCTGGAGAACGTACTGGCCAGGGTAACAGCCAAACATGTTCCGTATCAAGGAAGGTCCGTACAATACCGGCAACATGCGGTCGGGCATTATCCTGCTGAAACGTAGGGTTTCGCAGTGCTCAAATAAAGGGTAGAGCCACGGATCGTAACAAACCAGAAATGTAACGTGCACTGTTTAAAGCACCGTCAATGCGAACAAGAGGTGACCGAGACGTGTATCCAATGGCACCCCACGACAGGTGATGGGCTAGTATGATGATGACGAATGCACGCTGCCAATGTGCGTTCATCACGATGCCGCCAAACACGGATGCGACCATCATGATGCTGTACACAGAACCTGGATTCATCTGAAAAGATGACGTCTCTCCATTCATGCGCCCAGGTTCATCGCTGATCACACCATTGAAGGCGCTCTTGCCTATGACGCAGCGTCAAGGGAAGCCGCAGCCATGGTTTCCGAGCTGAGAGTCCATGCTGCTGCAAACGTCGTGGAAGTGTTCGTGCAGACACTTGTTGTCTTTCAAACGACCCCGTTTCTTGACTCACGGCTCGTGACGTTGTTGCACGATCCATTACGGCCATGCGGATAATATGCCTGTCTTCTCGGCTGCTAGTGATAGGTGACCGTTGAGATCTCGCATGGCGTTCCGTATTACCGTCCTGAACCCATCGATTCCATATTCTGCTAACAGTCATTGGATCTCGACCGACGCGAGCAGCAATACTGCGATAAGATAAACCGCAATCCCGGTACGCTACAATTCGACCTTTATCAAAGTCAGATACTTGGTGGTACGCATTTCTCCTTCTTACACGAGGCATCACAACAACTTTTCACCGGGAAACAATGTTCAAATGCAATTTGTGTATGAGGAACCAGCTGAACAATTTCCTCATTTAAACACAATGTAGGTGTCGCTATTTGCGCCTGCTTTGTCTGAATGTGCTGAAAAGCTAATCATTTGCATATCACAGCACCTTCTTCCTTTCCTATAAATTTAACGCCTGTAGCATGTCGCCTTCTTTGTATAGCAATTTTAATGTCCAGTAGTGTATATCATGTATTATATTTCATAAAAAATTTATATTACAAAAAAATATATTTTATCATGTTAGTAAAGCTTATCTTGTCATATATTTTCACTAAAATTAGACGAAAAATAGTTATTAATGCATAATTTACACTATATTATTACATACTAATAATATTATTTTAAATTAATCATATTAAATAATTCAAAATATATATATAACATTTAAATATATCAATTATATTGTCTGTAGTTTTAAATGTTCAAAATTAATACAGTAAATTATAAAGAAGGGAAAACACAATCGACTGAGAAAACATATTTATAATTTTTACTTTGTTCATGATCTCTTATGAAATATAAGTCTGTAATTAGTGATACCTATAAGCTCAATATTCAGTTGATTCAAAACTCACTTGTTTCAATTTTAAAACAAGTGTTTGTTTTTAAAATTAAAACAGTTATAATATTACTTTATAAATCTTCAATTGAATCAAAATAACATAAATTAATTACTGAATTTATAATTTACCAGCTTAGATATGTGAAGCATATATTAAATATAATTCAACTGACTATTATATATTAATTTCTTTATTTAGTCTTCTACACAGAAAAGAGTTTCTTTACATTTTTATATTTTATACTTACATATTTTTTAACATTGAAAGCTTTGAAAACGAAGATGGAAGAAAGAAAAGTTTATTTTGAAAAGTAGACTCGAATTCCCAAATAAGATCCACTCGATCACACGAATGACATCAAAATGCATAGAGTTATGTCGCGAAGAATTTGAATTGCCCATGGCGAAAAACTGTTCAATATACAAGAATATTTTGTAGCGTGAATTTTGAAAACTAATCGAAGATCCAAGAACGATCAATATACATATTTCTCCTTGGGTAAGAAGAAATAAAACAGGAAAGACAGACAAATTTTCTTGAATAGTGACACTACAAGCTGCATGTGGGAAATATTCAAAGAAAAGCGATAATAACCGATCTTCAAAATGCACGCTATCATTGAGAAATGCTGGTAACGAATGTTGCTGATACGGTGATAATATCGCAGAAGAAATATTTCTCAATGATTCAAAGATGCAGTAATCTGCCATTAAATCCCGAAGAACAACTTTCAGAGAGTGAAATCTCAATGGTTCAAGCTGCTATTCCTGCAGGCTATCGGAAGGGAGTTTTTGGCATATTTTTTTGTAATCTTTTAGATTCCATCATTCAAATAAGCAAATATTTTTAACATATTGATATCTATATTAGTCTATATATAATAAATAACATGAAAATTATAATATACATATATATATATATATATATATATATATATATATATATATATATATATATATATATATATATATATATATATATATATATATATATATATATATATATATATATATATATATATATATATATATATATATATATATATATATATATATATATATATATATATATATATATATATATATATATATATATATATATATATATATATATATATATATATATATATATATATATAATCTGTGAATGTAAATGCTGAAGTTTTATCGGAAATATATATAATTAAAATGCTCAATAGACATGTTTCAGAATTAATATTTTATAATCCTGAACAGAATTTTGCAAAACTTTACCCTTTTCACGTTTATTCCGATATATATGTGAAATAATTTAATAGTGATTGGATTTGTAATTAATATTATTGCCTTTTATCCAAATCAACCATTTAGATCTAAATGAGTTTTCATAAAATAATTGAAATATAAAAAAGCAGGCAAACTGCTTATTCATTTACACTCAATAAGAGTAAGTTAGTAATGAATCAGGTACTTTATGAAATATTATATATACTACAATAGTTTTGAATTTTTTTTTAATTTAGGATTAAAAATATATCTTCTCAAGTAGATTATTTTTGTTATTTAAATAAAACGCATTAATAATTTTATTTAACTCATCTCTGGAAGTATAATGTGAGAATAATTTTTATGAGTAATTTATATATTTAAGTATCAAATGCAAATATATCTTTGTAATAAAGTTAAAAATCATTATTTGTAAAATTTTAAAGTATATTATAATACAATCTTTGATATGAGAGCCTTTTTATACACGTAATTAAATGTTTTTTATTTTTTATTTTTTTATTTCAGTAGCTGAATGATGTTTCTACTCATTTATTTTCAGACATTTTGCAGAGATTGAAAGGAAAATAATGTATTTCTGCGTGAATTATAATTGCTCAAATTTATTATTTTTATCTTAAAACATTTTAGCAAATTATATACAGTAATTATGCAGCATTTTAGAAAAATGCTGCAATCAAAATTATTTGTTTACATTAATGTATGCTGGTTCCGAGATTTATCATAAAGTTTATATTTATTAATGAAAGCTTATTAAGAAATGAGAAATATATATATATATATAATAAAATTGTCATTATTAATTATATATAATAAAATTCAATTTATTTATTGTTGATCGAAAGAAATATTGATACAAATATTTAGAAAAAAAATTTGAATTTGAAGCTTTTAGAACCTTTTTATTTCCAAATATGCTTAGTTACATATTTTATTGAAAAATTTTCGTTTAAATTAATATGCCCTTATTTCGTGATAATCTAAATATTTTATAAGCCTTTTATAAATAAATATGCTTTTTATTCATTCATTTTTTTTAAATAAATCTACATTGCATAATCTTTTTAACATTTGAATTATAATATGAAAATTTGACTTTTCAATCACTTAATCCAAAGTTATGTAAATGTGAGAAGTATATTAAAAAATTAAGATTCATGCATTTATACGTTTTTATCTCTGTAAATATATATTTATATATTATTTTTATCATATACTAATTTAATTGTATTTTATTATAATTGAAATTGAGCATTTTTTATTAAATTAAAACATATAATTAATAACAAAGACATTTATTTTTAATGACATAAGAAAATCCGAATAAAAAATATTTTAAGGTGGATATTGCAAAACGTGTTTGAGTGAAAATTTATTCGAATCCATAATCTAATGTCAAAAAGGCGTCAAGGTTATTTTCCACAACTTTTATTCTCCTCTTACGTACAAAAGTAGATGATGTTTGGTCAAAGACGCTTTTGGGATAACACTATGATTAATGGTAGACTGCCTGCTTTTATCGATAATTTCTCGTAGCACAAAAAATACATGAACTATTCATGATTTCTTAACAGGAACAAGCTTATCTCTTATGACCATGTAAGAAAATGATCCATGTGAAATAAATCACCATGGAAATGAGTCTCCCATTTCCCCCATCATTAAAACTTTATGATCAGAAAGACTCGGAAATACTTTATAGCGGATTCTTCTTTTTTTCGCCTACGTTTTCTTGGGAACTTTGAAAAAGAAATTTAGAATAGTTCAGTCATCTACCTTAAAACAGCACATCACCTCCCTGGTAATCAGGAAAAGACTAGCCCTCATTTCGTACACATCGTTGCCTTCAGGTTTTAATGGCCAAATGGAAGTCAGCAGCTGAATCCCGCAATTACTGAAGCAAATTTTGGGCTAAAGTGACTTTTTGAGAAAATTAAACACACTAATGTTTCACATACTGCATGAGAGATGAGATTATTTATTAGAAATGTCACGCAAAAACAAACTTATAGGCATTTTTTTTCTATAGTAAGGTAAATAATTTATTTTAAAAAATGGTTTAATGATTGTTAAAGCTTATAATTCAGGATATAGTGTTATATAAGAAACGAAAATCACTTTAAATAGAATAAGTGAAATACCACAAAAAGGTAATTATATTAATGAGATTCACTCATAATATAATTAAGCAACTAAGTATTATTTAAAAATACTTCTAGATATGAATTTTGTAGTTATAAGTTATTTTGTTGCAAAAAAGTTTTTGCTATATATATATTAAATTATATGAGAAGTATTCAATTTTATAAAATAAAACCATTAAAATCATATTTCCTATATTTAGAAAATTAGTCTCTCCAAAACCAAATACGTTACAATGTCCACTACTTTTTATTAATTAGAACATTTACTAGTTTTACTAAAAGAATGTTAATCTGCGATCTGTGTGTGTGTGGATTAAAGTAAGTCAGAATATGTTGCAAATTATTGTTTGTGAAGTAATGTATTTTGTTTGTAGTTATTTATAAAACAAATAAGTATAAGTTGCTAAATATAAATAAAATCAGATCAGGTGAAAAACTCTAAGCGTAACCAATTTTTCTAAAATTATATTTTTACTGTAAATTTTAATATATTTTTTGTACATTTATGATACGCTTCTTTTTGAATGCATAATTTATGAGTTATATAAAGTAACTTCAAATAATTCAGTATGTTACATATTCGTTTTGTCCATCTATCTTTTAATAAAATGTTTATTAACTGATATTTCAAAAAAGCTGATAGCTTATATATATAGTAAACATTTTTAAACAGTAGAGTATCTCTCTTAGATGTAATATTTTGTAATATATAAATTTATAAATTTATGTTGCTGAGTTTTACTCAGGCAAATGTAATTGTTTGTGGTGGTCTCTATTCTTGAGAAAATTTATCACAGGAAAATGTGCTATAATTTTTATTACATGTTATATAAAAGAGATTTTGAAAACGTTTGGAAATATTCTCAATTCTAAAGTATCGGAAGAAGTACATTTAAAACTCAACAGGAAGATTTTGAGCATTGAAAGAACAATTTTGCAGCAGGAAATTCATAGTAGATTCCTTCAAAGATTCACATTGTGGTAAGTGAAAACCAGAAATCTACTGCTGGAAGGATGTGAAAGTGCTCAAGATCTTCTAAATAAAGTATCCTATTAGTATTTAAAATTCCACAGTTTCCTTTCAATAGAGTTCTCCATTTTCTTTCGATATAGTAGCTCAAGTCTCAATTTGAACCTGTCAAGTACCAAAATTCAGTAAGACCATATGCCATTACAAATAGTTGACTGTTTCATCTCAGTTCCATTCAATATCTTTATAAAGTCTTGTGAATGGCTTAGAAGTGATATTGCGAAATCTGAAGAAATGTATGGAAAAAGAGGCTTTCATCTCTTAAAAACAGTACCTGACTTTTTGACCGGATAAATGAAATAGTCTCATCTTTCAAATACACAGAGACATATTGTACAAGTATTTTCGTTAAAATGTGATGACCAAATAAAATTTCTATATTACAATTTAATGTAAAAACAAATGACTAACATTGAATAAATAAGTATTATACTTTGCAAGATTTTTAAAATTTCAAATCAATAAGTAATTTTCAAAACACTAGATTGAATTTAAAATTAGATCAGAGACATTAATGTTTATGTATCGTAAGTAGTGATTTATTTGAAAAAATAATTTGCAGATTTTACACAAAAGTTTATTTGCCTAGATAGGTTATGTACAGCAGAATAGTTGATGTATTGACTAAAATTTTTGATTTTATAGACTCCAAGTAACTATTTGATAATCAGAAATTTTTCTATCTGCACACTGCAATATATACTTATTACTATTTCCTCTGTGTACAGAAATTAATGTCTCAAAATATTATTCCAGGTTTAATCATTTGGATAATCATAACTACCCGGGCTACTGGAGATTTGTATACATTTGGGTCCATATTTCTGATTTTAAAATCATTAAATCTCACAAAATAGTTCCTTTATTATGTTGCATAATAATTTTAAACTTTTCAATGCTGGCTAACAATACTGAGAGTCCTTTTGAATATCTACACTAAAATGTCTGACTAATTGTTTTTGTTTCAATTTTGAAGTGAACTGAAATCAATAATATGTTACAATATCGTTATTGAAGCTTCTAGAATGCTTGCATAATACCCAATGAGAATTTCCCTTGATTAAGTCGTCTTTTATTTATCAAATAAGTAATAGAGGACTTTAAATGTGAAATTCTTGGTCAAATATTTTCTCGATTACAGTTATATAAAGCAAGCTGTTATATCTTATTGATGTATATCACGAAGCTTTTATGTAATCTTCCATGGTTTTCCACATTGCTGTATCACTGTTGCATTCAAAGTTAATTTGGAAAATGAAGTGTTATTGACAACTAATCTCAAAACTTTTGAATTATAATTAATGTGTTAATTTGTATTTAGTTCTTCTTCATATAACTTGAAAGGTTTGTGTAATCATTTTCCAGTATTCATTTGCACATGGGTGCTAATTCTAAAATGTCCCTACTTTTTAAATTATTTGCCAAACCACTAGAATGTCTTCTCCTTTAAAGTGGATGTAGCATATGGAAGCATTAGAAAAGATAATGACACACAAGATTAACTTTAAAAATATGTTATTGTAAAAGAAAATGAAAATTAAAGTACATTTTCATTTATAAAGTAATCAGTGTAAGAATAAATATGATGTTTTAAAAATCAAAACATTTTATTTAAGATATAACAAACAGATTGAATTTAAATTTGGAAACGGGCATTACTACCGCATAAAATCTGAATTCTAAAAATACTATAAACGAGTTAACCACTGTATAATGTGGTATTTTCATTGTCAATTAGCTGAAAGTTATATTAGGGATGTATTAATTAAGCATTTTTCTCAACATATAGAGATTTAGAAATAAGAGATAGAGATTTTATTACATCGGATCCATTTCTATCTATAGGATCTATATTTACATTTTTTTGTTACGCATAAATGTATAACAAAAACGTTATGCATTCACGTACAACATAAAAAATTTTAAAGTTTAGCAACAATCTGTTTCATATTTTTTTTATAGTTTTGTAGTTAGATTTTTGTGTTTCGCTGAAAATTTTAATGATTGTTTTAAAAATCTATTCTTAAAATGGTAGACCTTAAGATTCCCTTTTAAAGTTCAGTAAAGTTTCCATATTGCTAAATGTCAGGGTAAAATAATTCAATCAATGTTTCAAGCAACTCTCATTACCATACCCACGTGCAACATGACAGCACATTAGAAAGAATGTTAAATATCATTGTCAGTTTTTAAGTATAAATGCTGCATAAAATATATCTGTTATGGTTCATTTTTAATAACACAATTTCTGTAGCACGCGAAATATTTTACGTTGATGCAACTTTAAAATATAAATTTTCATATATACTGAATGTAAGGAAACTTAGAAATTCAGGTGGTTTTAACTCATTCAACATCGAATTTCAAAAGTAAAGAGAATAAAAAAGTCCAATGACTTGGATAACCATATTGGAAACCTTATCCGTTACATGATACATTTTAAATTGCTTCAAAGTGCAATTACTTTAAGTCTAAAATTGTTTCTTTTTCCTTCTAATCGTATTCCTAAAATATCATGATCAAATCAAATTAATCGAATGCATCATGGCCAAGAAAGAGATAGAAAATCGGAAGAATAAATCTGAAAATAAATTATTTAAATAGATTCACGTCAATATCCCAATCGAAAATAATTGCTTTCTGTGGTAGTCTGTACACTTTTTTTATAATATAAATTAAATTTAAGGTTGTTTATATAAGGGATATGGCAATAATTTAAAAAATGGATTATTGAATTATTTTATTTTAACGAAACTGTTTTGAAATAAATTTTAAACAGTAACAATCTGCGTTTAAAATTATTTTTAAAACTTTTAAAACTATTGGTTTTATGAAAAAATTAATTTATATAATAGAGTAAATTATTGTGAAAAAATTAGTTAAATGAATTTATATATATATGTATATATATATATATATATATATATATATATATATATATATATATATATATATATATATATATATATATATATATATATATATATATATATATATATATATATATATGTATATATATATATATATATATATATATATATATATATATATATATTATTCACAGTCTAGTATATAGAGTCTATCTAACTTGAAAGCCTGATAAAGTAATCATAAATAGAATAATGTATTAATAATTACGGAAATTGTGTAAGGCATGATGATATAATACATATCACACTGCTAGATATTGTACAATCTACATTTTATCGTTCACAAAATTGGTTTTAAGGAAGAAAAGAAAGAATTTGTAACAGATTATTGGATATTATTATTGTAGCTTTTATTAGCTATAAATATCACTTAGATAGATTTTATTTTTAAGAATAAATGATGTATGAAACAAATACCAGCTACAAAATAAAATAAATTATAAGTTTTTGAAATAAAGGAATTATTAAGTAAAAAAAAGTACATTTTAGTACATATTATATGTAAAATATTTAAAAATTGTTAATTGTATTATGTATTTCCCCACATATTATTTACAAATTGTTGCACAAAATATATCGGTTTAGAATCCGCAAGTGAAGTTAAACTTAATTAGAATAGTTTTAAATACGAAACATCAATTTATAATATATGCAGTTTTCATAATATATTACTTAATCATAAGAGAGACTGTATAATCTACATTTGGCCATTAATAAAATCAATTTTAGGGAAAGAAAGAAAGAATTTGTTACTGATCATTTGCGATTATTATGAATAATTCAGGAGGATTGAGTGAATTGACGAGAAGGGAAAAAGTTCTCTACTAAAAATCAATGTTTTCTTAAAATAAAATGTGAAAAAAAAGAGAGAGAGAGGTATGAAAGAAATTTAAGATAGACAGTTTCTTAGAAATAAGATGCATCTTTTTTATGTAAGATATTGCTTTTTTCTCTTATTAAAAAATTGGAATTTCGGTTTGTTTAACATAATAAAAAATTTAGATTGTCTTTACTAATTCGAATTTATATTAAAAATTTAGATTTTACTTAGTTTAGTTCTTATTATTTTGTAATATTTTTTTTTAAAAACCAGACATTAATTAAATAATTTTATTTAAATACATCATAGAAAACTATGTAATCAATATAAAAATTAATGTATGTTAATTTACAATTTCTATTATGCAATTATTTACATTTTCTATTATGCATCAAGAATGCAGAAAGTATATATTGTGATGTTTAAAAATGAAACAACATGAAAAGAATATTTCCCATATTTTGTTAGTTGTTTTGCTAGCATTTTCCTGAAAACAATTTCCTATAAAGCAATAACCAAACTGAAATATATATACGTTAATGAGTGCAGTTCACATAAAAAATTCAGAAGAAACTGATATGAACTAATGCCAGTGTGCCAGTTAGATTTATAAAGTTAAAGAAGTTATGCGCACACGTTTTGATATATTCTCTTATAAATAATTGCAATACTTTCTGAGAAAACCAGGCAATTCATTTAAATGAATAGGTACGAAATATTCTGAATATGTGTATGTGTGATGTAATTTATATAAATGTCAGGTTAAATATATTAGTAATTAATTTCAAATAATGTATAATATTCACAAAGAATTCTTAGCAATCTGAGTGAAATATTTATTAGATTTCCGTTGACAATAATAATGAATATCGTTAAAGTAGGGTAATTAATTAAACATTTCAACATTTGTTGTTGTAAACGCGTTTAGTTGTTTGCATTAACTGTATAGCGTTGAGATGTATATTTTTCTTTCATTTTTTGATTGGAATTACTTGTTTTATTTATTTTATAAATATTTTATTTAACTCTTTTAGATATTTCTATATTATAACAGTTTAGATTAGTATTCTAGTATAATTAAAAACAGTTTTCATAAGAGTAAATATATTTCAAATATACTGCATTCAAACAAAAAAAAATGTTTTAATTATTACTTTATAGAATTATCTTATTTTTGCACAATAATTACAAAGTATTTTTATTATCATTTTCAGATTTCCTCATGAATAAGATAGATTCATTTTTCATTGAAAGGAAATTGTGAAAATGCATGTAATATTGAATGGAAAACAACATAATTGTTCTAAAAGTAAATTTTGGTAAGAGTCTATCTGTTATATTTCTAATAAAAATAACTTGAAAATACATACACTCACATATATATATATATATATATATATATATATATATATATATATATATATATATATATATATATATATATATATATATATATATATATATATATATATATATATATATATATATATATATATACATATATATATATATATATATATATATATATATATATATATATATATATATATATATATATATATATATATATATATATATATATATATATATATATATATATATATATATATATATATATATATATATATATATATATATTAAAACAAAAATATTTCCTTTAAAAAAACGTTTCATTATATTGCTATTATTAAATATAAATTAATGAAAAATTCCCTCATTTTGGGAAACATTTATTAATTTTTTTGCTTTTTAATGCTAATTAAAATGTTTTTGTTTTTGTTATACTCTTTTATCAATATTATGTTTTTATTACATATTAGTTAAAACAATTAGCACTTAATAATTTGTTTTAACCATTAAATATAAATTTAATATAATCATTATACTGTTATTGATTATGCAAAATTCCAACTTTAAAATATGTTTATCATTGTACTTGAATATAGTTACATTTTAAAAGAAAAAAAGTCTTTATTTTTTGCGTTTTATATGCAAATTGCAATAAATACATAACGGATAATGATGTAATAATACTAGTAACAAGACAACTTTGAACTTTAAAATCTATTTAGGTAAATAAATATGATTTTACAGAGCAAAAACGGGTTACTTTATTCACTTTCCTTCTAACTCAACTTTAATGTCAACACAATGTGAATCCATATGGTGCCTGGTAAGCTATCGAAGCCGGATATAGCTTGACTAATAAATATGCTGCAGGATATTCTGTGAAGCAACACTTTCCTAATAAACAACATGTGACTCCCGTGTAGTAGAATATTATCAGGAAGTATTTTATCGCAGCTCTCTTCCTTATCGTTCTTTATCTCGACACATCTTTGGTTATCGCAATTTGAGCTGTCGGATCCTGATATATTGCTTCCCCTTGATGAAGGAAGAGAGAGGTTTGGTTGCCAATTCTCTGAAGCGAACTTGAGTGGGAAAACCTCTTCTGTTTGTAGAGGAGGAGAATTTTGAAACAATATAAGCAAGTTCTGCTTTTCTTTTGTCACATAATCTCGTTTCCTATTGTGTACAATTTATTTTGCATTAAAGTTAAATAAAATATAATAATTTTTTCTTTTAATTTTTGTATATTGTTTGATTTATTAGTTTAATAGAATAGATGAAATAATGGTAAAATTTTCCTTGAAATAAGGCACGCATATTTGAGGTTCATTGACTAATGATAGTTCGAATATCAGTGGAATATATTTTAAGATTACTTATTAAAAAAAACAAGTGATTTTGTTTTTCAGAGTCACAAGCATTGATACTGAAGTCAATTTTATTTATTTCTTAACGATAAATCATAATTTTATCAATTACATTTTAGTACAGTATGTTTCACACATTTAAACATTCTATGATTGCTCAAGAAATTTCTAATTGTCTTTTAAAAAATAATACTTCTGTCAGAAATTTTCTATACATTGAATTTCCTTATTGATACATTAAAAAAAAAGAATGGGAATAAAGAATTTCTTAAAATAATATGCAAAGAGAAAATGTTTTCAATCAATCAGCCACAGATAAACTATCTTCGTAATTTTCTAAATTAATGAATAAACTTTTTAGTCAATCAACGGCAATCAGATCCTTCCAAAGATAAATCAATGAATTATTTTTTCTAATTTTTTCATTTCTTTTTCAGAACAGGAGGTTAAAATTGTATTATTAATGGTATAGAGATTCATTAATGTTTATTGCGATGATAAAAAATATTCAATGATCCATATAGAACAAAAGCACATAATATAATAAATATGTTCAATAATATGTTTTGTGTTTATTATTTTACAATTCAGTCCTCTGCTTAATGTGAAACAAGAAAATCAAAAATGAAAAATAATTTTTATGATATAAGTAGGGATTATAGAGTATAGTGCTTTTGGCATTTTAAAATATATGCATTTTATATCGTGCCTTGCATAATCTACATTGTCTGAAATAATGAGATTTTGATGTATAAGTACGAAGGCATTGATAAGTTAAGCTTTTTCAAAATGTTATATTTCGGTTAATGTAAGAAAGACAAAGCTTTAAAATTTATGAATATTAGGATATATTTCTTATATGCATTTTTACCAGAGGAATAAGAATAATTTACTATTATAGACATCATTTTATTTGAATTCTTAATCAAACCATATTATGAAAACTGATGAATGAGAATACATTTTCGTCATATAAAATAAAGCGGCGTAATTTTATTGCCAAAGAGAAAAATTAAATCTTAATGAGTTCTTAGTAAATTTTTTTTTTGATAAATAAATTTCAGATATGAGTCATTTGCATTCACTTATAAAATAACAATTTAAATTCCATGTCTTATATGTTAGTCCATTAACATAGCTTATTGTATTTTTTATGATTTATGATATCGAATCAAGAGAAATATATTTCCATATTAATAATGAATAAATACAAAGATTTTGAATGAAGAATACTTGGTTTGAATACAAAAAAATAAACTTCAAGATAAAATTTCCTAATTTAGAATTTATGTTTAGTATAGTGTGACTACATGGTTAAAATTTATGTCCATTAAGGACACTTTACTAAATCAATAGCTTTGCTTCCTGTCTTCATTTTTATTCACTAATTGAATACATAAAACATAATATTCAAACATTCAGATAAGAGATTTTATGATTTTGTTACATTCTTAATTAACAATATAAATTATAATATATATATATATATATATATACAGCCTCATTCTCTTCTTACAGTTATCATTAAAAATTTCAGATTTATAAGAAATTCTTTTTAGAAATTATGAATTAAATCTTTCATTTATTAAATCCGTTATAGTATATAGTATTATAAACTTATATAATAATAACCAAAATAAAAAAAACAGGATTATTATCATCGTATAACACTGTCAACAATTTTAGACCCAAGAAAACATCGAAAAGTTTCACAAAACTATAGGTAAGTATAAATAGTTTTTATTGCATGTTTTGTTAATCTAATCATGCAGGATTTAATTTTTAAAACAGCACGTAATACTGGGAGATATTTACAACCCAATTCGTCATTAAAACATTCAAATACAATAACTTTTCATCTTTATTTTTATATACATTACAGAAAATTTCAATGGATTTTAAGTATATTTTTACTATCATTACATAGTTATCATTATAATCCTCACTCGTTGCATTTTAAATATTTTTATCAAAAGGCAATTTTTAAAATATGTTGTAAAAATTATATCATAAATAAGAATTTTAACAACAAGCATGTATCAACTTTTAATTTAAAAAATAAGCATAATGGTACTCGTAAGAATATACATTTCTGATAGATTACAATTGTGGTAATTAACTACTCAAATACATCAGTGTTACATTATTCTAAATTATCTTGAAATATCAGAGACAATTTTATGAACTTATAGAAAGAAATAATATTCACGTCAGTATCACTCAATATATAATTCTATCTGAAGAACAATTTACTTTTACTCACCAAACTTAAACAAAATACATTTCATACACAACATTTCAATAAGAAAATCCAATTTCCTGCCATGAATTTCTCCGTTCATATGTTAAAATGCTAACAACAATAACTAATATAATTAATCATTTAACTATTTTCATAAATAAAACATATGACATTCTTTGGCTATTAATAAAGGAAAGTGAAACATATTCTTTTGGAACTCGTGATGCATATAGTCCATTTATAATTCATTAAGCTATTAACTTGAAAGATTATTCTAAACTTCATAAAATGTTGTTAATTTAAGAGAGGAAAAATAGCACAATTGAAAAACATTTATCTAAGCTTAAATTGTTTTTTATTGATTATAAAAATATTACTTTAAAATTATTAAATTAGGCATCGGGATTACTTATTTGATCTTTACTACAAAAACACTTACTTATAATATTTTTATCTATTTAGTTTTTGTAATATGATTTAAATTTATCATTATACAAATTGTATTCAAAAGATTAAGTGATCAATTTATTGGTAACTATCATTATTGAATGAATAAGTGTAAATAAAAAATTAGCATATATACTAAAAATTAGCAAAAGTAGTATTCATTTATTATATAATGATTTAAGGAAGCCTTTTATACAGTTATTAATCAACCAAATAAAATACAGATATTATTACCTAAGAGTTATAAAGATAGGATGATAATAAAGAGTACAACTTAACAAGAAAAAAAAACCTCTAAATTTTGTATTCAGAAATATTTCTCATTTTTAAAGGAAATTTTAGCTTAAAGCAATAATTTTTAAAAATAAAAATTATAATATACATCTTTGTTAACTTAAACAATAAAAAAAATTGATGAAGTATTATTTAAAACAGTATCAAAAGTTGAACAAATAAAATCAGAGTTTTACAGTGCTCAGTTGGAAAGCAATATAAGTCGTTATAATAAAAGTTTACATCATATTGAACTTCTTAAATGTATATTAACATTTTTCTGTTTGAAACCTTAGTATATCTTTGAAGAATCATCAAACAAATGAATAATATATTCATTTATTCATGTTTGTGAGTGCGTGTGTACCTATATATGCATAAATATGTGATACCTATTTATAGATAGATGGATACCGATATAAGTTAATATATACAGTACATTTCAATCAATTTCTGAAAAGTTTAGAATAAACACTACAGGAACATTATTTTAAGAAAATTGCATTACCTTAGAAAAATGATGTATTCAGTAAGAAATATAAGTACCTAGATTTATTTTCTCATCTTCAGAAATTTCTGCAATACGTCCTTCAATACTTGTCAGGAGAAAGAGAAATGCAATTCCTATCCTGAAAATGCCAGGAGAATTATTTTGACAAGCAGAAGCCATGCAGTTTTGAATAAATGCAGCTTTAGTTTAAACAATTTTGCATGAAAAAATATTTTTCCGATATTTTATTCTAGTAATCTTGTTTATGCAAATACGATGCACCGATTATTCTCCCCGCAAACTCCATTATTATCCGCGTTCGGCTGTTTTAGTCGAATTATAAAAACGTGCTCTTTCCCATGGTGCATATTTTGTAATGTTAAATAAATCCCAACTCGATATGAAAGAAAATTCATAACTATAGATTTAATTACAGAATTTTTACATATTAACGATAAGAAAATAAGCTTAAATTACCTATAAAGAGTTTACGAATCATTTTCACTTGAAAATATTCAATAAAATAAATTGTAAAACCTTACAGAAATGTGTAAATAACAAAAAGTAATAAGGAGCAACATTATTTATATTAATATTTTGAAAGCTATTGTAAATCTATAATTCAGATAGGATTTAGTACATTTCACCTATATTTAGAGATCACTTTTTGTCTTTACAGAAAATAATGCAGATCAAATTGTGTCTTCATTGTAAAATAAATCACACAATTTGATCTATACGTCTATTATCCAAAGTAGTTATTCAGAATTTAAAATAAAAAAAAAAAATAAAAAAAAAAAAGCTTAGTTACTATTGTGCAATATATTGTTCAAAAATTATCTCATTCAAATTAAAACATTATTAATCATGTTATTTATCACTTCTTAATGCAAATAATCTCTCAATATTTAAGTATCTTTAAAGAAAACTCTTATAGAAATGATTAATTCAAGTGACATAATTATCACTGAAAATAAATTGTTATTTAAAAGCTTCATGTATTTCTGAATGTATTTTTAAATAATACAAAAATTTACAATTTGTTAAAAATTTTCATCAATATTTTATGTATTTTAAAATCAGCTTAAACATAACATCGAGCTACATCTGGAAAATAAATATTGGTGATAATTTGCGTTAAAGTCTGAAGAAATCATCTTCAAGTACATTTTACTCGCAATTAAGGGTTTGTAGACAACTTTAGATTTTCCTTGGCTTTAAATGTACTTCTTTATGTGAAAAAGGGGATGATACTCATTAAAAACTAATTAGCCCTGCATAAAGAGAGAAAAAAACACTAACCCACTTTTTAAAATTAAATTAAATTTGTTGTTCTGTAAGATTTTTCGATGCATTTGTGATTTTGTTCTAAACAATAGTTTAAACTATTATTAATTTTTCAACATGTATTTTTTATACTTTCAAATTAAATAAAAATTTCACATGACATCGATTTTACGTCATGTAAATAACATTATTTTCAATAATAAAGCATTATGTCACTTAAGTTTATTTAAAAGGAGAAATTGAAATGAAGCCAGTGGTAATAATTGTATATTCAAGGTTAAAAAAAAATATTTTAAACTAAGGAATATTCAACCATGAAAAATTTCAAAACTAAAATATTTGGGAAAATTTATAAAATACATATATATTTTTATGATATTCAGTTTTAGAAACCTTAAAAATCGAAAACTAAAAGAAAATGTCCAATTTCGTTGAGGGGGAACTTCATGTTAATTGAACATTTATTGGATAAGATTATTTTAAAGAACTTTCAAGGATTTAATTTGTATGCTGTATATAAATATATTAACAAATGCTGAACTTGTGTTATATATTCAGTTTTTGTCAAAAATATTAATGGTAAATTTTAAAATTAATTAAAATTATTATTGTCAACAAATTACATGCATTGTTAATTTGAAATTTTGCAAAAACCAATTACTGAGTTTAATATATATTTTGCAGCAAATGTTGCATTTCTTTTATTTAAATTTATTTAATATATGATAGAAAGGATAGAAATCTGTTTAAGTAAGAAAAATGTAGAAAATGTTAAACTTACTGCAGTTATTTGAATGAATAAAAGTTAAATAAAAATTATTTAAATAAGCAGTTTTAGGAGTAATTAAATTTTTAAGTGTGAGAGGATTTATATAGGAATTTAAAAATGCATCCCCAAAAATTTTTTAAATAAATTTATACAAAAAACTTCTTTCCATAACATTAATTCAAAAGTGAAATTTTAATGAAAATAAAATTATTATGTTATATTTTTGCCATAATACATTTGGAAATTTAAAAGAACACAATAAATACTCTTTTTCAGATTTTACTCTTAATAAATATTATAAATTGAGATGTTAACAAAGTCATAGGGCAGTTGTATATTTCCTGCAGTTTCACGAATAAAACTTAATGTACAAGTATTACACTGCAAAAAATGTTCCAATTTTGTAGTATCGAAAGTAATTATTAGCCAGAATTAGTATGGGGGAAAATATGCACATGCGTAATTGGTTAAATTTGTATTTCGTAAGGTTACATAACTCACAAAAACTCTTGATATTCTTTCTCGTTAATAGATTCAATTGGATTTACAATTGAATAACAATGTTTATCAATGTTTATGGGGAGTCTAGAAGAAAGCACCTGGATTTCCAAAATTTTAGTGTTCAACGTATCTCTAGCTTGGAGAGAATCAACAAAATCTGAAATACGTATTTAAATTGATCAACAAAATATATAAAATAGGTAATATTTTGTATGATTGAGCAAGAAGCTGTAAAAATAAGAATAGTTTCAAAAAGTACAATTAAATATTTTCTGCAGAATTTTTTGTTTGAATCAAGATAGCAAGGTTTAGTTGTAAATAATTAAAATCATCAAGCATTTAACAATTTTTGGTTTACAATTAAGCACTTATTGCAAATGTGAAATTTAGTGTGGAATGATTGCTGATTCAAGAATTTGTAGCCATAGTTTATCACTTAAAAAGTACATTTATTATGCAGACGTATATTATTCTCAGTTTACAGCGTATAATGCACTGTTTTCAACTTGGAGTTTATTTGCAAGTGCCTAATATATATATATATATATATATATATATATATATATATATATATATATATATATATATATATATATATATATATAAACATGCATTTGCATCGCATAATGATAATAGTATTCTTAATCGAAAGTATCTCATTCTTTTGATCATCAGTTTCGTCAAGGTAGTTTTAGAAAAATTATTTTACTTCAGGATTCCATGTTTTGAAAAGAAGTAATGATAAAAGAAAGAATTTAGTAAAATTTACGCATTCCATGTTTTGATTCTGAACTTAAGTATAAAAATCGGATATTAACCATTAAGATCTAAATTTCACGCGAATTAAAATATCCAACTGCTACTTAAAGGCGTGGTAAATGTAGAGGTAATTTAACTCGGGTTTGAACTTTGACTTTTAGCTTCGTTATGCAAGTGTAATATCTTTGCGAAAAGTTAAATTAAACAGGAGTGAATATTAACTTTTTTCAAGTTCTTTTCTCACTTTTAAACTTGAGTAGATGTTTTGCTGTTTTTTAACTACATAGTTCTCAAAACCTGCTGAAATTCCATATTTAATCCTTTGATTTTTCTCTTTCTCCATGAAATATATTATATTAAATGGAATTTAACACATAATTTATTAGTTAAATATTTTTTAAGATTTAAAGCATTAATATAAAATAACTAAAAATCGAGTGTATAATTTTATTATTTTTCCTTTTCACGATATTAAATATGATTGCCAATTGTCATTTTACATTTTATCTTTGCTTAGTACGGTACTAAGAATATACATACATATATCTGTCTATATATACATATGTGTGTGTAATACCATAAACTATATTTAATGTATTTAAATAACTTACTTTATACTGATAATATTTATATAGCTATATAATTATTTGAGTTAAATTTAACATCTCTTATGAAAGTTACACTATTTTAAGAAAAAAATATATTTAATATTCGTAAGCTCTTTCTGACTCTTCAATTGATTTTTTTTTCTTTTTAATTTAGCACTTTCTCTTGTAAATGGTGTTGGTTTTGCAGAACTACTCGTGTTAAGTATACCATATAGAATAGAAGTTGTAAATGAAATTGCTGATAGTTGTGTTGGTACAGAGAAGCAAACTGCTAGTTAAGATATTGTGGATGCTGCCTTTCACTGATGGCGTTTTGATAGGAACTGTTTAGTTAGAATGTTGCCTGCGGATTGCAAGTGGTTATATTAACTGGATTTGAATTGGGGGCATGTATAAAACAGGAATATCTATATATATGTCAGTCATGGTTGTTTTGGTAATAACGATGCAGAAAATCATTACATCCTCCCACGCCACACTTAATATAAAATCATTATTTTTTGAAAATTAATATTCAGAATTTGAGCTTTGTCTTTCTTAAAGGTATTTAAGATTAATTTCAGAACATCTCAACATGGATTACTATGCCGGTACGTATATTAAAATGTATATAATCTATTCACTTATAAATCTAAACATGGCATAATATATCAGATATTATAATGTATATATGTTAAAGTTTAAAAAAATAAATGGTAAAAATGATCTTATTTTCGTTCGAATGTTTAAAAACAAAAATGCTCAGATTTCTATAATTTCCATGTTAATATAACTTACCTTTAAATATTGTTTAAAATGAAATCTCACACGTAAATTCTGTAGCCAAAAATAATCAAGTTTTCAATAATTTTTAAGTCTTTTATAATAGTATATATATATATATATATATATATATATATATATATTTAAAATAGTTTAAACATAGATTAAATTGCCCATTTTCTTGTTTAGTAACTATTTCACTTTATAAAATGTATTCAGTTAATATCTTATAAGAAATAAATTACTAATTTATGATCGAGAATAAATTAAAATTCATTCAAATTATCATATCTAAACTATATTAACATCATGGTCCAATTTTGGTTAAATATTGTGAGTAAGTTTTATACTCAAAAATGTTATTAATTTTTATACGTTTATTTGGTTTGTTGCTAGGTCACATTTTGTACGTAAATTCTAATATCAACTGTTATAGCAGTTTAAAATGCATAGAAAATCACTAGAAACATCCTTGCATGGTTCAGTTAGTTCATTACATTGTTGTTATTTTTGCACTCGAGAGATAATAGAACCAGGAATTACAGTTTAAAATAGATGTGAAAGCTAACTTCTAAACGCAAATTTGAATTTGAATTCTCAAATTGTTAAATGGAAATTCAAAAAGATAACAATTCGGCTGCTAGCTGTTTGATGATCGAGTGTGAAGTTGAAATCAGGTTTTTGTTCATAATGTTTGAACATATTAAAAGTAGCTACCACCTTAATTTAAGTATTGTGTTAGGTACTTGGGACCTTGCTGGTGTAAACGTAAACCTTAGCTTAAGTCGTTATGGCCCACTCGTAGGGGAAAAATCATTGTTTCAATGTTTTCCTGTCACTGTTGAACAATGAGAGATGGTTGTTCATCCCTTATCTTTCTTCTATATCTGTGTCTGTGGAGGTGGGTACATAGGATTATTACAGGTTTCTTCCCTCGCAACATGTGAATATGGCTCAGTATCCAAGAAAACTCCAATCGGAGGCCATTTTAAGCGGTAAAAAATAAAATGTCTTACAAATTTAGACCATAAAGCTAAACGATATCTCATCAATGATAATGATATTTTTACATTTAACAGTTAAGTGTACACACAATTAAAGAATATTCCTGTTTTTCTTAAATTATATCATGATGTTTTATCAAAATTCCGTCAATCAATTTTTATTACTCAAATGTCCCTTTTCTTTTTGCATAGAGTTTGGATGATTACCGGGGTTCTATTATTGAAACCAATGATCTATAAATACATTCTACAGCATTAAATATTTACAAAACATAATAGAGCTGCCTGTTATTAATTGCTTCAATTATATTAATTATAATATTGTAAGCCATGGTTTTATAGTTCTAAAATGGTTGTTGTCCATTTCCTTGTAATTTTACTGGATATTTTGGTTATTATTCAAACTTTATAGATTGTGGCTCATAGCATAAATTCCTCGCTGAAATTTGCTTGGTAAAACTTGATAAAATCGTAATAAATACTTGTTCTTAATTTCTTACTCATGTGATCGACTACTTCCTAATTTTTTTTTTTTTTTTTTTTTTGTCTTGTGCCTGCTAGGTTTACAATGTGGGGTGCGCTGTCCACTTTTTCATACTAAACCATATGGTGTGAATTCCGATTGTTTCATTACACACATGCCATAGATACCGTTTATAGGGTAGGCAATCATTCACACCTCATTCATACACAGAAAGGACAAATACAGGATAGATAGAGAGAGAAAGTTCATCCATGCCTGAACCGGGATTCAAACCATGGACCACTCTATCTGCAGTCAGGTTCTCTGACCATTAGACAGGGCGTTCGGCACTTCCTAAAATAAAGATGAATGTTAAAACCGATATTGTGTTTGTGTAAAATTGTTGCAAAAGGCTGTTTTACTTTTAAAATTTAATTTTTTGTTATAAATATGATTTGTGTTTGGAATAATGGACATAATTTAAAACTTCAATGACTCACTATATTAGTATTAGTAGATCTAAAGCTCTTCAAAATACTCATCATAGATATTCTTTTCGGAGTTAATATATTCACAACACTAATTTTAGATGAATCAAATAAAATGTAAAATTACTTCTATTGAACATTAACAAAATACATAAAACCTGATCTGTTGAACATTAGCATCAGATTCAAAACACAGTCAATTGTTATTTATGGATAACTTCAGAAAATATACATGCAAGTAAGCGCATTATTAAACACTAATTTTCTTCTCATTCTTTGAAGAAAGAAACACAAAAATATATTCTTATATATATATATATATATATATATATATATATATATATATATATATATATATATATATATATATATAACTACGGTTTTTCATTAGAAACTGATGGTTTTAAACTATTACCAACTTGTTGTTATAAATCACATTT
Organism: Latrodectus elegans; assembly: GCA_030067965.1. Classification (NCBI taxonomy): domain Eukaryota; kingdom Metazoa; phylum Arthropoda; class Arachnida; order Araneae; family Theridiidae; genus Latrodectus; species Latrodectus elegans. Next base: position 45,382,342 of record CM057817.1, read on the forward strand.
TTATATTGATGTTGAATTAATGTTTCTTTGAATCAAATGAAAAAAAAGCTTTATCCGATATTTTTAGTGTAAGAGAATTTTAGTGTTATAAAAGCGATTATGCAATATACCAGAAGAATTATACAATTTACCATCTGAACTTAAATAAGAATCAAACACATTATATGTAATAATAAATTAGCTAAAATTAAGAATGAACTGACTTATTCACGGAGAGTTTTCGATTTTAGAGCACCTCCTCCAAGTATTTGATCTGTTACGAAACGAAGGGCCTTTTTGGTAGTAGTATGTTTCTTTGAACTATTGAGAATACCAGCACAAAAGACTATTTTTCTAAGGTATATTTAAAAGAGCTTTGGTCAGAAATGGGATAGAATGCTAAAGTATAATTAATTCATAGGATGCTAATATCTTTATAAATTCATTAATATTAATTAGAAATTTTGAATATTTGTTTTCTTTGTTGTTGTTCCTGAACGTTGTAGTATTTTAGGTATTTGCATATTTTTTATTGATTTAAAAATATTATGTTAACTCATATTCAAATGCAGGATATAAATTTTTGCACATTTGGATGTCAAAATTAATACATCGTATCCTAAAATGCAGCTTTTATCACCTTTTGTTTTATGTTCTGACCTGCAAACAGCTAATTCAGTGAAAACACTAATTAAATGGTTAAACTTTTAAGTTAAAACTTAATTTTAGCAGGGTTAATTTAATTTATGTGCACTGTATCATTAAATGATGTAGTTATTTCCCTAACACACATAACATGAGATTTAGAAAGGAAGTGTTCTGTGTTCGGTTCAGATCTCACAGAGGGAATGTATAAGCTGCGCCTACAAAGTGTGCTGATTGGTTGAGTACATTTTATGAAATTAATACCATTGGCAAAGAAATTTGATAGAAAAGTGTTAAGTTTCACTTTTCAATTTTCAGTTTTACTTCACGAATTCAAGTGTATTGTAAAAGGTCAAGAGTTTCTCAGAAAAGATGTGATGAGAAACAAACTGTAAAATATTGATATAATGTTTCTCTAGGGTAGAGAGAGCTTCAGAATATTAAGTTTGAGATTTAGTTAAAATGCTTACATGAAAAACACATTTGTTAAAGTGGATATTTTATATTTCCTAAAACTGGCTTTTATGTTTTTAAATTAATTATCTTAACGTAATTTGAAGCAGGCATCAATTGTATCCGTTGCATGATTGTAAATAACTATGCAAAATGACTTTTAATTGAAAATTTACCATATAGTCATATTTTATAAATATAGAACTATAAAATATTTTATATGTATTTTATTAAACATCATATTCTTTCAATATTTTTACTCAATGTCTTCATTTCCTGTTTCTTACGCAGTTATTTTCATCAGATTGTTTATTTTCTTTCATTTCCATAACATTGTTTTACTACAAAAATTTTACTTTTTTCATGGAGCAGTTTTTGTAATTCTATAAACAATCGTCAAACTTGAAAAGCCTTACTTAATGGTAATAAAAGAGCAAAACTACAAAAGGTTTGAATTTTGATATTTTTTATTATGTTCATTTATTTTCTAGAAAAAAAAAACTTTTATAAATTTAAAGACATTAAGATGTCATTTTTAAATAGATCATTTGCTTTACTGTGTCAAATAAATACTCCCTGAAAATATACTATTCAAAGATAAATTTCTTGTTTTTAAGATATTAACTACAAATCAAATGATGTATCCCAGCAAACAAGATGATCGTGAATGTCTGTTGACGATATTTTTGGTATAATGAACTTGAAGTGCTGTAAAAAGAAAGTGTATTTCGTTTTGAAAACATGTTAGTTCCTTCGAATGCTAAAATCAGTGTGTGTGTGTATATATATATCTATATATATATATATATATATATACGTATTTTTCTCCTTGATGTTTATTTAATGGTAGTTTGAAATCTATTTGTCTGTATTTTATTTGAAAATTTGGAAGTATTCATATTCTTTTGCTGCATTTATATACATACATTCAAACATGTATGTATACGATAGCTGTTCTTTTTACATAAAATGAATATCTGGAATTCTGAATTGCTGATATTAAACTCACCGAAATATTTTTATCCTAAAAGTAGCTTTTTTATGGATAAAATAGGTATAAAAATATATGTATTGTTTATAATAATGTAAGTGATGTAAATATATAACTACAGAGCAAATAATGTACTAAATGAGCTTTCATTTTTATTCAGTTCGTACTAAATTATTTCCCTTGAATCGTTTGAATCATATTTGCTTGAAAAATAATCATTGTGAGAAACAAATTTTTAGAGCTTTATATTTAATATAAAGTTTTTTTTTAAAAACAAACCAAAATGTTATGTAGCGTAAAACTATTTTCGTTATTTTTTAAAAGTATTAGATGTGTGCACACTCTTACGTTATATATAAATACATTTTCTCTTTCAGAAAAATATTGATTTCAATCAATCAGAATGAAACAATCAGTGATATCTATCAAAAAACTTTAAAAAGAAAATCCTTTAGCAAAATATCCAGCATTCTGCGTAGTATGCTATATATTTATATGAGTAATTTGTTATTTATTAAAGTGTGTGATTTTGTTATTTATTAAAGATTCATCCATTTTCACTAATTCGTATATTCATGAATTCTAATTTAATGTAATTTCAAGCGAAGCAATTTCATAATTTTACTTAAAAATGTATTTACTGCTTAAACATTACAGAAAGCACAATGCAAAATTTAATTTTAAATAAATAAAAACAATAAAAGTATAGTATGTTATTCTTTCTAATCATTATTTACTTACTAAATGAATATTTATGCTGAAAAAATAATTAAGCACCATAATATTTATTTTTAATATATTATATCTTATAATTTTAACAACATAAGAAAACGATTCTGTTTTCCAAGCATTTAATGAAATATTTTGTTTCTTTGTAGCCTATATTTCTGTATTTATAATTTGATGAAAAATAAAATTACGGATTCTATTGTCTTCTGACTATTTGAAGGGATATCTATTATAAAATACGTTTGAAATAATTACAGATCAAATTTCTTCAATGAAGACTTTCGGGAAGCTATATAGCCATTTATAAAGATAAATTGCAAAAATAGATATTGTGTGGTTGGTTGGTTTGTTTGTCGCTCAACGGTCATTTTTTGCACACGAGGGCTAATTAGACTGGGACCTACGGCTTAAAGGATTCCGAACCACTACAAACATCCATGCCCTAGGTGGGATTCGAACCCACGAACTGTTGAACCGAAGGCAAGAGCGCTAACCATTCGGCTACCAGCTCGGCATAGATATTGTGTGATCTACAAAGATACAAAATGTAGTAAAAATTGCAATGTCTTTATAAAAGTGTACTTTTATTAATTTTGTAAAATCCATAGTATGATGAAGATAAAATAACAATTGCATGTAAAAATAGACGTCATAATAAAAATCGTCTTTTACTTATTGCTCACTCTAATACATATTAATAACAAAATTTAGCTTAAATATTTGCATAGTGTAAAGACATATTAGAATATTTTCAAAATTATTAACTTTGAAAAGAAATGTATATTTTATTTTCCAGTAAATTAAACAGTTAAATACTCATCAAAGTGCGCTTAAAATTTATTTTTATGATTTAAATGTAATTGATTTTGTTATTTTTTACTCTTCGTGAGCCAGACTTATATTAAAAATAAAACATTAAAAGATAAAAGTTATGAAATTTGTTAAGATTCCATTAATGTTCCTATATTTTGAGAACATAAGATTAGTTATTATTTGTTATTATAAATTAATAATAATAGACGCATCACACATACAAGCACATTTATAAGAAAGTCAACGTAAAATTAACGTCTTTTGAAATTCTTTTGTAAAAAAACTATATATATATATATATATATATATATATATATATATATATATATATATATAGAGAGAGAGAGAGAGAGAGAGAGAGACTAAGTTTAAACCTAACACTTTTTTAATTTATTGTGCTAGCCTTAGAATAAAAAATGAATTAAAAATTAATTGTAAGGAAATTGCATATTATTATCTAAATTGGTAAATGCTTCTTGTAAATGCAAACTGTGTAATTGCACACACAACCAAAATGCTAAAAATGAATCTCAACGGATTATTTATTCATCAGCATTGATATAATGTTTCATTTTGTTTCGATGCATTTAATCGCCAAATAGTTGTACTGGTAGCTATATCTATAGAGAGTAAATTTATACTATTTTAGTTATTCTAGAAAGATCTATAAAATGCTTACAAACATTTATTGTGAATATTTTTTGTATATCATGATTTATGTTTTGTAACGTAATAATAATGATTGAATTGAAAAATGTGATTTCAGATAAAATTCCGTTTTTAAAATGGAAAGACTATTAAACGCAATTCGTCATTAACTATTGCTTACTTTTATTTAAATAGATTTATCCTCGTAGTTATGCAAATTTCCCTTCGCAGTTACTTCAACTAAATAGAACATTTCACAAGCATGTGATAATTATACATATATAAACTAAATTTTTAAATATATTTATTTTCACAATGGTGTAAAATTAAACTACACAATAGTTTGCTAATTCTTTCTTTTACTTTTTAAAATGACTCATATTAAATATATCTTTGTAACTATAATGTTATCGTTTATTAGATAAAGTTGAAAGAGAATTTTTCTCCGAACCATTTATTTAAAGTATTTTGAAAATATATTAAGTTAATGGTTCAGAGAAAATCTTATTCCTTATATTACGCTAATTTTTTTTTTTTTTTTTTTTACAAAAAAACTTATAAGTTATTTTGTAAAATTAACTAATAAGATTTAAAGTTTTAGAGATTTAAGTATATCTCTTAGAAGGGAAACAAATTTTATGTCACTTTTAAGAGATGTTATCAGAAAATAAAATAATTTGTGTTATAATATTATATTATTTTGCAATTCAGTGTCAGCAAAAACGTATGCATTGATAAATGTAGGATAATCATATGATTTCCTGCAAAAAATATGTCAATCTTACATGATGATAAACATCTTTACACATTAAAACTTACTTTTGAGACAAAATTATTCTACATTTTAATAAAGAAATAGTTTATAAGCAATCTCCAATCATTATATATTTTAAGTAATAGGTTGAAAAGTATCATAACTGAAAATATGATTATAAATTCAAAATAGTTTAGTTGCATTTTCATGTATGAAATATGACCGGATTAATTTATATAGCAAACACTTAAACTTTAAATGAGTGTATGTCTAATTTAAGTATACTTGATGTTTAAAAATAATAAATTTTTGTGTTTTAAATATACTGCATTCATTAAATAAGAGCTTCCACATTTTTTTCATTAATTTATATTTAAATTATTTGTAACAAATTTATTCATTTCAATGGGAAATGAGTTCATTTTGCAAAGGAAATTTATAAAGAATTTGTAAATTTTTATATCTGTATTATGTTTGTGAGTGATTAGTTTGGTAATTAGATTCTCTTAAATCAGAAATTCTTTCCATTTTTATGAATAAAATAATCAATTAATTATTATTTTAGAAATAACCACTTGCCAACCTTTATTTTTCTCTTTATTTTGCGAATATAAATTAATTTTTCGGAAAGTAATTTACAAAGCTAAAACAAGTTATAGATATATATATATAAAAAACTTTAGCAAAACATAGATTTTTAGTAAGAAACACGCACACACACATCAAAATCATTTGATAGATTTCTTAGCTAAATGAACTATCAAACTATAGTAAGAGTAAAAATTGATGTTTTTGTATATCCTCATAATATAAATTCAAACTTGAAGCATTTTTTAATACTTGAAAGAAGTTTGAATTTTTCAGGAGATATATAAATTGAGTAAAAATAGTTGCGTTAATAAATGTTACATTTTCAGAACATGTTAGAAAGACTTAAGCCTAAAACCCAATTTAAGTAACATATAATACATAAATGTTTTTATTTTTTTATTTTGCGGTTATTTCGTTGACTTAATTACCTTGCAATTTTGTGAAATTTGTCTATCAGCTTATTTTTTATCTTTTTAATTTGCATATATATTGCTGACAAATTTGCTAAGTTTTCCCTTTATTACTTACATTACAATGAAATAATTAATTTCTATGCATTTCCAAACTAAAAATATTATACTGTATAGATAAAAATAATGTATTTGAATTGTTTGATTTTTATTAAAAATATACAGAATATTATAGAAATATTTTAGTCGATAGATTTTTATAAATTATCTTATTTGAAAATATGAGATTATGAAATTAAAAAAAAAATATCTGCGAGTTTTATTTCAGATACTTTTATTTGTAAAAGCTGTCGTTTTTAATGTTCAGGAAAGAAATTTTTATTAAATTGAAATTTACTGTGCAAAGGGATAAATCAGTCATGAATTTTTGTTTAATATTAAAACAGTTATGTATTCTAATAAACCTAATTCAAGTATCATTGATCTCGTTCTCTAAATCACAGTAAATTATTTTTACTATTTGAGTTTGTGTTACTAAAAATTTATATCTTATTAAGTATTCGCATTAAATTTACTCACCAGCTTTTTAAAGATAATGTTAGTTTCGAATTTAATTTCTTAATGTAAACCTCACCTCTCTCTTTCAGATATTATTTTCTCACTTAAATCCTCTTGAATATTCAAAACAGTTACTTTTGTATATACAAAAGGATTTTCTGATATTATTTCTTAGTATTAATGCAAACTAGTAAGAAAAATAATATTACAAAAATCTGTTTTGAATTCCTTTATTAGCAGAGCTTATAAAGATATATAAAACAGATTTATATTTAAATCTTACTAATCTAAGAAAAAAATTACTAAGCACAAACGAATATGAATAATTTTATAAAAGGTAAATAAAAAAAATAACCGCTAAAAGAAAAATACAGTTTATTAAATATTAACTGATGAAAACTAAATAAATTATTAAAGAATAGATCACACAAACAAGCAATTTGCATATTGAAATAAAAATAAGTAAATTAATTAGCAAATATTAGTCACATTTAAGGATTTTTTTCAATCTATTTATAATTAGAAATAAGATGTAAAGCTCTTAATTTAATCATCTCATTTATTGAAGATTTGTGTATCCTTGAATATAATATTTAATGCATCTTTTATTTTGTAAAATAATTAAATGTAAATTTGTTTGGTTAATTAAAAATAGAGAATTTTTTAAATATTAATTGAAAATATCTTGCATTCATAAATAGTTTATGTCGTTTTTATTAATATCAAAAAACAGTTGAATTCTACATTAGTGAATAGTAGAAGGCGTGTGCACATAATTAAATTCTGATTGTTAGTATCTACAATAATTTTAGGAAAAATGTCCATAACTATATACAGTATTCCCAACAACACATGCAATACTAAAATAATTAAATTTATTATAACCATTGGGGAAATTCAAAATTAGTTACGTGTTTTATTTTTGAACAAATCCATCACGCTATTATGATCACTATAATTCATAAACAAATATGGTCACCATGCAAATATGCTGCTCAAAAACAATAAAAATTGAGTAAAAACACCTATTACAAGAAAGCTTCGCAAAATATTTGTTGCAATTACTAAAATTTTGAAGATTTATTTAACAGTAGAGTGCAAATAATGTGCATGCAATAGTAATTAATCAAAAACTTGCTAAAACTGGTAATAGAACTTATAAAAAATAAAATCATTTTATGTATTTTTAAAATTATATAAAATATTTTCATAAATTATTTTTTTAAAAGTGTAATAAAAATATTTACATAAGTAATGTTATTACAAGAAATTTTAAACAAACTCTCGTCATTAAGATTTACAATATTATGTTTACATAAATAGCAAGAAATATTCATTAAAAGTAACTTATATTTAAGAGTAATTACTTTGGTTGGAAATCTGTAACTATATAATTAACTTTTGGAATACTACAATTGTAAAGGTATTTCTTACATTACATCATTTTTATTTTTTATATTATTTTGATATTCAATTCATTTAAAGACTTACATAAAATTAATGAAATTTTTAATTAGTTTAATTTCCATCCTTTTCTTATACAGTTTTGTTTAACAAACAATTTGAATTCAGAAAAAAGCGTGCATTATGATTTTAAAACTTAGTGATTACTACATAACATTGAGTTTTAAGTTCAATGATTTAAACTTAATACATTTTAATAAAGGTGCAAATATTAATATTAAGATTTAGTTTATCTTTTTTATTTTAGTATATTCAAAAATGCAATTATATTTACAGTTGCAAAATGTAATTTAGAATATTCACAATGAAATTTACTACTATATTCACATGTAAGCCTTTCTTTCCTGTGCACTCATAGTAATTTGCAATTCATAAGTCATTTGAGGAAAATAAATCTAAAACGAATATCAAGATAAAACATTGGAATATTTTATTACACAGTTATTTGAATAATAACTTCCTTGAATCATCTTTAGTTGTGATAAGTTTGGAAGATACTGTCTAGATACGAATAAAACCACCTTCATTAAGAAAGGTGCAAGCAATAAATCCCTAACTATTGTTAAATGTGATGCATTGTTTTTTTGAATTAATCGATTTCTTTTAGAACTATGAAGACGTACACAAATATTTTCCCCTATCCAATTAAACGTATTCAAACGATAATCTACCATACTCGAAATACATTTTATTCTATTTTTTTCATTTTGTTAATACCGCTAATTCAGGACTTTTTCCAGCAATCTCAAACTTACTTTTTATTTATCAAGAAATCCTGAGAAACCACATTTCTGTTAGAACATTCAGCTGCATGTAGTTCGAAATTTTCCGTGTATGAAATTCTCGCCTCGTTCATTTTTCACTCTAAAAACTGGCATATAATATAAAAACAGTAAAATATAAGAAGAAAATGACTGAAAAAGTTTTGCCAGCTTCATTTATAATAGCCAAATTTAAGACTATTGACCTAACTTTTTCACACACACACACATTTCAATTTAGGGAGATTCTGTTTCATTTAGTGACATTTTCTTTTTATGGTGATATCAGAAAATTGTAATTAATTATTTTAGGTTATATATTTGCTTCCTTTGATATTTATTTTTAGAAAATTGTAGAGAATTTTGTTTGACTTAAAAGCTAATAAACTCTCATTCAAAAATTCAAGATCTACATGAAATTCTCATGTGCCTATGTTTTTCTGTAGATGTGTGTGCATGTGCATGGGTGCGCATGTGTTTGTGTACGTGTGTATGCTCATTTGCATGTGTGCGCGCATGCGTGTGTGAGAGAGAGAGAGTGTGTGAGTGAGTGCCAAATATAAAGTTTCATGAAAATTATTCAAATATGTTTTCCTGTCTGTTTGTTCCTTATAATAATTATTTTTTTATATATTTAATAAGCAAATTTACACATTCACCAAACTACGTTTATTTGTACATTTTGGCTGTTTACATATATCAAGCATTTCATTTGCAATGTAATTATCATTTATGTAGTATCACAACTGACCGTTTAATTATCAGTTTTGTTCTTACAACAGAATATTTTTATATATCAAATATATTTTAGCTATAAATTCATCAAATTTCATTTTAAAAATTTATTCTTGACTTATAATTTATTATTCTTTTCTGGGAAAACAAAAAAATGCGAGGTTTTCCATTTCACTACCAAAATTTCTTATGCCTAAAAAATTCAGCCTCGGATGAAGAATAGAAGTGTAGTTAAATGTTAAGTTAATAAGAGTGTTATACTTGAAATTAAAGTATTTAGACTATCATTACGTCCTTCTTTCATTAAAAATGGCATTACACTGGAATCCGACAGATTTTTTTTTTATTTATTTTTTTTTTTAACTTCAAAATACTTTAAAAACCCTTTGCCTGCTAACAAATATTAGCAATTGCAATAATTTAATATAACATAATGTTTGTCATATTAAGTTACATTTTGGGAGACGGTGTCATTTATAATGTTACAACTACAATATACACACACGCAACTGCTTATCATTTAAAAATTATTTTTAATTAACATATTATTATAAAATCCATGTAAACATTTACTCTTTTGTACCATTAAAAACATACAGTTTCAAGATTCTAAGTTTCAAATCCTTTGATACACAATTTAGAAAAGTAGTTGACTTATTTTATTAATTATAATGATATTTTATCCATTGAAAGATGGGCAACTGTTTATTCCAAATACATTTAGCTTTCAACAAAAATAATTAAATTCAGAGATAGTTATTTTTAGAAGTATTTGATATATATACTTTTGTTTAAAACATCCTCAATTTTTTTTTTTTTAAATCAATATATATTTGTAATCAGTATGCTTGTATTTCATGGTTGTATTTATATTTTATAAATACACTTCTTTATATATTTGATAAATTTATGTATATTCCGTTTTATCTTTATTATTAAGTGTCTTTATTAGATCAATGTGAAAATGTTAATAACTATATATTCACTTATTTTTTGAGAAGTAATATCTCATTTTATTATTAATAATCCCACATATCTTAGCAGCTGGATTGATATGTGCTTATACAGTTTCTTACAGCATAGCAAACTGAGCTTATGTGCGTAACAATCCTAATGTTGAAGCAACGTGATGTACAGGCATGTTAATCAAAGATAATACTCACGTTTTCGACTACTAAACTGAACTGATACAGATATTCTGGCATATGTAAATGGGAATATCTAATGCGTTTGAAGAGAAATTAGTGAAATGATTGGATTATTTTGGTAGAGCAGTTAGGAAATTTTGAACTAGCAATATGGAATTTTATATTGTATCCAACGTGTGATCTTAATTTTAAGATTTAATTTCCTCAACAAATCAAATATTATTCTTCATAATTAACTTCAAAATTTGATAAATATTAATACATTGATTTCATAATGCTTTAAATCCATATCAAGTTTTTCTTAATTTTATTGTCTTAAAATAAAAATGTGTTTATAGATATATAAATAATAAATATTTATTTTTATAATAATTAATTTAAATATATGCTTATATAAAATATAAATGCTTATATTAATGCAACGATTATTTGATAAAAAAAAAGTTTATTTTATTTTCTGATGAAACAAATACATTTTATAAATAAGTTTTAAAAAGTAAATATTGATGTTTAAGATTAAATGGAAAATAAAGAAATTTATTGAAAATAATAATATATCTAATCAAAAATTATTGACTTTACAAAAAATATGCAATAAATATTACTAAATTATTTCACACGAAAGTATTCAATTGAATAAAATATTTTTGACGAATTTCATCCCATGTCTGAAAATCAATATCCTTGTAGATGGTTTCAATACTCCATTCTATGAATTGTGTTCAAATATATTTACCAACAAAATTTTTAAATACTTAATATTCTAATTTTTTGGATGTTTAATTTTTTTTTTTTAAATTTTAAATGCTTAATTTATTTACTATAAATATAAAAGAATATCGAAATAGAGAATATACTATATACATCACTCTGTTAAATATACTGTCTTATAAATTGAATATTATAAAAAATAATTACAATAAAATGAATCAGACAAAATATTGAATGATTGTTTGATAAAAACGGAATTTAAAATTGTTTTCTAAAAACAGCATTTCATATGCTACAATAAATTTATTCATTTAATTAAATATATTGATTTTATTACCATTTATGTGTTTAATTAAATGTAAATCAGTTACGATTTAATTAAATGTATTCAAAATGACAGTTAATTAAAAATACCATATTTTAATTATCAAATTATTAGCTTCCTCAGACAGCAAGAGACACTTATAATTTCCAGAATTATGCTGTGAATATATGCCGCTAATTGTTTTACCAATTGAGAAATTTTAATTATTGAAATGAGTTCACAAGCAACCATATTAATTTTTTTGAGATAGGAAAGACTAACTAATTTGGAAAATAATGATTTTCTTAATTAATAAAGGATAGAAATTAATTAAACTGCACATCTTTAAAAATAAGTTTAATACTAAATTATATTTTTGATAAAATGATATTTAATTAAAATGACGAATAAGATAATATGCAATTAAATAGCATGATAATAATTATCATTATTTAAACTGTAAGAGGGCAGATAATGGCATAAAAGAACTCCATGTCCGAAACTGAAATAAGCATCTTACTGTAGATAGAAGAAACAGTAATTTTTAATAGACATTTTTACGTGACGTGCGAATGAAATAATGACAATTTTGAGTTAAGTCAAAGTCATTGTTTTTTACATCTAGTGTTATTGATAGCTTTCTTTAAGAAAATTGTCCTTAAATTTTGCATCGTATAGATGAAAATGTACTTAAAAAATAACTAATTATTATAGTTTAATTTTATTACAGGAGAAAAATAATAATCGCATGAGAATGTAAACTTACATTAAGTCAAAAGCTTGACATTTTTTTTAGAATTTTATTCTTTATTTACACACAGAATTTTATCTTTGTGTGCTAGAAGTTTTAGTTTTGGATAAAATTTGAAAAAATTGAACTCGTTTCCAGTTACCGAATTACCTCTATAACATTTTAAGGATTCCGATGTGCTTGAAAATATTTTTAAATAATGTATTTGATTTTTATATATATATATATATATATGATTGAAAATATTCTTGGAAAGTTTCATGTTCAATATTATCGAATTAAGCATAATATTTAATCTGTTTTCACGTATTTTATAAAGGAATTCTATTATTTATATCATTCATTTTGTAGTTAGAAAATAAGTTGAGTTTCTAAAGTGTATTATTTTACAATGCTAAATACTATTATGCTCAATGCAGTTTAAAAAGAAATGAATTAAGTATTTGCCATTAGGAAATGAAATTCATAACTTACTATTCAAAGCAGTTTATTCACATGTAAAAATGATGAAATCAGACATATTCATTGTCATTTTCATAAATGTTTTGATTAAAATAGAAATAATTATTTATATGATAAGAAAAATGTTTGAATATGTTCCGTAAAGTGTGTCTCTGAAATTCATAATTTTTTACTCTTTTTTAACAGTCGGCATTGAATCACTATGTGCCATGTACCATGCATGCACACACATACACATATAAAATTTATTATAAAATAACATACATATATGTGGGTGGGTGCACATTATTTAATTTATATATTCTTCCATATAGCGTTTGTGCATTTCAGTGAAAGAAATGCTTATTTTCAATACATTAAATGCATATACTCTGATTGCTGTAGAAAATAAAAAGAATGTATTCAAAAAGTTCTTCAATGCATTATAATTTTTTGAAATACAAAAAACAATGTAATTCCAAATCAAAAACAAATATTATTTGCAAACAGAATTCTCTATGTGTGTGAAAAAAAGTAGCAACCAATATTAAACTGCCAAATTCAAATTTCATTTTTTTCTCAAATTTTATTTCTACTCACAGGCTCAACACAAGGGTAATTTAACGAAAGGAAGCAAGTGAAAAATTGAAAACAGCAGCTTTAAGAAGAAAATCTCAACCCAAGCTGAAAAATTTCTAAAAACGGTATGATCTGTTGAGACTACAAAAAAGCCTTGAAGTAGAAAGAAAAAAAAAATGAGCCCTAGTCTTATTTCGCAAGCAGTGCATGTGATAAACAATGTTTCCCACCCTTGGTTTATTTACGCACTCATAACCCACGATTGGTGCACGGATTTCTGTTTTGCAAAATCGATTATGCTTTCTATCCCCTTTCCTTTTCTTAGAGTATGTAGATCAAAAAAAATAGAAAAAAAAAGTTTAACTTGATATTTTTGCTTTTTGATTTTTTTTACCATCATGTGTTCTTTTCCTTAGAATACTGTTGAAACATTCTTTTTTTTTCTGGAATTTTACATCAGGTAAAACAAATCTTTTCGAGAAAATACTCGTATCTTTTTGTCTTTATCTGAAAGTTGATGCAACTTTATTTCAATTCCTTTTATATCATATTAATGATACATAAGTGTTACCAAAATGATATTTGAATGCTACTTGTTGAAAAAATTCTCAAGCAAAACGAAAACTTTACTTTCTTTTATATTTTATTCAACGGGTTTTATTATTTTGCAATTATTTGATTTTACATGAATATTTTTACAGGCTTCATATTAAGAAATTTTATTTTTTATTTGGCAGCTTTTAATAAACACGGGACTCCTTAGAAGAAATAACTGGTATTTAATGATAATTGTGCTTACACAAAAATGTATGTGCAGATGACAAGAAAAACATATGCCACAATTAACCCAAACTCAATAATATTTCCTCAAACAAGCTGTTTCTTTCCCCAATGTATGAAGAAATGTATCAAATCTTAAATAATAGTGTATTATTGTACAATAAAACATATTTTTTTATTTTGTTTCCATTAACATTTATTACATATTATCTTTTATGTAATAATTAAAAACATAATATTTTATTTATATATGAATAAGGTTTTAAATAAATACATCAGAGAAATATAAATTTTAAATTACTGTCACTAAAAACTATTTTACAGGACTCATTGCTCTGAGATTTTCAATTATGTACATATACTATAGACTGAGTCATAAAAGATCAAGTTTTATTAAAACAATTACTGTAATATATTTTTCTGTTTACTAAAATATGCGACTCAGTATTTTTATTACAAAAAATGTTTTCAAAAATTTTGATCAAATAATTTCACATAGAAAAATCCTAGATTGAGATTTAAAAAAAATATATTTAAAAATATCGTACATTTGCTTAAAGCATAACTATACTTCACATATATTTAAATTTCTGATGTAATGAAATGAATTATTTACATCTAATTATTGCATGTGAAATGGGTTAGAATATATTTTACATGAATTTAAAATTAAGAATTGGCAAACACTGCAATGATGAAATCGTATTTATTAACGTTAAAGGGGTCTGCATTGATATGCAATCAACTAATATATTTTAGTCATAATATTATCCAAACAGAATTATATTAATTATATAATTTTTATGAAAACATAAAAAAATTGATTATATTTTATATAATTTGATTATATTTTATTAATTCGATTATATTTCATAAAATATTATTGCATTATTATATTATGTTTATAAGATATATATGTATATATAGCCTAAATATTTTTAAGCTTTTTTACTTGTTTCGAAAATATATGACCCAGGAAAATATTTGGCATGTTATGGTAACTAAGATTTCCGCAGTGAGTAAAATTAATTTTCTTAATTAGCCCTCGTATTATTTATGCATAAGCATTAAGTTAGCTACAAATTGCTTTAAAAAATTAAAACATATAAAAGATAAAATGATCCACTATTTTTTATTTCATATTTAGAAACTGATTAAAGCGAACATAAAGAGAAAGTAAAATGATATCGTGAACTATTTTTCTTTAAAAATAAATTTGGAGAGAATTAAGGTTATGAAAATTACCTACCCTGATTTTTTTTAGTTAAATTTGCTTATTCCTAAAATGTCTTTCAAAATGATATGATAAACTAAGTAGGAATGTTTAAGGAAATATATATATATATATATATATATATATATATATATATATATATATATATATATATATATATATATATATATATATATATATATATATATATATATATATATATATATATATATATATGGAAAAGTTTAATTAAAGTTTTCTAATCTTTATACACAAAGTACATTTACATTTTGAAAATGGTAGCCATCTCATGAATAATTCCACTGCATTTAATGACAAAAGGATCAAAATTGTGATGTAGCTTAAAAATTATTCTTAGTTTGCTATAAGCCAGTTATTTTAATGAAGATTTGTGTCGAAAAGTGTCGTGTGAGAGAGAGATGAAATCTTTCCCCGAATTTATCATCAATAATCTCGCTAAAATAGAAATTTATATGAAAATGGCTAGTATTAAATGTTTTAAAGTCTATTTACTTGTGAAAGAAATAATACCATGGCATATTTTTTTTGCTTTCTTGAAACATAAATATTTGCTTAATAATATTTATGATACTTTTTAACATAATTATTAAAATGAATATATTATAAGCTTATGGAGGGTTTAATTTACAAAGAATATACATTTTCTTTTTCTCATTACAAACTGTTAAAAAATTTGCAAATATCAAGAAAACATCAACTATATTTTTATAATTTTTGAACGAGATATTTAGGATTTAAAAATAAATATCTACTACATCTGAATATAAATAAAGCATTACATTTTTAGCAATATGATATTTTAAATTTCAGTTTTCATTAAAAATGCTTCGCTTGCTTGTTGATAAAGTGAGTAGCATTTTAATGGTTTAAGTTTTGTTCAAATAAATATAATCACTGCTTTATTTAACTAAAATAAAAGTAATAAAGACTCATGTGTTGCATATATGTGTACATGTAAAGGAATAATGTCACAGCTTGCCAAGAATAACAGAATTATCCATTAAAATGTCTACTATCTTATAAATTATAACAAGAAATATTTTCACTTGATAATTATAATAATAAAACAATTTTACTTTTTATAAATAAATTATGTTTACATTTATTAATGTATTCAAGTTATATGAAAGCACACCTTCGATATATCCATACTACATGCGTATGACATAATAAATGAAAACTTAAAAAAAAAAATAAGAAAATAGAATTTTAGAAACTATACAACACCGGATTTATTCTATCTTTGAAAAAGAGAAATGCTTATACGAGGGTCACTCTGAAATTTTTGAGATACAACTAGGTTTTTAAAGTTATACTTACAAAATTTTTGATGTGTTCAAAGTAGTCTCCTCCAGCATCGATGCAATTTTGTAGACGAATTTTCAACAGATTAAATGCCTTAAGCCCTTCATTTCTGGGAATAGATGAAAAAATGCATTTATACCCACATCAATCTCTGCTTCTGAATGAAGACGATGTCCACGTAAGTTTATTTTTAGTTTAAAGAATAACGAAACGTCGCACATAGCTAGATCAGGTCTATACGGCGGATGTTCGATCACTTTAATTTGTTTTTGTTTAAGAAATTCAACTGTTACTCCGGCTGTATGTGAAGATGCATTGTCACTGTGAAGCATTAGTCCCTAACATGCAGTTCTTGTAGAGTATCCGGAAGTAGTATACTAGTGTGGTGTAACTGTCTATTGTCCTTCCAACTTGATGGCTTTGACCAATCCCGTACTTCTGAAGAAAACCGCATGCATCACTTTTTTTCAGTGCGCGTTGTTTTTTCACCATGGTTGGCGTGGGATCATCTTTAAAGACCTATATTTTGTTTCTTGACGTGTTGAAATGTCAAGAAACGGTATGTATGTTTCATCACTTGTTACAATTTTAGAAATGATGCAGTGGTGACCATCATTTAGCAATTTAAGATTTTCTTTACTGTTTCTTACACGCTCCTCTTTTTGGTGCTCAGTTAGATTATGGGGAAAGCTACGGCAAACTACTTTTTTCGTATGTAATTTTTCATGAATGATTTTGTGTATGACTGCGGATACAATGTTAAGTTCCTACTGTATCATTTGATAGGTACAGTGATTATCATCAAATCCATTTTCTCTTCTGTTTTAAATTTATTCTACACTAAACAAGTTGATGTAAGTCAGTAAAAAATCATCTTCTGTGTTAAATACTTTGTATTTTAAAATTAAATATTTATTTTAATTTTGTATATTCTCGTCTGCACTGAATGTTACTGTTACTCTGAATAAAAAAATTCAAAGTAACCCTCGTATGAATGCCAAATTAAATACATTAATCGCTTTTTCATGATTAACACATTTTGCTGATCATTTTCTCCTCAATAGATTCAATTGTTGTAAAAGAACTTTTTTATTATATCAATACTTGTCCATCTAATTTTTCTTCTACTTTTTAAACTTATTAAAACCCATTTGTATATATATACTGATTTGAATTCAAAGTATAAAAATAAAAAGTAATTCGAAATTTCTTAGGCAACTGCTTTCTTTACACAGACAGAAATTCTATATACATATTTTAATGCACACCTGTTGCTTTACAGGCCTTAACACGTCAATTGTTTTTAAATTATTGTTTCCATAAAGGGATAGAAACTTTTATTTTTGTAGAATATTTAGAAACAATTTTGCAATAAACAGATAAAAATTAAAATAAATATTAAAACATTCTTAACACAATATTTTTTAAATATTTTTCAATTAGTTTATTTTTAAGATATATATTATACATGATTAATGACTGTAAAAATATTTTTCCAGAAAAGCAATATTTGAAATTTAAAGCTCCAATATGCTTACAAATGTTTGTGTTCCTTACCTAATATAATAAATGAGGTAAAATATTGGTTTATATATGAGAAATTTTCCATTGAAATAAATATAGTGCATTTGAAAATAATATAATAGGGAATTATTCGCAAATTCTTAAGAATATATTCAAAATTAAGTAAAATACATAATTTGCACAATATTTTTCACAAATATCCTCAAGTCTATTTTAAATATAAAAATTACTATAATTATGCTATATTTTTATTATATAGATGTTTTCCCATAGTATGTTTATAGGAACATATGATTCATTTTCAAATCATTTCTGTATTTTCAAACCGTTTTGTTGTCATTTAAGTTAATCAAAATAATTTTAAATGTATCGATTTTACTCACATTCAGGAATATAATATTGCTAATTTTAAATCAGGATGATTATCACGAAGAATAAATGCATGCTTACATTTAAAAATTGTCCTTACATCCAGAAATTAATTTGGTGAAGAATATTATAAATATGAATACTAAAAGATTATTATTAAATATCTACTTTGCAGCTTGAATTCCTTTCATTTAAAAGTAAATCACGTTTTGATATTAATTTTTATCAGATAATTTATTTCTAGTAATTATTTGCGAGATTATTTTAAAATGGGTATATGATACTTCAAATTATAATTTTAACTTTATTTTGATAATTTTATGGCTTATACCTTAGTAGAGCAATTTTATGAAATACATTAAAATTATATGCTAATCCTTAATTTATTATGCATTTTATATTTCTTGTGTTTAAGCAAAATTAAATATTATTTTCATTTTTAGTAATTTTCTAACGACAATTTTAAAAAATTATATTTTCCATCTGCATAATATTGTGAAATTATTTGTAAATATTGTGAACTTATGCCAAAAAGTCAGAGGTGCCCAAACCTTACACCACCTCGACAGGCCATGGTTACACTGATGCAAACACATGAGGCCTTTGACAAACTGGAAGGACAAACATCTATTTAAAACCACTATATTTTCTACATCAAGTGTTCTGCATTAGTTTAGATAACTGATTTTCCTTACCATAGACCACTTGGAATTATATTTAATAAGAGTTTTTTGATTCTTTTTAGACTAGAACAAGGTGTTTATCAGGGATCAATCTTAAGCCTACGCTTTATTCCTATATTGGATTGTTGTTGAGAGAAAGAAGCCAAATCTTGTTGATATTAAAATCTTTGCTGATGATATCAAAATCTTTGATATTAAAATCTTTGCTGATTTCAAGTGCACATGTGATTTTGGAGAACTATACATTTTATAGGACTACCGCATTTCGTTATATCCCAGTCCTCCATAAACGATGAAGCCTGAGTATTTTTTTCTCAATCTGAGGAGAATTTCCAATCTAAAAGGTCTAGCTCCATCTTATGCCATCAAGCGATAACATCAATGGTAATGAGATGGCAGATAGACTGTCTAAAAAGGGTAGTGAGAATAAAAAAAGCCCCTAGCTCTTCGATTACTTATAGGGAACTTTATTCAAACGAAAGATCTAAACTCGAATAAAATGGTGTATTCCATCTTCACGTTATTGTTACATAGGAAAATCTCTTGCGACTCTACTGGAAATGAAATCTGACAGTAGACTGCAGATAACTCTAGCTAGATTTACTTACTTAGTTGGTGTGCAAAATTTTAGCTCACACTTGCGAAAAATGTCCAATATTTAGAGGGTACTAAACATCAACAAAAGAATTAAAATTAAAAAAAAATAGTTCAACATCTTTAGGCTACTTTTCTTCTTTAGTCATCAATCTTACTTTGAAAAAAATTGACTAAATGTCGCTTAACATTGTTTAAGATATATAGCAAAATGTTAATGATTTCCTACAAAAAAGAGTAGCAAAACTACATTGAAAAAATTGATAAATTTTGTCCTTCAAATATTTATGGAGTAAAAATACTACGATACCCCATCTTTAATAATTCCTCTTTTGTCCTGAAGGAAAATTTAATTTCCTTCTTTCTGTATTTTCGATATGAATTTTATGGTGCTATAGAAGTAATCTGTCATATACTCTAAATAAATCTAATTTTTTCTACATTTTTTACTATGTGCTTTGATGCAGGAAGTAAAGTATTAAATCGCTATACAAAGAGAAGAATAATTAATGAAATTTCTTTTATAATGCTATATTCTAAATACAAATCGTCATATAATTTAATGGAATTGAATAAAATCAATTGACAATTCTTATTAAGATGTAATAATTTTTCTGTAATCAAATTTTATAATTTTACTTTGTAATTTAAAAAATGTGGTAAATATTTTTACACTGTACATGATCAATCATTTAAAAGAGAGCTAAAATTTGTAAAAAAAAATGAATATGCACTCAAGATTTTTATTATTGTATATACGTCAAAAATAAAGTATGTCGTTAATTTTTTTAAAGATTTCAGATTGTATCAAAAATGATTTTTTGAAAACACATCTCACGTCATACCAATAATTGATGATGTGTCTTTTTTGTTCTTTCTTATTTTTCTAACTTTTGTAAGATTCTTTTCTCTTTATCTTCAAAAATATTAACTGAAATTTACAAATTATGTAAAATATTAGAAAAAAGTGTAAATTTGGAAAAAAAAGGTTAGGTCTCAAAATTTTAAGGCACAATAAGATAAAAAAATTATAATATAATATTATATATCGATTGAAGTTCATTATAATACAGTAATTATGGATAAATGCTAATACATATTTTAAGAAATTGATCATAAACCGTTCAAATTTGGATCACGCACATAGTTATTTTCTAACATTAAAATTTACAGCTCAGTTATTAAAAACAAAATACACTTTCGGAGCTTTAACTAGTTTTAACAATAAACTCAAAACGTTTATAATGTGACATACTTATGTAGTATGGAAAAGTATTACTCTGAAACATTCTGAAAGGTACAAAATCAGTAATCAATATTATTTATCAGGCATGTGCCTTTGTCTACTCAAAAGTAATGTTTCGCTCTTTGCGTGACACAGATGTTTAGAGCAGAGAGCGCAAGTTCAAGTATTGATTTAGTTTCTTGACCATGATTTAAAACTAAGAAATAAATACCTCAATCTGTGATGCATTTTTACACAACTATGTTGTACACTATAACGAAAATATTTTTTCAAGTTGTACACTGCAGGAACAGACTTTTTAATTTATAATACATCATATTTGATAATTTATTATGCATATGATAAATTTCATGCTTAAAATTTCACATATTAAAACTCTCTAAACTGAAATTTTACTATATCAGTATACGTGGGGATTGGCGCTTAAATAAAAGTAATAAACATATGACAATTTTAATCTTTCAATTCCTAAGTATCAATTTTATGTTGCGCCTTAAAAATGTCATAGTTACATTAAATATATGTAATATGCAAATAGGTGATGTGGAGTTCAAATAGTAACAGATACTCTCTTACCCATATATATATATATATATATATATATATATATATATATATATATATATATATATATATATATATATATATATATATAGTTTATATTTTAATTTTAAACATATTAAAATACTATATTACAAAATATACGCTAATTATTTAACAAGATACTTAATCTGAGAGGATATTATTAATTAATTTTTAAAATGAAGAGCATTATATTTTAAATCTTTCTGATCAAGCCCTTTATTTTCTAAAGAATAAAATGTTTGAATCTATTCATACAATATTGGTTTTCGGTAAAAAGATTTTTCCTCGATAATAATGCCAGTGGAATACAGATCAATCTCATTAGCATATCTCTTTCAACATTTTAGAGGAATTAATCTTACAGAAAATGTTAGTTAATTTGAAGATTTCAAATATCTAAGAAATAAACAATTTGTGTTATATATTATCAGCCAATGAAAATAATTGGAAATGTGTGTAAAATTTTAAACTTACTTTCATAGTGTTTACAAATATGCAGAACATCACTTTAAAAATATTCAGGAAATATGTTTGAGTATCTAATAGCAAAATTTAATATCTAATATTTTTTTACGATAAAAATAAATAATCTGCATTTATTCTAATTTCAAAGTAATATAAAAGCAATAAATTAAACTTGAAAATGTACAGTTTTATATTGTATTGACTTTATATTTTAAAAGTTTACTTGTAATTAAAGTAAATAAGAAATAGAGGAGCAGTAATCAATGTTGTCTTTCTTATGTGTGTTTCCAGTTAATTAACTTTATTTGACTAGAATTGCAATACTTTTATATAGGAGCCTGTTATTTCTGTCATCCAGAAAATCGCTAGATATAATTCTTTACAATTTTGCTTTATTTCAAAATAATACTCTTAGAATTTTGTCACATATGTAAATCAAGATTCAGCAAAGTGATGGTGAAGATTAATACTGTTCCTATGATTTTTTAAATGTCACACTAACAAAGGAGCTATAGATAATAAAATTAAACGCACCCTTTATGCATGATAAATGTATGGTCAACTATATATTCAGAACACGATAATTTTGGTTTATTTGAGAAATCTATTGCAATAATATAATCTAATATTGTATTATTATGCATATTAAGTAAAATATTTATCCATTGAATCAATCTAAGGTACATGATTTTATGGTATATTCTTTCACAAGGTAAATTTTTATGGTAAAACCAGAAGTTCAACCCCAAGGTAGCTTTGAAAATGTAATTTAGAAATCATTTATAAATTTATTTTCACTAGACCTTATACATATGCATATTAAAAAATATAACAATTACGAAAGTCATGTATTCTATAATGATGTCTCCTTTAACAACAGGTGTTAATACTAAAATGATAGGTCAACTACAAGCTTTGGGATGGATACTGAAGAAAACAAAGGAATTCAATGTCTATATATATGTTATCTTTTTATAGATTTTTAAAGTTGCGTATGACAGCACTATTTGACATAAACTTTATGAAGTTATGGAAAAATTTGATACGTGAGCTAAATTTAATCTCAGAAAGACCTATCGTTAAAGAAGTAAAGTGCTGGGTGTACTTTTCTGAAGTCTTCTACATGGATGTGTATGATATGGATGTGTGACAGGGAGACGCTCTATTTTGTTTACTGTTCAATTTGGCTGAACAAAAAGCTATCAGAGTACCTGGCCTCACAGTAAGAGCAACTATCTACCAGAAGATCATACAAAACTTGGCATTTGTTAATGGCATCGCTTTGAGTGGTCGATCCACAAACTTTGTCGCAGCGACTTTCAATCTATCAGAAGCTTAGACTTTTAAATTAGGATTAAAAATAAATGAAGATAAAGCAAAATTCACGGAGACTTCACACAATATACTTATTTAAAAGTCGTTTAATGTGAAAAATTACACTCTTAAAATAGTATCACTGTTCACTTATCTTGGAACTATCATTACCACTAAAAATGATTTGACTGTAGGGATAAAGAGCAGTCTCACTATGTCAAATAAATGTTATTATAGCCTCAAAAATCAACAAAAATCTTGACTTTAAAAACAAAAATTAATATCTTTAAAACACTAATTCAACCAATCCTGCTTTATAGGAGTGAATGCTGGGCAATTAGAAAATTACACGAAAACAAATTATTTACCATTGAACGTAAATTCTTGAAAAAAAATTGGTGCAGTTCAGCAGAATAATAGCTGGATATTCTTGTTTAATTTTGAAATCTTTAAAAAGTAGAAGCAACCTTATATTGTTAAAATCATAAAATGCAATAGACTACAATGGTTTGGGCATTTGGATCGAACTAACAATCCAAACATAGTAAAAATACTCAATTTTACAAATCTCATGGGAAAGAGAAGAGGGGGAAGACCACCAATTAGGTAGTTTGACTCAGTTGAAAATGAATTTAATTTGACATATAAAGGAAATTGGCAGCATTTCAATGGATAGAACCTTATGATAATAATTATTTAAGACAGGCTTGGTCTGTAATAGGCTATAGACTTTTCAAAGAAAACGAAGAGAAGAATGTTAAATTTTATTAAATAACTTGAATTTTATGTTATTTATTTTATAAATAAATTACATGCAATATAATCGATATTTTCACAGTTTAACGTAATATTATGGATGCAAAGTAATGCCATTGGTACATTTTCCATCGAATAAGTGCATGAAGAAATGATATCAAATAATTAAAGTCTTCATTATTAAAATCATTTGCATATACTTAAAAACCGAAGAGTATGGATAGTTTGAAATATTTTATTATATTTATACAAAATATAATATCACAACAATTTTAAAATTGTATAAAAACCTACTGGGGAAAAGTTAGCCATTTTTTTTCTGTATCGTGAAACTGTTGATTTGGCAAAGATATTAAACTGAAAAATGTATAATGCACTTTTCAAACTTTTTATCCACAATATATTACATAGTTAAGCAACCTAAGTAAAACTTACATGATTGAAGAGAAATAAATAAAATTAATCGAATAAGTTTTATTATAGCTTTGACATATTGGAGGAAGTAAGTCACCTGTAAATTTCGACAGCTTTCAGTAAATATTACATCAGCAAGCGTTGGTTTTTTTTCTTTGCAATTAATTCTAAAGCACAACGAACGGAATAATTTTCTAATTGGTTTAATGCTCAGCACATTCTATTAAAAATCCAATTAGAGGAAAAACTAAAATCACGTGTTACATAAAGCATGAAATATTTAAAGCAAACATATTTTAGGTCGATAGTATTTTTCTGTGTACACAAACCGCAAAAGAGTAAATTAAAGCACATAATATCAAGAATAAATATTTTATACATTGTAAATTTATGCAAGAAATATTTATTCGCTTATGCAAATTTACCTAAACATAACATCGTTTGAGTAGTTTGAAATTCAGCAGAAAAGTTTCAATTAACTAACACTGTGGAATACTTGCAATTAATTGGAAAACTTATATATTTAACTTCATGATGAATCATTATTGTTGGACAGAAAATTCTTAAAAATTTACCTGTATACTTCGGAATGAGAACTACGAAATCTGCAATTTCCGTCTCATTCAATTTCTACATATATTCCCAAATTCTCACATATGTATGTAATTAATAGTGTAAATTAGTGAAATAGTTACATTTGTATACAACTATATTATAACTTTACATAGTTCAAGGGAAAGAGATGCTTAGAGAAATAAATAATGGTACAATACTTTAATTATAATATTATACGTTCATGTAAGAAATAAGTTCAGTGCTCGAATTCCAACATAAATTCGGTCGTATTTAATTCTTGGAATCTATATTAAATTGTAATTCGATGTCCAATTAGTTCATTTGAGACTGAATGAGCCTTTATATTCCAAGGAAACAAACATTTAAATGTATACAAAATATGAACAGTAGTTCAATCGTCAAGAATATATTTATATACTTGCATGACAATAAAGAAAGTGGAAACTAATTTATTCAGATATTGAAATTCAAAATGTTTTTTTTATAAATTAAAGCACATTTTGAATACAAAAATATTATAAATTCTGCATATTCTTACATTACAGAATGCTCTAGATTACATAAAATAGAATTGATGTGTGCGCGACCATTAATCATTTCAGAAAATTCATTTAGCATTAATAACTTTCTTAACCTTATAACAGTCTGATTAACATTACATGTTTGATTCTGAATTATTGATGCGACATTATTTGGGGGACTCTCAAATGTTAAAAGAAAAAAGATATTAAGCTGAAGACAATTTAATGATTTGAATTGTTAAAGTAAGTATTGAATAAATATGCTAATTTAGATACAAGGAACAGCTGATAAATGATTTTTGATGTTGGAAAAGTGACACCCACAGTAATGAATATTTTCTTAATTTTGCATTCGTAAAGGTGTTAATGATCAAAGATGTTATTAACACCACTTCATTGAAATTTTAACATCGTAAAACACATAATGAAATATTTCTTATGAATAAGAATTTTGATTGATTTATTTTTTATCTAAATTAGTTGACAGATGATGTGGGATATATATATATATATATATATATATATATATATATATATATATATATATATATCTTAACTGAGTATCTACCTATCTTTACGGCATATTTACAGTAGGTGTTGTATTTGATGTAAATTTCACTTAATTAAAAACATAATCTATCATAGTCTTATCTATTAATCCCATCAACATTTTTCAAAGCATAAGTCCGAAACAAGTTCTTTAGGAACCTGTTTTTCTCTAATGTTGAAAAAAAATTCAATCATATTTTGGGATATATATTTTAATGAAATATCCGTTAAATGAACTTTTTTCTTGAAAAACCATGATGCTAATAAAAACAGAATAAATGACGATATATATTTTTTGTATAATATTTATTTTAAAATAATAAAAAGATATATTTAATGACATGTTGGTAAGCATGTACTACAAATATATACACTAACATTTTTTGAAGAAATAGTACTTTCATTACTATAAATATAAATATATCATCTTTATATACATATATAAATACATCATCATTATTTAAGTATTAATACATTTGCTGGTGTCGATATATATATATATATATATATATATATATATATATGTGTGTGTGTATATATATATTATATTATGTATATATATATATAGATATATATATATATATATATATATATATATATATATATATATATATATATATATATATATATATATAAGATAGCTGTATTATTCTACTCAGTTATAATGTTATTTTGCAAAAAAAAAAAATAAATAAATAAAATATTGTCTATCGAATATTTTTACATAATATTTAAAAATTATTTTCAAGTAATAAACTGTTTTATAAAAAAATTTTCTTAGAACAAAAAGAAATTTTTCAGAATATTTACATTGTCAGATTTTATAGTGCATCAGTAACAAATCTGACAATGCGTTGAGTAGATTGAAAGAAAAAATAAGGTAATCTACTAAAAGTTTCTACTTTACTGATTAACAAAAATGTCAAAAAGACATTGATTAATTATTCAAAGCATTTCAAATATTTTTCTCAACATTTGTTACAATATTTGACAAAATTATATAACTATCCCGTGTTACTTCTTCTTCTCTCCCAGCTTCAAAAAGTAGTGTACAACAAGATGTGATAGCCTAGATATTTAATCCTTTTATCTTATGTGTGTGTTAGAATATACTTCTCTACGTGTCACCAAAGAACTTTTACTTTCACTTATCTGGGAAGATATCACGATTTTCGACTTGCAGAAATTGAAAAAGCAAAAAAAAATGAGCGCTTGCTTTCAGCAAAATTGGCTAAAAGAGATACGCGATATCTTTGTCTTTGAAGACAGAAAATGAAATCACGAACCCTCTTTATTTTCTATTATTTCTCTATCGTTACTTTTATGTGATATTTATAGGATTACTGAAAGCTTTTAATTCACTGGTGGGCATCATACAGTTTTATGCAATTTATTAAAGGATCATGTGTGTAAAACCTAAAATAGATTTAAAAAATCTCGAAATATCATAAATAAACTGAAAATCTACCAAACTGAATATGAATGTTAAACCAGAATATTCAATTAAAATCTATAATTTTTAATGAAACTATTAACTCATGAAAACTTTTAAATTCATCTTTTTATTGATGCATAAATTATATATCTTTTATCGATAGAGAATGCAATTTATGTAATAAAATAAAATATACTTATCTTTCCTTTAAGTTTAAAACAATATCAGGTATATAAATAAAATTAGTAGCCAATATATTTAGCAATTTATAAAAAAAGTCTAACTGCAATGGTTATATTGAAATATTTCATGGATTAATGATTTCTGCACAAATAAAACTGTGCGCCAATATTTTATAAACACATAATAAAATAAAAATCTAACTACAACCGTTAAAAGTAAACATTTAATGGATAACTGTCAGCTTTTCAACTAAAATATTTGGAAGTTTTATTCTAAAAATATAAAAATTGTTAGAATTTTTTATAGACCATTTACAAGTATTAATTGCGAAAGCAGTTATTAAAAATTTGTGGAAAAGCTATTTTTAAGCGTTTTACAAAACATGCAAATTTTGAAAAATTTTAATGTCATATCACAGATGCTTTATGTAACTTCATTGATTACATCACGTTCACACAAATTTTTGTTTTAAAATTAAATACTTCAAAGCACATTGCAAATAAAAAATGAAAAAAAAAAAAAAAAAAAAAAAAAACATTTTTTGTAAAAACAATAAAAATTAATATAATGTTTAATCCTTTTCAAAAACAGTATGATAAAGTCAAGTGAGCCATATTTTGAGTTTAATAATATTTTTATAATAAATTCATTGTAAACATATTTTAGATTTTTGTAAGAGTTTGTTAAATATGGACGATAAAAAAAAAAAAAAAAAAAAAAAAAAAAAAAATTTTCCATGATTTTCAAATATCAAACTATATTATATAAGGTTTCATGAAAATAATGCTAACTACTGTTGTATAAGTTTTATTCCATTAAATTAACACAATCACATATATAACATTTATTAGGATTTGTAAAGGGAATTTTCAATCATGATTTTTGTTAGAATATTTTAAATTGAATATCTTGAACATGAAATGAAAAATAATATATCTTGCAAGCCTATAAAAGGTTATTTTCACAAAACTGAATATTTTCTTCACAGAAAAATTCATGATTAGTTTTAAGTAAATGGATTTTTTAATCATGTAAAAGAAATGTTTCTTTTTTAGTTTTTGAAGAAAAATTCAATTAATGAGGTAAATAATTAATGAAAATCATTATACTATGCAGTAAAAGAAATAATGATTTCTAATATTTTTTCCTTAATTAATACTGATAAAAGGAAAACTTTGAAAAAACTCTCGTGGTACTTTTTTTTGTTGTGGTTTGAATGCGCAATCCCAAATAGAAATGAAAAAAAAAAAAAAATCGGAGTAAGAATAATTATTCATTTGGCATCTTTATAAGCAGTTCTTAAGTTTCCATTTTTCTTGCAGTGAACATTCACAGTACATTATAAGATTATTTTTAATACACTTAAATTTACTAAAATATTCTCTAATTATAAACATCATCGTAATAAATAGTTAAATAAATAAAGTTTTTTTCTTCCAACGGTGGGCGCTTGAGTGACGAACCCTATGCCACAAAAAGGCCAGAAACTGCTACTCATTTGTCGTTACACAACGGGCACCTGTGAAATAAGTCACGGAGGCGAGTAACGTTGCCCGCGCCATACCTCCACAAACCGGTTTACAAGGTATGCCACATTCATACATTATCACAGAAGAAAGGAAAAAGAAAGAAAGTAACATTTATTAATTCCTCAACTGGGAATCGAACTGGGCACCCACAGGAGAGGAGTCAGGAGCGTTAAAACTCAGCTATTGGTCAGCAAAAAATAAATATTTAAGTAAAAAATAATGTAATAGACAAAAAAATATAACCAACTAAATAATAATCTCATTCAATGAGAGAAATACTTATATATATATATAATATATATATATATATATATATATATATATATATATATATATATATATATATATATATGTAATATACAAATAAAATATTTATTTTTATTTCTAAGAAGCAATATCTTATAAAATATAATTATTAATTTTAGCGGCCATTTTTGAATTCTATACTTACTATCTGGGAAGAAAATTTCCAATTTATAGCAATGTGCAACTTTTAATCATTGATCTAATTATGATATTTAGTACCTTTCTTTTCCCTTGAATGATTTTTTTAATTTAAATGTTCTTCGTAATCAAACATTTTATCCTAAAAATATATTCAAAATCATTTTTCATTTATAGTTAAGATATTTTTTTTTCAATTTGCTGAAAGAAAAATAGAACATGTTCATATTTAAACTGTGTTTAAGCATATTTGTAAGAGTTTAGAAAATTTTATTTGAGAAACGAAACTGAGATAAATTTTCTGAATAATTTTTCGTTCATACTTGTGTTCATTTAGTAGGGAATAAACATATATTCGATAAAAATCTCTCTGTGATTCAATATGTTAAAATAATTTAATACTAAATCATCATTTTATACACGAACTTTATGAAAATTTCCTTGTTTTCTTCAGTTTATAAAAATATTCCTGAAATTATATTTGGGCTTTCTTTATTGTTTTACTTTTGGATGTGAATCAATCATATATTCAAATTGTAAAGACAAGGGAAAATCTTCCGTTATGTTTATCTTCTTTCTTTAAGAACTTAACCTTCCTTCCTACACTTACCGACTTCATTTGAACTTTATTAGCTTACTTAGCTTCATTAATAAGATGAAAAAGATTCACTTATTTAAGGAATGTAATATGTAACGTTTTTAATTTGATGATAAATGACAAAGGGTTTGGTACACTAGTTCAAAATATATTAATCGAAATGTCTAAAATGTGAAGTAAAAGTTAGTGTTCAAGTTACAACTGTTAAGAAACTACTGCATCCACAATGTTATTGCTCAAGTGGATATCATTTTTATACAAGGAAGTTTGAAAGAAATGAGAAATATGTGGGATTACGTTGCATTTTTACCCAATTTATACTATATTCAATAAAAGTTTCTTTACACTATCAAAATTAATATATTCTTAAGTGTCAATCTATATAACAATAACACTGAATGTCAAATTTAGCCCAAACTTAGTAGCTTTATCTATGCAATATATTTTTAAAATGAATGTTAAGATACCGGTCTGTACTTAAAGATATCTCCTTCTAGACGCTTAGACTTATTTGCAGATAATGGTCATAAGAACATATTTAATGATAGATTTGATGAGATATATAGTTCATGTTCAAGTGACGATATCACGAAGGATATTCCAGCTTCCATTGAATTCCTAAAATTATTATTGAATATCTTAAAATTTTCACGAGAACAAAAATCGTATCTGCATTTTTTGTTTATGCAATAGATAAATATACCAATTTAATAATTCAAATAATAATACTTCTCTTATATATCCTTGGGAAAATACAATGTACAACAATGTGAAAAAGCAATATAATTTTTAATTGTAGTCTATAATAGTATTCAAGTTTATGTAAAAATAGCAAATGTTAGGCATAAATGTTCAACAATAGAAGATGAAAAATTACTTTATTATAGATTGGAATATTTTCAAGTTTAATAAATTTAAAATATAGAATATTTAATGTAATAAGTAATATTTTAAAAATATTTTATAAATTGTTTTACATTGCAGTAAGAAATATTATTATATAAAATTTTAAATTCACTGTAATCATTTTCTAGAAAAATACTATTTATCAGATTAAATTTTTATAGAAATTTCCCCAAAATTATCATCAATAACCTAATGTGCGATACCATCGAAATTTATGAGAGCGATATTTAAGAGTATCGATTTTGAAGAAATCAGAAAAGAATGGCATTATCTGATACTTTGAAATTCCCATTTTAGAATGAGCATTGTCTATTGAAAAGCTCAATAATATGTTGTCGAGAATGCTTGAGTGGAATAGAAAATTGAATTCTCAATTTTTTGAACATGGAAAGATTTAACTTCTTTATCTGGGACGAATTACAAAATTTTTCCTGTGATTTTCAAAAAGTATTGAGTGAAGAGTGAAAATACTGAAACTGACTAAAAAGAATGTAGTTAAAAACGTCAAAATGAATTCAATATAAATAATCTTGTTTCATGAAAACATTCAGCAAAATATGTCAGATAAATATTTCTTATAAAAATTAAAAAAAAAAAAAAAAAAAAAAAAAAAAAAAAAGCACATTTTACACAACAGGGGAATAGAGCATAAAAATTTTAATGAGTAAGTATTTTAATTTTGTATCAATATTTTTTTTAATTTTTACTTTAATGGTTTTAATTGATTATAAAATTCAGAATTTATGTAATTTAAATTTATTGCAGTTAACATTTCTGTTATTTAATTTTTCGTTGAGTTTGTGTATTTTGAAATCCAAAGTATTTTTCCGTATTAATAGATTAAAGGAGAAATTTTCTTAATTTCTATACAAACACCTAGAGCAAAAATTCCTTATATTAGAAATGTATTATTTTTTGCGATTTTGAAAAGTTAACTAGCACTGAATTAATTAGTTTGTTTCCTTCAAGACATTTATACAAACGTAAATAAATATAATAAGATATAAAAATTAACTAATAAGTTTTTCATAATTTAAATGTAAATACGTAATTGTTTTATTTTAAATATTTTAAAGTTCCTACTTACAAAAACGGATTCGGATGAGTGAATTAAACACCAGAGAGGAAGTATTTAAAAATGATTTTTAAAATAATAAAACATTTTTACAAAGTGATTTAAATTTTAATTGAAATTATATTTCTGTGTAAGATTACGTAAAATATTAAAATATTTAAAATGAACTTTTACATAAAAATAATGATATATATATATATATATATATATATATAATTGCATTTCAGAACATTTTATTAAAACTATTACAAAATTCAAAAGAAGGATATATATATATATATATATATATATATATATATATATATATATATATATATATATATATATATATATATATATATATATATATATATATATATATATATATATATATATATATATATATAAGAGTTATATTAAAACATTAAGTAGAAAAGATTAAATCCTAGTGATAAAAGAACGATTTGGATAATCCTCTTAAGGAAATTGTTTTCAGGTTATACCATAAAACATGAATTAAAGAAATCAACCAACAAATATTTTCCTTTCTTAGACTACCGACAAATATTTCGTTTTTTTCAAGCATTCAACTTGTTTTTTAAATCAATTTTTTAAATCTTGTATTTTATCTTATACAAGATTTATGAAATTAAATCTATTATTTGCATTTTATCCTTGATAATGGATTTGCATGGACGCATGCACACACACATACACAGATACACACACACACACACACACATATATATATATATATATATATATATATATGTCATAGTAGGAATAAAATATTTTAGAATTTTATTTTTAAGTACCTAAAAATATACTGTTAAATAGCAAATAAATATTACTTTTTTGTAATTATTTTTCTAATGACCATCAGGTAATATTCGCAAGATTAAACATTGAGCAAAATTTCAGCTAAAAAGCAGTTGTTACTATTCGTTTCAAGAAAAACAGAGTGAATTTCCTGAACTTAAGGAAGATAAGTTATTTTAGGTTTGAAACATATATACTGTTTTGAGTTATGAAAATGAAACTATTTGAATATCAATTGTAAAAATATTATATACTGTATTAATTGTAAATTCTTTTGGAGATTAGACGAACCTTATTCATTGTTTGGAACACAACGTAAAAATATTTATTTTTAATTTTGTTTTTAATTAATGGAAAATATTTAACAATCAATATATTTATTGTTATATATTAAGAGAATATTACAATTACAAAAATGTTTCCATATGTAATAAATAATTTAATTAATTTTGTTATATTCTTTGCATACTTTATTCAATGTTGATGTATTTAATGGTAAAAAAATGTCTTCTTTCTCATCAAATTATACTTCATAAAAACTTTCTGAACAAGTTGTTATTAAATTCAATAGTTTTACAATATATTTACATATGTAACAACATTGTATGAAAACTGTAAAATAAGAAAATCCTCAAGACCCTATACAAAACTTTGTTATATATAAGTAAACTTTCTTATAATTACTTAGTTATGATAAGACGTTACATTTTTAATTAGATTCATTTGTTTAAAGTTTTTAGGAAAATAATGAGGTGCAATTAGATTTAAACTATATTTAGAAAACAATGCTAAAAATAATTTATATCTAAAATTCATTAAAGAAACTGAAACCAGATTTCTACTGAAGTCATTTTTCATTGGAACATATTATTTTTTCTAGTTTGTGAAATAAACATTCAAATTAAAATTTTGCACTATTTCATCCGTGCACGTGAAAATAATAGACATGTTAATGCGATAATTGTCAAAAAATAATAATTACAGACTTGTTCTTATTACGTTAAATATTATGAACTTCATTTCTTCGTTACTGAGGAAATAATTAAGCTTTATAATGCTGTTATAAATATTTCTATAAAGACTTATTCTTCGAAAATAATCAATACTTCATTTACGTGTAATATTTTTTGTTTCTTAGTTCCTGATATGATTTGAATCTTACACTAATCAATAGTATAAAATTAAAAATTTTGCATTGAAATAAATGATTTCTTTTTAGGTTTACAGATTATTGCCTAAAGAAATATATGTTAATTAGCTTAAGGAAGTGACTAATTAGAGGTATTAAATTTTGCATTTTATGAAACAAATTAAATCTAAAGCACTATAAGATTTATTTTTATATTTATGTATTAGTATAAGTGTGCATGTGTAAATCTATAAAAAAAAGGACTCAAATTTTGTCATAAAGTATAACCAAAATTATTTAAAATATTTAATTTTCGAATTATTCCTTTCTAGAAAAAATGTTTTAACTTGATCATAAAATTTTACGAGTTAAAATTACTTTCAATAAATGTTCTTAAATAAATATATTTTCACTCTTTTCTTTTAATTAAAAATAATTTTGTAAGTGTTTTATTAAAAATTATCATTTATAATGAATTTCACTGATTGTAATTTTATTTGATTGAAATGCTATGAGATAAATGCTATGATCATAAGCAAAGTAAATAAACTACATTTAACTTTATTCAAATGGATTTAAATATTATATAAAGTTAATTTCTTATATTACTACATTAAAATTTATAGATATAAAGTAAAATGTTCGAATTATTGTTAATTGTTAATTGCTGCAATTATTAAACTTCCTTTCTTGTACTTTAACAGATACAACTATATATAAATGTCATTAAATGAACGAATGTAGTGTAAATATTGAAAACTAAACCAACTAATTGTTTTAGAATTTAATTTTATAGTAGCATATACCCTATTTTATAAAATTTTATATAATACAATTTTAATAAAACGTACAATTTATTTTTAATCTATTTTTATGTTAATAGTGTTTATTTCAAATTCTACTTTTTATATTATTCCAAAATGCAAGCCCATATCTCTTCAAAGTAAGAAATAATAATTCTCATATTTTGTATTTCAATAATCATAATTATTTCAATTTCCATTCTTTAAAATGAATAAAGCTGTCACCGCAGAGAAATAAAAGAACAGCATCAGTAGAATTTCTTTATGCAAACCCAAGAAAAAAAATTATTCTCTTTGCTTCGATTCAGTATTAAAATTGAATTTCCTTATTCGAATTTATACAATGTATGGGGTTCTCTCTTTATTTTCTTAGCCAGTGTTCAGAATGCTTCTATTCTTCACAGGATTCTCTTAGATTGAGTTGTATTTCCTGAAATTGGTATCGCATCCACGTTTTCTTCTAATAAGTCTTGGGAAAACAGACGATTATAAAAAAAAAAAAAAAAAAAAAAAAAAAAAAAATATGTGCTGTTTGCTTCTGCCACACATTTCTCAAGGTTACAATGACGTTAGCAAATAGTCTCATCATAAAAGAAAAAAAAACACATTTAAGATATCTTGTTATCTTTTAGTACCATTTTGAAAAAAATTCCTCATTTTACAATACACTTATATTACTTAGATTTTAAACTATTGAAACTTTATTCATCTTATCAAGTATACATCAATTAATAGAGAAATGCAATGTAATAACAATTATATATATATATATATATATATATATAATATATATATTTATATATATATATATATATATATATATATATATATATATTTATATATATATATATACATATATATATATATATATATATATATATATATATATATATATATATATATATATATATATATATATATATATATATATATATATATATATATATATATATATATATATACTAATGTTTAATTACACGTACGTATTCTACAAATTTCTTTCGTGAATGAATTATTCATGCCAATAACTATTATACCAAATAACTATTATGCTTCCAAAATTTCATTTCAGTCAGTAAGTTGTTCTATTTATTGTAGATGTAGAATTCCTAAGCATTTCTAATGTAGTTGTAATACTTATGTATTTTTAATCCATAAAGTATATATATATATATTTGCAAAATACTTAATGCAATTATTTGCTATTTATTGTTATTATTGCTGTTGTTATAACTTATTTCTCAAATGTAGTATATGTTTAGAAGAATTAAACCATACATTAATAGTTTCCATTCATAATTCTAAAGGATTCTGTATTTTCCCCTAATCTTTAAATTTGAATTTAAGTTAAGTTTGTTTTTTTATACGTTATTGTGTTACCTCATATTATTAGGTTTTTCGAAAGTTTATTTTTCGGTTAATTCAGTGATTAATAACCGTCACGATTAGAGCAACTAAATAATCGTCCAGATTATAGCGTGGAATTTCGTGTATTTTTCTATCAAACCATAATGAGCATATATTTTCGATATGTATAGAGGAAATAATAGGGGTGGTGATATAACTACCGAGTTTATTTTTATAAACAAATGATTCAAATACGAAGAACATTTTTAATGGGTGAACTACTTTTTAAAATTTATATAAATATTATTCAAATTAACTTTTAATATATTTACTAAATGTGTATGATAATTCAATTTTTTTTTTATAAATTTGAATTATATTATTACATTTTCCTTTAATTTATAATATTTAAAAAAATATAGAACTTTAAAAATATATATCCGCAAGATTACTTAAAAAAAAAAAAAAAAAAAAAAAAAAAAAAAAAATTTTTAACCGCAAAATCGCTCAAACAAAAATAAATTGAAAACTATTTTTATAATAATGTTTATTTCTAACATTGCTTATTTCTTTATTGGCTAAAATGTCTTAACAAATAAAAACGATTAGTTCTATCTTCAATACCTAAAAACTGGTATTAAATTCCTCTTGAAGCTACATTTGAAACATAATATTTTCACTCGACTAGATTTATGATGTCACATGTAAGAAGAAATACATATTGTTCCTATGAAGGGAAAAAATCCGCTATAAAATACTAAAAAGAATCTGTCGAAGGGATGTTAATGTAAGTTCTCCATAAAAGAACCAATTGGTTGCTTAAAGTATACTATAATCACTGAAGATTTATGTATACTTTTACAACCTGCATATTATAAATACACTCTTATCTTTTCAATTTGGTTTTGTATTTTCCGATATCTTATAAATAAAAAGTTCTCAATGTTTATTAAGTAATAAACTGAGTTGTTTCTTGCACCAATGGTAACGTGTGTGGTTCTGTTCAGCTTGGGCATTAAAGTTTACTTTTGTCTTCTTCGAAGTGTGATCTTAAGAACATGTTGCAGTTACCGATTTAATTTGGAATACATTGATATACCTTGCTATTTTATTAGAGAAATAACATAAAATATATTTGACATGGAGTAATTTAATGAAATGGTGACATATGGTTCAAAAAATAATACAGTGGCAAATCTTTAATCACTTTATATTGTTGGTCACTACAATTATAAAAATAATAATTTTCCTTTAATGATAAAAAACAGTATTTACTAACAACCTCCCTTCCAAATCCTTGAAGAATTTATTTTATTTTCTTATTAGCTTTGTCATAAAACTTAATCATAAAACATAAAGAAATGTAACATCTGAGTAATATATTTCATAATAGGATATTAGGAAATCTTTATAACGACAGTTATATCACAGTTATAAAAATGATGAATTGCTACACTTTCGCATTGCGTATGATTATTAACTTTTAAAAGAAAAAAAATGAAATAAATATAATATCAGATTTCATACTAAAATGGGAAAAATCTTTAGCTTCATTTAAAAATTGTTTTAAATGCTAATTACAATCGAAAATAAAATTAAAGAAGATTTTTAGTGATATACATCTCACAGAATAGCAATGCATATAATTACAGTGGTAGCAATGATAATTGACCATGTAAGCCCTTAGAAAGTTTAGATAAGGGGGTTATAAGAACAGTAAATTAATTTGTAAGTTTATCCCAGACATGCTTGATTTAATTTAATTAAGAAGATTGTGATTTTGATAGTCTTTATCCACTTAGGTATTAATACAAGAAGTTTGAAGTCTAAAGGCGAGCATTATCATCATAAAAATTGAATATATCACCAACTGCAGCACCATGTGAATGAACGAAGTGGTACAGTCCTCTAATTTCAATATTGATAGTAGCATGGGACTTCACATACATGTCTGTAAAGTCACTTGTGTGTGTGAAGATAATAACCTATTTATAAGGAAATTAATACTTTATTTCCTATTATTTAGCTTGTTTTATAAAGAAGCCACTGAGTGTGTGCTTGTTTCAACACATAAGCACCCCAAGAATAACTCCATAATGTAAATTGTGACTCATTATTTAATAGAATATATTTCTGCTAATTTTTAAATTATATTACATGACAAGAGCTAAGTAAAGCTTTTCTTTCAGAAGAGAGATGGTAAGTGAACAGAAATGCCGGTTACCAAGCACACAGACAGACTTGCATTCATAGAGCTATCTGGATTTTGTCATGGCTAAATCTATCATTCATGTTTTGAAAATACATGAGGATAGGTGAAATAAAATCTTAGTAATACTGTTGGGTTAAAAAAGTATGACATATGCCAATCACCTGCTAAAATATTATCCTACCTTTTACGAATTTACATAGGTTTAAACTATCTGTTAAAAACGATTCCACAAGTAATTTACCATAGATAATCGGTAATCACCCATCTTGAAATGACTCCTTTTACGACTTTCTCTAATACAGCGTATATCTTTAGTATTTATAACGCAATCCTGCATGTAATGTCATAAGAAATTTCCTATTTCACTTTTCCTACTACGATGTTACTTAATGTATCGTATTTTAATTATAGGAAACCACTTAATGTATTGTTTGAATTTGGATCAAATACACTTAAAACAATAACTTTATTGTTTTGCAAAATGTTGAGAGATGCAGCCTTAAAACATAGCCAAAGAAGTCTGAACTAATTATATGTGATTCATCTCGACTTTATCTGTATAAAATATATGCCTTTACTAATTTATTGCTAATATGCACACTTTACATGGAACTGGTTGAAACTGAATATTTTTATTTTCACAAATGTTTAAAATACAATAGGCTATGTTTCAGAAGAAAACACTGTTAGATCAAAATAGCAATATATTGTCAATACAAAATAATATTAGATTTATCATTTTGCTCTAATTATTTTTCATAAGAACTTATTGAATGTCTGAGGTTAGAAGTAAAAAAGTATAAATTTTGATTAAAATAAAATGACTTAACAAAGAATATATTAGAAATGATAGATTTAACAATAAACACCCTTAAACAATATGCAATTGCAAATTTTGATCTTAATATTTTAATTATAAATAGGATTCTCTTCATGAAAGGAACTAAATTCAATATTAAGGTATATCTTAAAATGTATATGAATTTCAAACTTTTGGTTACTAATATTTCCCCATATAAGACTACTTATTAACTGAATAAATTATATGTTTATGGAACATAATTTCAATCATTAAGATATTGTTTAATTTCTATTTTATTTTATCATGATTTGTTATTTCTTACGAATTCTGTTTACGGATTTATGAATATATAATTTTAATATCTATTGAATCACATTAATGAAAT
Source organism: Latrodectus elegans (assembly GCA_030067965.1). Taxonomy (NCBI): domain Eukaryota; kingdom Metazoa; phylum Arthropoda; class Arachnida; order Araneae; family Theridiidae; genus Latrodectus; species Latrodectus elegans. The sequence continues at coordinate 45,422,389 of CM057817.1, forward strand.
ACAGAAATGTGTTATTGTTGTGATTTATTCTCCCTGGTTGACAGCATCATCAAGCCAGGTCCATGAGCTCGAACACCTTCAAACAATGGGGCACAGCCACATGGCTCGAGAATAACTGGAATTTACTTAAATCAATGTAGGCCAAAATGTGGACAGGAGCAGCTTGAGTCGCATTGCATTTGGACACAGAGGATAAAGTTTGCGTCCCGACACACGATGTTGTACACGAGTTATCCATTTCAAAATCTCGCGACAGTTGTCTGATCATGCCTGTTACCACCCCCAATCAGAACAGCACCAGGGCTACTTTCAGCATACCACTATTGCACGAGGCTCTTCTCCAAATGAAACATACATCTTGAATGACACGGATGGCGATCTCTGAAAAAGCAAGGCAGCCACCATGAGCAGTATCCTTTGGGCTGCCTTCTCTGGGCAGTTTATTAGCATTTTCATTATTGTCCACATCCTCATGTGATGGAACCCACTGAAAGGTGATTTTAACATTGACAATCAAGCGATTCAGAAGCCGCCTCATGTTCCTTGACGTTCGATCCCCATGCCATCACCATTTCACCATTCAAATGAATGCTGAATGGAGAAAATGCAGAAATGACTGTGTGAAGAGAATAGAGAATTCTAGACAATCAATGCGGAAGTAATGTAAGCAACTATAAAATTTTATATCTTGAAATCTTATTTGTTTTCCAATCAACCAAGTGAATTGATGACATTTTTTACCCTAAAATCATAAATATTGATTTAACTATAAAACTTTTATTTACAACATGGCACTCGCATTTTATTCTTATTAAATTCTGAATTAAATACTTATTTTCTTAATACGTAAATCTTAAATGTAAATAAAATTTTACATAGTTTATTTTAAAATAATTTAAAAAGTACTTTGTTGTAAAAATATTATTACAATATTTTCGAAATTCATTTGATGTAATTATTTAAATTTTTTCTTTGTAAAGTGTAAAAAATAGAAGTTTAATGGATAAGCAATATTAAAAAAGAATTGCTATAGCCAATATGCTTTTTGTATTTTATTAAATAATCTGCAATGACTGGATGTACCGATTTAAATTTAAATCATATGAAAGTCCTTGTGTAAGTGTGCATCCCATGCATTAATATTATGTGTCTATTCTATAAAAATTCTTATTCTGTTTATATTAATCACGCGCGGAATTCTACACATTTTTTTACTTGAATATTATATGTGATTTTTGTATTATTTGTGTTAATGTTGGAAATGATGCAATAATTGATGTTTGAATCAGAGTACTATCTATTGGGAAATGTTTTCTTGAAACATTACTTTAGTAGACAACGCATGATAGGGAAGTATATGATTATTATTTAAATAGGAGGACATACTACTAAAGCGATAAACATTTCAATAAACTGATTATACAAAACGACAATTTAACCAGATAATTAAATTGCTGTAACGATATATATGTTGCCTTATATTATATAGTCAGTGGATATTTTTCTGAACTTAACTTTTCCAAGCAGATGCAATTAATCCCAGCAAAATATGCACAATCATAGGATGATTATCTTGAGGCATTCGGATACAATATCATCAATATAATGCATAAGTAGAATAACTATATATGAGTGGACCAGACTCACACACATCAATACTTTACACACAGCTCTATAGAGCAGTCAATTTAATCGTGTAAATGATCTTAGCACAAATCTCATGTTAGGTTTCCACGTGACCTGGTAAATTTAAATATTACTGGAATACACATAAAAATAAATTGGCCCATGGTGTCACATACGTCATAGGCCAATTCATTTTTATGTGTATTCCAGTAATATATTTAAGTATAATCGACTCAAAAGTGAAGTTTAAATATTTATAAATAATAAACAATGATATTTTTTCCCTATATTGATTTTCAAAACAAAAAAAGGAAAATTTCAAGGACTATTTAAGTTAATTGTATTTAAAAATAATTTCTCAGTTATAATACGAAATTAAAGAAATGAAGATTGTGCAAAGTATTAAACAACCCTATTAAATAATTTTATATCTTTAGTTTTGGCACTTGTTATTATTTTATTTCAGTTGATAAGTAAATTCCGCTAAATAATAACAACCTAAACAATAGCGTAAATTTTTATGAAATGTTTTATCAATAATGTTTTCTTTCAAATAGAAATTTTCTCTTGTGATATCTATACAATTATCTGTATTTAAGGAACAAGCATACAGATGGATATTCTAAACATATCATAAAAATTTCACTTTTACCTACAAATTTAATTACAAGGAAATATATAATAATGCTTCTCAATTTAGTACGCATAATACTATTCAAAACAATTGTTAAAATTACACATAAAGTTACTCAAAACAAGTTAAAATGATTCTCCTCTTTCAAATAAAAGCTAAAAAATTTAGATATCATTTCCTCATTTTTCTATATGAAAATATAGAAAATTAAATTTAAAAATATCCACTTACCACACACCTATTAATTTAAACAAATCATGTAGATCAAGGGATCCATAATATAATTTCAGTAATTTCATTTTCAAATTTTACAAAAAGCACCGGATTTATTTACATTTAATGTGCATTATATAATACAAAACTATCACGAGTTTTCAATTGTGTCATAAATGAACTAGATTCAAATACTATGTTATTATCTACAATATATGTGTGTTCTTTGAAATATTCAGATTCAAATATTAACACCACTTAAAATGTAGATTGAGAAATAGCAACAAATCATCTATGGGATTTATAAGGACAACATACTTAACAGTCCAATTTCTAGTTTTCTAAATAAAACTTGTGCAAACTTTTATAAGCCATAAATGTAATTTGGTTGCTTGAAAACTGAAAATTTATATTCAATATTTCAAGGATTACGAGGAATTTTGTAATTGTATTTTTACATGAATATTTTATCCTAATACACGATGATTGCTGAAACATAATATAACTTATTTACAAAAAGTTGCGATATTTATAGTTTTGTTGTGTAAGCTATTTATTCTTATAAGATACAAAATGCTTAATGACAAAAACAATTCGAAATAAACTGTAAAAAATTATTATTCATGAAAATATTTAGATAAATGAAATAATATTGATTTATAAATTAAAAAAAAACATGCGGTAGAAAATACATAATGCAATAATCGCTGTGTTACTAATTTTTAAAGAAAATTTAGAGTATTTAAACTGCATAAAATTATAATGTTTTTCTGCCAATTCTTTACAACATTTATAACCTCATTATCCCTATACATAATCTCGAAATGCATAAACTTAGTGTAGTTCTCCATTGTGTTCAGATTTCAGTAAAGAATCTTCAGTAATTAAATGTTTGAATATGAAATATATTGATTATATTTGTATATTTTATATGTTGATGACTTGTGATATTGATGAATTACAGAAACGGATATTTTATCTCCAGTTTATACACTACATTTTTTTCATATTAAATTTTTACGGGTTATGTTGGAAAAAATTCTGATTGCTATTCAAAAATAGTCTGGATTTTAAAATATTGCAGTAAAAAAAAACACTCATACCTGACGAATATCTGAAGAAGAGATATGAATCCTACTGGGCAACATACAACGTCTTAAATGATTTATGATAAACATTTTTGTGATTATAAATGTAAATGATTTTGACTCCATCAATTGATTCATCAGTTTTTAGATGCTTTATTCTCACTTTTCAAATTGAATAAAAACAAGCTGTTTTTGCTTTAAAGTTGATGCATTAAATTCAAGTCAAAACGTTTTTCCAATGATTTTTGCAGTTTCAATCACTTATAACATTCATCTATAATTATCTCATTATTCTTAAGATTTTAGTAGAAATGTGTATTCAACATTTATTCGAGTTAATAATGCAAATATCACATAGCTTTTGAATAACAAAGTAATCCGGAGATATTTCATGGCTACGTGTAGATATTAACCACCTGTGGAACATTCACCAAGTTAATTACGTTGTCTCTTCTTCGTGAAAAACATAATGCAACTCTTATAAACTCCAAGTACGTCAATAACCTGTTTGCATATTATGAATTGTTATTCACTGGTTAATATTTGGTAGACTCTTTTGGCAAATTGCTAATAATTTATTTAACAGTGAGAATGTGCACCGTAAAAATTTGAAATTAATACCTAAAAGAGGAGTATATGATTTAACTTTTTTTTTTAATTTTCATGTTCATTGGATTTCTTAATTTGGAGCAGTTCCTAATTTAAATATTCTTCTTCAAAAAATGTCTTCAGTAAGCCGAAAAGATTATTTCATATTTTAATTTCTTGAAGTTGTTGTACTTGTTTTATTCTAATCACAAAAAACATCCGTGGGACAAAATATTTATTTTATGGAAAAATTAAATACGACATTTTAGTATTTTCCTTCTTTAATCTCAATATAATTTAACAATATTCATGTTAGTTTTTTATTTTATTTAAAATATTTTTACACCGTATAACCAAATTTTAATTTTGGCATGAGTATTGATCATTTTGTATGTTGTTTTTACTTCGAATAATTTAATTTCAAGTTTTAACAAACTTGGTGATTAATTCGTATGCATTTATTTTTATTTAACATTGAAAAAATTGTGCCACTCTTCTCTTGTCATATTTGCACTTAGAGCGTATGCAGTCATTCTAGTTTACTTATAATGCGGCCCAGTCTGACTTATGTAAATTGTTGACCAGCTGGCAGTCGTTTGATTGGCATTCTTGTCTAAATTCAACGATTTTGGGATCGACTATCATTCAGAGTATTGATGTCAGTAGCTTATTGTTCAATTAGCCCTCAAGTGCAGAAATTGACTGTTGAATGACAAGACAGTTTACCAAGGTAAATGAATGTAGTAATTAGGAAATCACTTTAAACTGAAGCTGCTGTTTTAATTGGACCACGAGTGCAAAAATTTACAATAGACTGATAAACCAGTAAACATAATCATATGTAGGGGTTTTAAAATTCATTTAAAACTGTAGTTCCTGGTTTTATTAGACCCCGTGTGCAAAGAAATATGTACAAAACAACTATACCTATGACATGCGAGTCATGAAAACATACCGTTCTTAATGAGAGTGTTTTATAATTGGAATTATGTATTTAGTGATTACTTAATAACAAACACTTCAAATTTATAAAAGAAGAAAAGAAAAAAAATGCATTTCAGGTTTCATTTCTATTATTTTAAGAATGAGAAATAACAAAATTTAGCTCAAGCTTTCAAAAATGAATCAAATATTGTCTTAAACATGCTATTTCTGTTAAAAATATTTAGAACTATATTACGATTAAAAAAGTATGCATCATATTAAATACATTAAGCAAAATTCAGTTTTATTTTATTTCTTTTATATTACGATCGCAATAATTAATAAATTTCACTGACATATTCCGTATCTTAGTGTTTTATAATTTTATATAAATTCACCTCTTTTTGAAATAAAAATAAAGAAAGGTCTTGAACATGTGCTTTATTACTATTCAAATATGCTTTTTAGACGTTTCAGAGTGAATTAAGTGCAAGTTCAATCATTATCAGTTTTAGTGATTATCATAGTGGCACTAGTATACTCATTTTCAGGAAATAAAATCAAGTTCTTTGCTTTGATTTATTGGAGTTACTTGTTTTCATTGTGAAAATTGAACATGACAATTTTCAGAAGCATTTACATTTTGTTGGAGTCTAGGATTCGGTACATTTTTTTAAAATTATATATATATATATATATATATATATATATATATATATATATATATATATATATATATATATATATATATATATATATATATATATATATATATATATATATATATATATATCAGTTTAATTCCATTGTGTAACACAATCAATGTCCTATAGATCTTGTTAATTATTTATATAATTTTCGTAAGAGTGTTGGTTAGAGCCGAGCTTTCTGTCAAACAACTAGTCATCTGTTTTGAGTTCAATATTTGGTGGATTCAATTCTCATCCCAGGCTTAGATGCTTATAATAGTTTTAAATATACGTAGATCACTGTCTGCTTAACCTTACAATGATTAAAAATAATAACCGTTTAGTACAAAATAAATTAATTTTAGTTTTTTGGTCATTTGAGTGAGTAAATGAATGTCTTATGTGGTATTAAGCAAAATTTTATTTTATTTTTTTTTTTAAAAAATAATGATAGTGAAATAAAAGCCGCATTTGTTTAATGAGAAAAAGTGAATCTTCAGAGGATTTATTTTATTAATTAAGTTTAATATATGTCAATGTCCAAAGTCAATAAATAACTTATGTAGTTTTTACTTGCAAAAAAATTATTTTCTCGAATTAGAAACTTACTTTATTTAATAAATATAAGTTTATTTATAGCTTAATGATACAAAAACCAAATTTTTTCAAAAACATTTCTTAAATTATTATTTTCATTAATTTTTAAGATTTTTTATATACCAGGTATAACAATATAAATTTGCTGTATCATATACTTGTATATTCAACGAAAACAACATAAGAATTACATCTTTATTAAATTTCAAGACTGCCATGCCAACAGATAAATTATTTGATATTAAAATTCATCTCTTCGAAACTTCCTAATATTGATCTGATAAAGTTCATCAGCATAGGAAATTAATACCTTGTAGAATGAATTGACAAAACTGAGAGATTGTGAATATGGAGTCATAATTTGTCAGAAATGAATTGTTATTTACATCAATATTGTATTGTGAATAATGAAATTCAAGAAGAGTTTATGAAGGGGCAATAAAATGTGATGTTATTTTTGTTAACGCAATAAGCGAAGGTACTTAATTTCTGACAGAGAAAAATCTGTAAATAATTAGAGTTCGATATAACTTCTTCCGATTACTAGATTGATTTTTGTTTTCATAGGACGAAATTACTCTAGGTGTGTTTGATAAGGCTGTTTAATTGCTGGAAAAATATACAATCACTTTATTAATCATTATTTATTTTATAAGTGAACTAACGAAAACCATAGAAGGAATGTTACTTGAAATATGTTCTTCAATATTTTCAAATACTATAACAATAGTCAGATAATTTCTTTATCTCTCTTCCTCTCTCGAAGAAAAAAAATTCATACAACTAATTTTAAGAATAATAAAATGATATTACATCTACTACATTGTAGAATAATATTTTTAATATTATTGTTTATTATTACTCTTTTATAAATGGCTAAAATGGTGTGTGTTATATGTGTGTATTTTAAGTAAACGTTAAAAAACTATTGATGTATTAAAGTCCACACACACCGTAAGCAAGTTAACTAATTCTTATCAAAGTTTTGAAAATATTGTTTAGTTTTACATATTTATTATTTTAATTTTATAAAATGATAATTCTGTATTAATTTTTGTATTGTATCAAGATGGCTCAGGCTGAAATATACTAAGAAATGTTAAACCAAAAAATATTTTTAAAATATATATGAAAAGAAATACACATTATTTTCTTGCTCAATAAAATCATCAATATGCATATAAATGGGAATTAGTAGTAAATTACGAAATCAATCATACATTCTGATGCATGCTTAAGAAACGTAAATTTTCTTTTCAGTTTGCATGTATGTAATGTTGTACATTGGTATGCATAATATGTTCCATTTACAATAGCATTTCAATGCGTTGCAATGTTATGGAAAATTGGAAATTTATCAAATATGTTTTGAAATATAAGTTTTTTGTAGAATTACGTCTTGAAACTGATAAAATGGATTATTGATAGGGTTATTTAATTTAATTGTTGTTGAATTAAAAGTGCACTTCAATCACTTATAATAAGTAAATATTAAATGCAATTTTTTTCACATGTTTAAAGTATACAAAATTGTCAGAAGTTCGAGATCTACTTATGTATATATTTTTTATTCTCATAGAGAGTAAGTTTTATATTTTATGAGAAAAATACTCTAGGCAAAATACAGGGCTTAAATAAAACAAGACAAAGGTATTTAATAGGAGATATTGAAAACATTGTGCTTAACTTTTATTAAATTTCTGAAAAATATTTTGTGAGAATCGTAAACAATTTCTAATTTCATACCTTATAAAATAATTATATTCATTAAAAATAGTTTTCATAGAAAAATCCTCATTCTTATTTATTTAAAAATGAATTATGATTGTGTAAGTTGTTAAAAGAATGCAAATTTATGCATATATGTTAAAAACTACTGGTTTAGAAAACTATTATTTGTTTCTATAAAGGTGTCAATTATGGTAAAATGCTTTATGAACAAGTAAGGAATATAAAATTTCTATATTCAATAAGCTTTTAAAATTCCTGAAATTTAGAATCATCATTTTTGTTTTGTAGCATAATATTGAATGCATGCATATATATCTACACACACAAATATATATATATATATATATATATATATATATATATATATATATATATATATATAAGACAAAACATGAAAAATATGGAAAAGCACTGAAATATATGAAACAAATGAAAAGAAGAAGAAAGCATAGGGACCACGTCTTCATCAGGAGGGATATGGTCAGCTATGCAAAAAGAAAGAACACTCCTTTCTGACATGCTTGAAGGACAAATGTCTAAAGATCTTCGAGCAATTCCCCCAAAGAGTGTTCGTATTCAATGAACTTAGGTTAAAACATTTGAATAAATATAAATGTAGAAAATTAGAAATGCCAATAAATTAAACATAGATGCAATTAGAGATACTCATATAAATGAAACATACATACAGTAAAAAATTAAATACATAAAGCCAAAGTCAGCAAATCAGATGGAATTTATATATGAATATAGTATGAAAGTTGTGTGCCAAAAGTAATTTTAAAATTAAAGTAAAGAAGTGTTGCCAGTTGTGATTAGATTAAATTTAAAATATAAATGCAGGTGTTTTCAGGATTCTTGTAAGAACTTCAATGCCCTTCTGTAGTTGTAAAACTACGCATTACTTCAATCTTACAAGCGATTCCCTACTTCCTACATATTTTAAAATAAAATTAATTAGAATATTATTATTTCTTAAGTGATCTATCAGTCGTTTAATTTGATTTTTAGTAGAATCATGGTTGTTGCAGATATTATAAATGCGATTAAGTTCATTAATTATAACGTTTCTGTATATTTTTAAAAAAATATTTGAGTTCCAGGAAATTAACTTATTAACATGAAAATTAAATTGATTTGTTTTGTCGAAGACATCAATATATGTAGTAGAATTATCAATAGTGATAAATAAATCAATTATGTATTTAATTTTTTACTGTATGTATGTTTCATTTATATGAGTATCTATAATTGCATTTATGTTTAATTTATTGGTATTTCTAATTTTCTGCATTTATATTTATTCAAATGTTTTAACCTAAGTTCATTGAATACGAACACTCTTTGGGGGAATTGCTCGAAGATCTTTAGACATTTGTCCTTCGAGCATGTCAGAAAGGAGTGTTCTTTCTTTTTGCATAGCTGGCCATCTCCCTCCTGATGAAGACGTGGCCCCTATGCTTTCTTCTTTTCATTTGTTTCATATATTTCAGTGCTTTTCCATATTTTTCATGTTTTATCTTATTTATATTTCACTGTTTTTCCAATTTCATATTTTTCATGTTTTGCCTTATTTATATTGGCAAATCTTTCTTTAGCTGCTTTTGCGCTGGTTAGATTTCCTATTGTATTGTTTATTCTGTATTGTATTTTTATATATATTTATATTTTTATATATATTTATATTTTTTGCTTTATAATTATATATATATATATATGGGAAAATAATATATAAAATAAATAAAAATAGGGATAACTGTGCATTATGTTATATAAACTGATAGTCCTAGAATATTTTACATATTTCTCGAGTTTACAAAATGAAATTTGTAATTCAGATTATAATGAAGATATTAGATAATTTCTAAATTGTGTAATTTAAAATAAATCACTAAAAAACTTGTTCATTTTCTTCTAATATCTTTTCTTTTAAACTAATCCTAATATTTATCAAAATAAAATGCATCATTATGTCACTGTCTTAACACTCTAAGCTAACTAACAGCACCACACATTTAATTTCAACTTTCAACTAATTAAAACAACATTTTTTGTTAAATAACTATATTTGTTTAATAAACTAAATGCTCTGGGCTGAGTCAGACAATTTACGTTTGCTAATGCGATGATCCAAAAAGTCGTTTTCTCACCTTAAGCTTTTAGTCATGATCGAAAACGTATCGACCCCGGAAAATGGATCGCATTTACCGAGAATAGTACATAGAGTGCAACTACAGTCAGCTACATGAAATACCAAACACGTGACTCCTAAAACTACGAATCGTAAGCGGTAGAAATGATCGTCTAGTGGGACGCTGCCATTTCATAGGTAATCCCAACTTGACACGATCATCACTGGGTTTCTCTTGTATCTACTGTTCTATATAGGGTTGCTCGAATGACTGGGATCTTTAGAGAAGTTTATTTGAAATGAAAGATTATTCAGTAAGTACTACACATAGGGAAGATTCAAGGTTTAAGATTTAAGAGTTTTTTTTACTTTATTTTATGAGAAAAATGGTGTTTCGATTGTAAAGTAAACACTATTCAATTTTATTGTTGTGGTGATACACAAGAGCATTAAAAGATTGGAAATAAATTTGAAATAAATAAGCAATTATTGTATTTTAGTGATTAATGATTGAGTTTTTACTTATAAAAGAATGGTTTTAGATGTTTAGAATAGTTCTTTTTGTTCATGTTCCTTAGTTATCACGCTTTTCAGTTACATTAAAAAAATATGTGAAGATTATGATTTATGTTTATGAAAAGTTAAAATAAAATTAAATAAAAAGACATAATGAGTTGGTAAGGGAAAAAACATATAATTTTTCTTTATTTTAATAAAGAATTCATAATGTAATGACCTCGATTTATTCACATTTAACAGTTTATTTCATATATAACAAAAAAAAAATGATACTGATTTCATAATCTATGCAATTCAAAGAACTGGAAGATATTTCCACAACATTGTTTTTTTATTCTGAAAAATTATTTCCTTTTTATAGCAAATATAAAGCTACAATTAAATTTAATGATAAATGAATTAAAGTTTGCATTTTCTATGATTTTTAATAAGGAAATAAATTTCTTTAAAAATATTTTTCCGTTAACATTTATTTCATATAAATATCGAAGAAATTGAATAAAAGGAGACTTATGGACTGAAACAATCCTAATATTTAAAACTTTATGGGGTAATTCCTTAATTTTTAAATAAATATGTCTCTATGTCCTTTAAAGGATATGGTATCTTTTGGATAAGAAGTTTATATTTAGTAGCTGATTTTAAAGAAATCAATAAAGATAAATGATTGTTTTTTTGCAATTTTCTTAACTGTCGATAATTTTAATAAATACTTAATAAATGCTGAATGATTATAAAAAATTCAGTTTTTTTTGTAAACTTTAAAATTATTTTATTTACAAACATGTAGTTTTCCTCATAACTAAAAGAACATTTAAAACGCTTAGCACACTTCAAAAACAACTGTTTTAATATATAAAATTAAAATATTTTATTAAAAAATATTTATTTTATAACACACTTTGCATTAGAAATTTTATCCTATTCTATATTTCTATGTTACACTTCATAAGTATTTTTTAATTAAAAAGTTTGATGATATTTTAATTTTACGATTTAATATTACTCGGCCATTAATTTACATTGATATGATATATAGCATAAAATCTTACAGAATTCTAAGTTTTTATATTTATTGAACAATAAAAAAATAAATAATGCTAATATTTTAATAATTTTTGAGGAAATTGACAAAAAAGGAAAGAGTACAGTGGCAAAGAATAAAATCAAATCTGAAATATTCTGAAAGTAGTTCATTCTAGAAATTGTTTTGTTGAGCAAAAATATTTTTCAAGCAGAACTTGATCCTTTCATATCAAAATGATGAAGATGCACTTAACGTGGCGCCATTCATTTTTCTTCATCAAACAAAATCCTTTTCTTTATTGACTGTCAGTGTTTGATCTTAAATTACAATGATCTTTTGATAAGTGCAATGAAACTATACATTTTCTTATAATCAATTCAGATTTATATAATATAATACAAAATATTAGCAGTTATTATAAGAATTTTATCATAATGAGGAGAGATATTACAATGGATATAAATTCATCTGGTCATTTAAATGTTACATTATTCTCAAGTGAATACTCCATTAAACTCAGTAAGGACATATTATTTAATTATTATATTTTTCACATCCTTGAAATGAGAGAAACTATCGTTTACGCTATATTAACATTAATGAACGAATGTAAATAGCTATGTTGTTCTCAGTTTCATGACAAATGTATAATAACAACTTTCCTACTTCATTAATAAAATAATCGCTAAGTCTGTTTTAAGAAGGAATTTGCAATTCAACTTTTTCATTTAGTACTCATTTGACACCTGCAAAAAAATGTTTTAATATAAGTTTCCGTCAAAAATATACCATCCATTTTACTGCGTGAAATCCATGCATATATATTTCTAGTTATTACTTTGAAAAAAGGTAAAATACGTCAAAAATATTTTCTGCATGCGTTTTAATAAGATTTATTCAGCCAGAGAATATTAAATTTTTAAAGTAATATCTCTTTTATGTTCTGATACGTCAATCAAATATTTAATAAAGAGAATCTCCTATATGTATATAAAGATACCTCAGAAGAACTTACTTTACCTGTTTCACAGTTTAGATTCGCATAATATTAGATGTCATATTTGTGAAAGAAGATAGTTGCTTAATATATGGCACTTTTTCTTCATGTAAACTCTTAAATCAAAAAGTTAACCTTACTTATCGGTGTCAGAATTTAGATTAAACGACAAACTTCAGAATGGTGCGAGTTGAAAAAAAATTTTTTTTTCACCCGATTAAATTATTCATACACGTAATATATTTTCTTACATGACTCATAATTATTTTCTAGTTTTATTAAATAAGTGATTATCAAATGAACATAGCATATATGCGCATGTTATTATTCACACACAATGATAACAAGAGAATAATATTTTCTGTTTATTTTTTTTTCTTTTCATTTGATTTGATAATTGATCTATTCTTCATTATTTATCATTTTCATTATAAAATTCATGTAAAGCAACAATAATATTGTAAACTAAAAGATGCATTAAACAATGTCAAAAAAATAATATAAAAGCTCTTTCAATGCTGCAAATATCAGTGCTTTTAACTTAACAACATTTAAAATCAAATATATTTATTTGAAATACATAAAATTTAATTCTTTTTAAACATGATTAAATAAATAAATTAAATATAAATATAATTATGTAAAAATTTATTTTATTAAAATTTAGAATAAAACTATAAAATATTCAAGCAAATGTTTTATTAATTAATAAAGCTTCCATTAATTCAATACATTTTTTTTTAAAAAAAATAAAGCAGATTAATATCATTTTGCGCGTGCACATTATTAGATATCATATATATATAAAATTTGTTAAATTGAAAATTCTTGTGTTAAAATTATGCATTATCAGTTAATTTAAAAATTTAGGGAAACCTAAGGTGAAATAATATAAACGCAAGTATTCTATTTGAAACACAATTATTTTACCATTTATTTACATGGCTAAAGATCCGTTTTTAAATTTATCTGCCAACTACTATTTAAAGATAAAACTGCAAACTTTATGATAATTGAGGGGAAATTGCATATTTAATCTGGTTCTTTAAATGAGTATTGAAATAAAGTAGTTAAAAAATATCAGTGTAATGCTATAATAAAGAAAATACAGATTATATTACACCTAAAATGCTTTAATAATTCAATTTGAAAAAAAATGATAAAAATATTTCCAAATTATAAATAATTATATTTCTTTCTGAAATAATTTCATTGAATCATTTAAATGTAATAACAAATAATAAAATCACTTAAATGTAGTTTCGAAAATAAATATTCCAGTTCAGAATCATCAGTGGTTTTCATGAAAGTCGAAACATTCCAAGAGTAAAGAACGACCAAACTAAGAATAAAAACTGTTATCGATCCCAAAAGTATATAAAAAAATATAAGATTTTAAAATATATCTTATGTCTTGAAATATTTCATCTTTTGAGACTATTCAAGGCAGAGTAAATCGGGTGTGAAGTGATTTGAGTGAAGTGTGTTCCTACATGATAGTCCAACCCAGATGCCGGAATGGATAATGTACCACACCCATTCTAATCCAATATATTGTCGTTATGGTCTTCCATGAAACTCCCTTTTGAAGGTTGCATTGGAGCTTACAAATGTTTGACCGATTCCCTTCCCCTTTCTACATTGTTACAAAAGATCAGATATTCATCACACGCAACAGTTGGATGAAGGATGGATTTGTCCTGTCTCTATTGATCTTGAATGTGACAACCCTAAGTGCAGTGGATTGCCCATTTTACAAAGCTCTGTGGTAACCCACTCTTCGTTTTTCTTTTTTTTTAACATCTCTGAGATGGAGGGAATAATTAATTGCCCTATTAAGTTCTCTGTAATTGTAAGTAGGAATGACTATACAATTGAGATATTTTAATATATAACATTTTTAAATCTTTGGTGGTATTAATTGTAAAAATTTTATTTGTGTACTTGTTTAAATATTTTTTACGGTATAATTGAATAATCGTAGAAATTACTTATTTTAATTTGTTAAAAATATAAACTTTCATAATCTGAAAAAAAATTACACGTACTGACTGTCTGTTTGAAAGAACAGTATAGATATAACATTTAAAAAATAAAAAATTAATGTGTTCCCATTGACATTGATTAAGATTTATTTTGAATAAAATATCAAAACATCATTTAGCTAACGTAGAAGGGAATAATTATTTATCATGCAAATATTTAGATTTATTACTAAAACCAGAAGAAAATATTTGGTGTGACTTTTGTGATTTTTTCCTGGAATTTCTAAATAAGAATACGCATCTATTGCCATCGATTAATTTTAGGATTTCATTTAATATAAAATGATTATTTAGCTAACATATAAAATGATTCTCATCAATGATCCATCATTTCTCATCCATGATACTATCATTCCATCATTTCACATCAATTTTAATATTTACATTCATTTTTAATAATCACAGAAATTGAGTTACGCATGTGAATCTATCATATAGGTAATATTACTGATTAAAAGGAATATCTCATTTTAGAAATTTCCCTAAACAGCAGTGAAAAATGTTAACTGACTGTAAATGAATATTTATTTTATCAAACACAAAGGCTACACATTATATATATATATATATTGTATATATATATATATATATATATATATATATATATATATATATATATATATATATATATATATATATATATGTACTCATATTATTTAAAATGGTGCTACATAAATTCATAAATTATTATTTTAGTACTTTGCAAATGAAACTAAAGGAAATTATTTTGATCAGTAATAAATTTCAGTTCATTTTTGAATTCACTTGAGATTGTTAGAAGTTCACAAAACACTTTGTAAAAATGCGTGTACAAATTTAAAAATGAAATGACACTCTAATTTTTAATTATTTTTTTTTCCTGTCATTATTACTAAGCAACTTTTCTCAAACAATAAAAGTTCTCCCGAAATTATTTTGCAAACAATGTCTAAAACTGCTTTTAAAACCTTATACAACACACAATAATGCCAAAATAGAAAATTGATATGAAAGTAAGTCTACAATCATTTTTCGAAGTATTTTGTTAGAAACAAGAATAATCACACGCAACTAACCATAACATTCTACACTGAATTCATTAAATGGGGGAAAAAAAGATATGAATGAAAGAGTAAAATAAAAATAATCTATTTCACAGTTCCTTAACAGAAAAGAGAAAATACTATTCTTAGAAAAGACTGTTTACGCCATCAGTTTTGAACTCTTATTCCTTTTTCTTTTATGTATTTTCCTTTCAGAAAGCCATTTTAAGGTACTTATCGACACAATGAAAGCAGAGGTACCTTTTTTCTTCTCTATGCTTTGAAAGAAGGCTGTCGACCGTGGACCAAGCATTAAAAGACGGTACTGTCGAAAAACCTCCCGTGGAGTGAAAGAGCTGTAATTGTAAAACCTGAAAACATTTTTACATCCGCACAACTAGCAAGAAATGTGGGTGGGTAGACAATCGGAAAAAAAGGATGAGCAAAACTTTCTTCTGAAGTTTTTAGTATTCGTAAACGTGATACTTTGCTCATCATTATGTTGAAAGATTGGGAACAATGTAAAGAAAAGAGAAAGAGAGAAGAAACATTGGAAATAAATTCTGTTTTGCAGGTCGATTGCTTATTTATTCAAACTTATAGTAGATGGCGCCACTACTAAAAGAATCTGATCACATTTGTATGGCATATACCTACGTCCCTGTAAAGATTCAAATCTTTTATCTCTATATAATTTGCTGATTCTTTATAATTGTTATTTATATTTACATGCAATATATCCAATAACTTTTTCGTCAATTTTAAAACCGAATTCCTAATTTATGAATACAATTTTTAATTTAGAAAATATAGTCATTAAAATGTAAATATATAAAAATAGTTAACTTTTTAAAATAATAAGGTTATTCATCAAAATTTGCTAAAATAACACTGAATTATATAAATTAAGTATTGGTGATTATTTGGTAATAGTTTGTTGGTATCTCTATTTGCTTGAAAATAAACTATATAAATTTTTATTTTTTATACTATATATATATATATATATATATATATATATATATATATATATATATATATATATGAACTTTTTCATCTAAAATATTCTGGTCATTCTCAAGATTTCGAACAAATTCCAAGAAGTCAACACTAACGTGGTAAAACCAGCAAATTTAACATATATCAAATTTTAAAAAATATAGTAAGAATAAATTACAAAATTATAAACTCTAAAGACATATTTAAATGTAAGTAATGTAAGAAAGTTTATTTAATTTAATTTAGAGCATTATATAGTAAACATTTGAATTTCTAAAACAGAATTATGTTAATTTGATTTACAACTTTAATAATACAATTTTAAAGGAGAAAATTGTAAAGTGAAAATCGTTATATGCATATTAATAGAAATCTGTAAAATTAAAAATGAATTTATTCGAGTTAAATTGTTTGAATTCATTTTAATATAAATAAAAATAAAATTAAAACTTCTTAAAAAATAATCTGAACTTAAACAGGCTTATATATATATATATATATATATATATATATATATATATATATATATATATATATATATATATATATATATATATATATATATATATATATATATATATATATATATATATATATATATATATATATATATATATATATATATATATATATATATATATATATATATATATATATATATATATATATATATATATATATACATTACTATTTTTTTAAAAAAAATAGTACAAAGTAGTAAATTCAATACAGGGAAAACTTCTCACACATATTGACACATATTTGATACTAATGCGGATAACACATTAAAATGAATTATTTTAACTGAATAATGTACTTCATTATGAAATAATTTATAATTCAAGAAGCAACTTTTTGCGTGAGAGTTAATTAAACACAATCCTTAGAAGGATACATTTAGTTGTGAGCAATATGCGATTGTGATTATTGTTAGATAAATATGTATTTCAATAAGAGATGTAAGAAATTTATTGGCTAATATTTAATTTGAAACACACCATTTACTATAGCTGACAGTAATAATAATATGTAGCTATTTTAAATTGACTTATTATAACTGACAAAATTATTCAAATATATTTATATTTCTTTATTTATTTGAAAATACTTATCCTTAAATTCTATCATTTTTTAAAGAAATTAATATGAATATGAACTTAGATGTTATTTTACATTTAAGAAAATTTGTTTCCATTTTATGAAGAATTGTTATACTGTAAAAACCATATTTAAACAATATATCAGCAATAATGCTTGCTTCTGAAATGTCATTCTTTTGTTTTGACATACGATGTGGAAAGCTTAATGGTCCAAATTTACTTCATAATATGATTTAACTCGTCCCCATCATAACTATGACTTACGAGTCACAAGATTAACTGTCTTGCAACACGTGAAAAGACACGTGCCGAAGGAATGCTTAGAGTCCGGAAAACTTCAAAGAATCCACTAGCCACATACACGAGGTTGGATATTTTCAAAATTTTCAATGACTTGTAATATGGTTAGCATTTAAAGAGTTATCAATGCTAATAAATTTCAACATGTTTGAATATAGAATAATATTTTCACAAAATCATCTTAAATAATTTCAAATAAATAATCACAATAATCACATTAAAAAAATAAATTAAAAAAATTCAATAAACTAAACACTGATATAACATGATATTTCAATAAAGTAACGCGAGTTACATCACATATTCTCACCAAATTATCTCAGTTTATTTAAGCTGATGCAAGAAGTAAATAAATGGTTGATTTAATTTTCTCTTTACAATTACAATAAAATTTGCGTTTAGTACTGAATAAAATATTAAATTATTCAATAGTTATTTCCTCATTTTCATTCATTTGACATAGAATTTGTATTTTGATTCAATTCAAGTATATCAGAACGAAGATTTTATTTATTTGTTTTTTGATTAAATTTTATATCTTTATGATAATACTTAAAGCAAATTATAAATACAGAACAATTGTTTCTTTCATATCTGTTAGAATTTTTAAAATATACATTTATGTATCAAAATTCGATTTATTTTAGGTATTAAAATAATAGTACTGATCAACAAATGATATACTTAAATGCTGAAGATTAAGTAAAATAAACTTGATTATAAATGATATATTCTTATATACATGTTGTACATCAATGCTACTTAAATTTAAAAAAAAATTAAAGAAAGTGAGTAACTTCAGTTCAGTCAAAATACTCAAGGCATGTCGAAGGTTAATTCATTATTTATATATTACTTAACTATTTAAAAGCTATTTAAGTTAATAATGTCATAAATAATAAACATTTTAAGTTAATAATATAAATTATGTTTTTTTAGAATGTTGCAATTTTATTGCCTTAGGTAAAGATTTTATCTTATAATCTAGACGAAAACAAGCTTTTAGTTAAAGCTATATATGTGCATTATTTATTGTACCGTTACATGCTACATTGTTTCCGGTGAATCATCTTAATTCAACTCCTAAAACTAAGTATTATAATTGCATTCCTAATAAAATTTAAATTTAATTAAATTTTTTTCTCAAGCGCCAATTTTGAAGATTTACAATAATGCCATCTGTTGACTCTCCAAGACCTACTTTCTAATAGCTTTGTCAGTTTACTATGAGTTTTTGGAAATTTCATTTAAATGTGACATTAAAAATTTACTTTGTATAAGTAGTATTACATGCTTACAATGTTGCATAAATAATGACCTAATGAGAAAGAGAGAGAGAGAGAGATAAAATTGACAACCTTAAAACAAAAGTGTGGTATGTAGGTACGTGTATATCATCTGCGATATAATATGCAATATTAACTTATTATAATTTTAAATTTGTATTTCTTTTTTTCACACTTTTAGTTGATCATTCTGTAACTGTAAAATCTAAGGTAATTTGTAAACAAAATGAATATCTAGCAATTTCTTAAGATTTTGGAGCAATAGAGATAATAACTCCAATATAAAAAAAATATCATAATTAGATATTAAGTGAGTACTGTTTAAAAAAACTATTGAAATATATGGTTTTGAACTAATGATGAGATGAATTATTTTGGATTCATTTTATTAAAATTATTGATATTCATTATATTATATTTATATTTATATATCGTTCATGAATTTAATTATATATATATATATATATATATATATATATATATATATATATATATATATATATATATATATATATATATATATAATACATTATGCATATCTTATTATACATGTTATATTTTAAAATAATAAAGATTCAAATGCGTTAAAATATAATGTTATTAATGATTAATATTTGCTTTTGACTGTTTTATTATTTTTATATACTGAAATGTTGATTAATTGCTTTCGAGGTATTGGAATCTTTAAACTTATCTGCAATTCTAATTGTCCTCATATTTTTTTTATCTTTTTCATTCCAACTCTTTTGAAATGGACTTTTTTTTTTTTTAGAATATACCAATATAAATACTTATAAAATCTTAGTACATCAATTTGCATATTAAAGATGTGCAGTTAGTTTATTGTTAAGCTCATAAAAGCCACTGAATAGAAGAAATTTCCCAACGGGTCTCTATTGTGAAACTCTTGGTAAAGCAGGAAATGCTCGCTAATATAAGTTAACTGCATTTTTTAACTCAAATAAAAACAAAATAAACGACATTATAGGTACAAACAAATAAACGACATTAAAACAAAATAAATGACATTATAGGGATATTTTAAAACGATTTAAATGGTTTATAAGGAAATAAATGTGTGCATTTTTCAATTATCATGATTTCTCATTATCCAAGGGGAAAAATCAGGTAGGGATAATTTGAAATAAACACAAAGGTAATTTTATTAATATACCTAGCATCATTATGTAGTAATTGGACCACTGTCTCAATTATTTTGTCATGTCAAATGATTCTTAGCGAAGTCCTTTTTGGTAAATGAAGAATTTATTACAAATTTCTTTCTAATAGGACCTTTTTTCTATTTGTATGCTATTATTGTACAATGAATTAATAATATTCCACGATACAGATACTTTCCATTTTACGAAAAATAGGAAAATATTTATTGTAGTTTATATAATGCAAACCATTTCATTTCGCATTTATTGTTTTGAGTCACACTTTATTGTATTGAGTCATACTTAAAAAACAAATCTATTTAACGGCTTGTATAAAATATACTTGTAGGAACATCTTTTTTCTGGTAATTATTTTGAAATGCATTTAATTAAAAAGAATTATGCTTAATCAGAAAAATTTTAAGAGCCCGAATTTAAAGTTTCTATGCAATTTAAGAAGCATTTTCATTATTATTCCCAAAACTGAGTGGGAAATTTCCGTGATTATACTAAATGTACAACAGTTTCTCCTACACAAAAGAATAAATTCGCTCTCAATTATAACTTATATTGTTTTGTATCTTTTTAATAATAATATAATTCTTTCTTAATAATTTACATAAAAAGAAAAGCATTTTTGAAGAAATTTCGCAGATGTTATTAGTAAGCCTATTATCTGCGTTGAATACGATTACGGTAATTTGCAAAAGAATTATTATTTTAAATGGCAACATTAATGTTTCATTTCATAAAGTTTCATTAAAACATCTCTACTTTAAGCAATGACGGAATAAGATTTTGGCTTTTAACATGAAAACTTGTTAGATGCATTTTCAAGAGTTGTAAAATACACATAAAACATTTTCGTTCTTATTAAGATAAAACGGAAAGCATTGTCTCTAATGTTGGCATTATTTCTATTTCTTGCAAACATATATATATATATATATATATATATATATATATATATATATATATATATATATATATATATATATATATATATATATATATAAACTTCTTGTAAAAACTGAAGTTGAAGTTTCACTTTTATAACTGCATTGTGCTGTGCACTGTTGACATTATTTCACTTTTTAACTTTTAAGTTTGATGGTATATACACTGCATACCATCCTTATATAAATGTGTTTACTTCAATATTTTATAATAATTATTTAAATATCATATTATTTACATTAAAATCCATAGTAAAATTCCACATAGATTTCTTATAATTCAGTTTTATATTAATTTAATAAACATTAAGATGTCTATATTTTTCTCTATAAATATATCCGCTTATGTGTTGAAACTATTTTTTGCCTTGTCTAATTATATATCTTACAATCAACGTTCGATTTAAAACAATAAAATGCTTATACATTTTATTGCTCTATAAAATGATATTTTTTGCAAAATAATTTTATTAGAATTTTAAAATTATAATTTAAGCGATATTTCAATATAATTTCAAGAATTACTTCCTGATAAGTAATGTTTCATAAAACTTTCTGTCTAAAGAAATAAATTAACTATTATTTTTCAAACCAACTCAAAAACGATCAGTTGGAGCAAAAGGGAAACTTATTGCATCTTTAGACAATATTAATAGTTGACAATTTTACAAAACTGTTACAAATTATCTGTGGAATTTGTGAGATTTAATTTCTTCACTTGGTTTAATTTAGTGTAACAATTTCATTCCATTACTTGGTATAACAGCATTTTCTAAACACCGTATATTTAATTAATTAAATTTGATAAGTATTTACAATACAAATATCAATTTTAATAATACGTTTTCTGTAAGTTGAAATTGAATGGACATAACTATATTACAATTCATAAATTATCTTTTATTATTAAAAGAAATAGCTTCAAGTTTAATGTTTATTAAAATATTACAACAAAACATTTCTGTTGAGAATTTTTACCACACTGTTTTTGTAAAAAACCGAATTAATATTTCAAGAATGTTTAATATTTTGCCAAAATTTAACCATTTTGTTCTTCACTTTTTATTTATTTTCTTCTCTCAGGATTTATTACAGATGATCTATATTTAGTTGTCTTGAAAACATTATATGTGCATCCATTTTCTGAAATTTATGAGAAATTTTAAGAAAAAAATTCATAATTTTTTTTCACTCGGCATAATGATGGCATATGTATTCATAGTAACTTAACATTCAGTGTTATTGCCATTTAACTCTAGCGTCGAAAAACTCCACAGTAAGAGGCTTTCATCATCTCTTTGTGGCCTCTCCCTATCGCCATCTGGTGATCAGCCACGGAAAAAATTAGCTCCATAAATTTCCCTGGAGTTGTCGACCAGGGTGAAGCTTGTGATTTTGTGCATTCTATTTCCCAATAGGGGAATATCCGGGGTAATATCACTCTGACGCTAAAATAGATTTTCTGTAAAGGCAAAATAAGATTCTAATGGAAAATCTAAAACGGTCCTTAAATTCTATTTTTTTTCCTTTCGCTTTTTATTTATCTTTTTATGTTAGTTGTTTAAGACATTATTAAATAAAGCTACTGCTTACTATGTGAAAATAAAAATAGAATGAATAAAATATAATTAATAAAAATACAGTAAATATAAACTGTATTTTTATTTACTGTATTATATGGAAATATAAGTGTAACAAAAATCAAATATAATTGAACCATTGTGTTTAGATTTTCGAAATTTAATTTTATTTCACTTTTATTTTTAGCCTTGAAAATTAAAACTGTTTAAAAAGTATAGTACTGATATATGTTCTTGAAATACATATACATAAAATCATATAAATTCATATACATATATTTATATTCTGTAAGAAATTTTATGTCGCTCGAAACTTATAATTTTCAAAATTTACTATAAATTTAAAATTCTTTACACACACATTTTAATAAAAATATTAAATATTTATGTTACACTTCAACGAGAAGCAATTAATTCTTATTGCACTTCTCATTCACAGCCCTTTTATAATTTTAAGTTACAAAATGTGTTTTATTTTAATATCAGTTGAGTAATTTAAGGATTAGAAAGTATGTAGTAAGCTAATTAGTATTATTTCAATTTCGTGTGCTTCATTAAATAACCATGCCTTTTTATTACTGATGTAATTCTTTCACTTACGTCAAATTATTTAATTACATGATTCTATTATATAGATGATTTTTAATGACATACTCTATTAGAGTAATGTTTAAATTTAATTTTTTTTTGAAAATATATGCCTTTAAAATATTCCTTAAGAATCCGGAGATTTTTTTAATAATTATTATATATAACAAATCATTTTTGCTGTGTTGAAAATTTGTGAACAAAAATATATAATATAACAATATTAGAATATTTTCGGATCAAATCCATTGACTTCTAGTTTAAAAAATGACATTTTTGTCAATGATTTTTATAGATTGTTATGATTATTTCCATTGTTACCATGAAAACCTATTATAGATAATCATAGTAACAATATATATTTAGACAAACGAGTATTTCTTTAAATGAAAATATTTCTTTAAATACTTGTTGGTCTTATAACAATATTAGATTTTTCTGTTGAACTCTTTTAAACATAAATGAGCATATTTGTACACATAATTGTTTGGGTATGTTAGGAGCAACTGATAAAATTCTGATAATTTTATGCTTTTTAAAATTATTTAATTAGATTTTAAGTGATAGTTAGGCTGATAATTTGCAATTCTGACATTATTGTACAAATTTGTTCTTTTTCTAACTCCTGATCAGCATGTTGTAGAGTTGAACCACAAGCTAGTAGTAATCCTTCGCTCTAGAATATCCAATTTCAGTCGAAAACACTGTTGAATAATAACAGCGTGTGCTGCAATTTTGCTTTTTGCCTATAAATCTGCCTTGTAGGTGTTTCATAATTTTTTGAGTGCCTTCTGTTGAAATACATGAATATGACACCATCTCTTTGAAAAGCTCTGGTAATAGCAACACCTGGTGTATGTCTCTTAATATATTTCTGTTGTTAGGCTATCGATACTGTGGAGTCAGAGTTATATCATATCAAAAAGAATTGTCATTTTTTTTATTTAATTGTATCTAGGTCCTGGAAAAATAGGGCTCCAATTTGTATGTCACTCTCAGTTCTTGAACTTCGATCAAGTACAAAATTAAACCGGCATCACACAAGTTTTCAAGGCATAAAATATGGAATCTGGTGCTCAGTGCGGAAAATTGGTGCTATATTAAAATTCTGTAAATTAAAATTATTTACACAATTTTTAATCCAATTTTAAAAACTATGCCTATAAAACAGTTTGCTTGCAGGTTAAATTTTTCAAATTCAAATAAAACTAAATGCATATGATTTACATTTAAAGAAATATAAAACTAAGAAATTGATTTCTTACAATGTTACAGAGATTTATCTCATTCAAGATATCATTATTAATATTCAATTTTGAATTACCGAAAAATGTACATTGACGTATCTTAAAGCAAATATAATTTAGTGAACGACCTTCTAAAGTGAATGCAATGTAAAGTAATCTTGCCATAAAATTCTAATTTACTCCCAATTACCATTTGAGAAATGTATAATATTAGTATTTAAATACGTTCAAATACTTGGTTAAGTGCTAAGCCATAAATCGGTAATTTTATAAAATCTGTAATCATTATTTTCAGGGTGAATGGATGTTGTAAAGCATATTACAATATTTTTATTAATTAATTTATAGACAATTAACTTCATCACCACAGAAAACATTTTTTCAACAATAAAAACATTCAATATCATATACAATAAGCTAATAGCTATAACGTGATGTTAGTAAATTTGCTTTAAATACATACTTTAAAAATGCAAAGAAAAAAAAATTCCAAGATTTTAAAATAAGTTAAATAATTGAAACACTGTTTGAACATCACACCGCATATCAAAGGAAAATATTTTTCTAAGGCTAATGATTTTGTATATCTCTAAATATGTCATATTAATGCGAATAAAATTGTTTGTGAATCAACTTCTTTTTGACTTGATAAAAATGTAACATGAAATTTAGTATTTAAAAGTAATTTTTTGGTACCCAAAATGATATATCTGCTAATTAATACCCACAATACATAAAAATTTAATTTCTTTTTCACTTTATTAGGAATATATATATATATATATATTTATATATATATATAACTTTAGGGAATCAACAGGTTCATGTTTCTCATTTTACTCGAATATTTTGAAGTTAACTTATTGATAATATACGCCATCATTTCACAGTTAATGTATTTCTTTGTTGTTCTCATTGAAATTATTAATAAATTGAGTGAATTTATATAGAAAAAAAAAAGCCCTCCTTTTCAGAAAAAAAATCGCTTAAAAATTTTTAAATTATAAAATTTAACTAATTAAAATCAAAATAATAAGTTAGTTACTATTTATTATTTTGGTTATATTGTATTTTAAATTGAATTATTTATAATGACATCGTTCATTGTTTGTCAATTTGATTCATTAAAAATGATCAGCATTCATGTATAATTACACTTTTTTGTTCGGTATTTTTCAATACATTTAAATAAAATTTTTTATCTATTCTTATTTTTTTATAAAAAATAAATTAATTTTTGAATTTGTAGGATTATAATATCAGTTTAATTAAACTATTTTCAAATTATAATAAGTAGTAAGGAAAATCAAAGTAATATGTTAATGTTAGTAGCTGTAAAAGTATGCGAGAAATGTAAGAATACTGATATTCAGCTTATCACAAAATGATTTGTGTGGAGAAATAATCTTCGATCGGACTACAAATCACTATGGAAAGCAACGCTGATGAAATTAGAACCACCCTAGTAAATCTATTCAAAGCAGGAATTTTAGTGAATGCTTCAGCTTTTAAAGTCATGCGCACTGCAGATATATAGATTGGTCATCAGCCCCTTTCGAAATAAAATAAAACCTTTATTCCGAAAGAGCTCGAAATACTTTACACGCCTTTAATTTTAGCACCAAATATTCAGGCTATGGAAATCCCAAACTTTGCATTAGTTCTGCCTCAACGAATATTTAAAAATCCCTGTTTTGCTGCACTAAATAATTAGTTTTGGTGGATATTTAATTTTATTAATGGATAAATTAGATTACGAAGGAATCCTCCTCAGTATAGAAATTATGGAATTAAAGATATTTATAACAGAATTATGAGGTAATATATGCATGTTAAATTAAATCTTCATGGAGATATTATTAAATTTCTCCTATTCTCTGTTTTCATTTATTTAACTTGTTCAGAAGAACAGTATAATTCATTATAGCTATTAAATGGAAACAAATATTAAAAAAATAATGTCATATTGTCGAAGTATTATTTTAAAATTGAATATCATATGCTAGTGCATTAGTTGAAGAGGATGGGACATTTTTAAATCCTTTATGCTTTTTTTTCACATTTTTGTATCAAACGAAATGACGTTTACGTTGAGTTTATAAAGGAAATCTTAATCTGAGAAACACATTCATTATGCTTATTTTTTAACGAGTTTGCAAAGGAGATAGAGTGAAATATTAGAATTTTAGACACATCATTTTCTTTAATTATATTCAAACTTATTATTTTGTGTTTGTATACATGTATTTCAATGACAAATTTCACATCTTATTCTCTGACAAATATGACCACTTACACTTATTTAGAAAGTAATTCAGTGAGTTTCATGGTTAGAAAAAGTGCGATGTATTTAAAGATCTTATAGACATATTGGAATATATATATATATATATATATATATATATATATATATATATATATATATATATATATATATATATATATATATGTATATATATATATATATAAAATATCTATATAAGTTTCATAAAGAGACATTTTCATATCATGAATCACATTCAATATTTATAAATTTATTATAAGAAAATGCTAATTAACAGTTGTAGAGAAAGGTTTTGAAGATACATTAAGAATATTATGCAATTACTTCAACACAATATTATACTGTGTAATGAGGTATGACGAAGAAAATAGTGTTGATACTTTCCTGAAATAAATAAGCATTGTTATGAACATAATAAGAAAATTAGCATTGTGTGTATAAGCAAACAAGAATAAAATTAAAGTTTACGATTGTTCGAATAATTTTTCAAGTTCCATCTAATTTGTAAGAATGAAAACAATGATGTAATGGCTGTCAACCTTCCTGTTAGTCTGAAATGACTTCAAGAGGCAGAATGCTTAAATGTACCCCGTAGCATTCTTTGGATATTCAATTATATGTTTTCACAATGGCCTCACAGAAAGCATTGTTAGAAATAATTAGAGTTTTGGTGGTATAAGCTTATTGATTATGGATTATTCTAATGATAAAGAACTTCTAAGTTGTTACAGTTTTCCCATGAAAGCCCTGTGTTCTGGAAGCTAACTTATTATTCAGCAAAAATAATTTTGCGTTTCGTTAATTACTTTCTGAAACATTAAATATGGGTATTCGGTATTTCCTTTTAGGTGCTTATAGGGGTATTTTACAAGAAAAACACTTCTGAAAACAGCTGTTGATGAGGTATATAAGTAAATGTCCCTATGATTTGAAAAGCAATATCTTTCCTATTAGAAGTGTTAAAAACTGTTTGCAAATCACAACAATTTTTACATTAAGCTAAACAATCATTTACACAAATATATAATTAAAGTCAAAATTTACGACTAATATTAAATAAAATACTTCTGACTTAAAAATGATATTATTGAATGATTTATATTCAATATCTCAAAGATATTTTTGGTTTAGGATCTGTAGGGGAAAAGAATATGTTAGGTATACTTAAAGAAAATTAATAATTGATCTTAAGAAAATACGTATTGGTTTACATACATTTTATTTTAATATATTTTTGCTGAAATATATATATTATAACACTTATACTTAATCCCATGCGTCTACTTTTACTTAGTTGGTACTGTCAAACTCCAGTCTAAGTTCAAGGAAGTTGCAGCAACAACGTCAGCTAATGCAGGTTTAGAATATGTTAAACTTTAAGGTACACAGATGATTAAATTTCTGATGTTCTTTTGCTGTACAGTATATCTAATACTGTAATATTCCGGGATGGCTAAAATTGTCCTTCTAATGTACTTCATTTGATTATTGGAACAAAATGTAGTAAATTACAACAACATAAACGCAAGTAACATCATCTTAATGAAGTCTAACAGTGTATTTACCATCCTATATTGCTGATAAATCACATCAAGTAAATTTAATAGCGTATGCTGTAGCAAAGGCTTAAAAATACCAACAATATATTTGATAGCAATCTTAGTATAATTAACACGGGGAACAATCAACCACTATCCTAACTTTCTAGAAATTGTTATCCCAATTTTGTTGCAACAGATGTTATGACAATGTGTTTCTAGTAATAAATGCTATTCTGCTCTGAGCTCTTAGCTTCAAAACAAATATTTGGTGGTCATCAGCTGTGAGAGGTAAGCGAAATTTAAATTTAAAAATCGCCTTCTGTCAATCATATCCAGTTTGGTAAAAATCAACCTCAACTTGTATAAAATGCTCTATTTTAAAAGTCTGATGCAAATATTTTAATGGATTCAAAATTTACAACAAAGATGAGCTGAACCTCAACTTGTTGTAAGACTCGATTCCACTGCATAAGTATACTACGGAATGAAACTAAAAATTAACAATGTTAAATTCTTGTTTCCCCACTGAAGGAATACCTTTTGCATTTACATTGGATCCACAGTTCAAATTTTCTGGTCCATTACTGCAAAGCTCATACAACTAATATAACGCTTCTATCAAAATGAGATTTCTTAGCCGTTTTCCAGTTACATAATCTTCTGAGGCCTATGTTGTAAGTCAGTACGAAATTAGACAAGTGTTTATGTTAAAGCGAATTCATCCTAATTGGTTATTTTATCAATCTCCCGAACACATTAAAATGGCAGCCTTTATACACTTAAATATTGGAAAACTAATTTTTGAAATACTACTGGTAGTATAAGGATTAAAAATACCGTTGATTTTCTGAAGTAAACACCGTTTAAGTACATTTGGCAAAAATAAAAGTTGCACTTTTAGTAAAACGGAAACGAATATATATATATATATATATATATATATATATATATATATATATATATATATATATATATATATATATATATATATATATATATATATATATATATATATATATATATATATATATATATATATATATATATATATATATGTATATATATATATATATATATATATACTTGGAAGTAAACATTTTTATTAGACACACATTCTGATATATTTCTTCCTAAAATTATATCATTTGATGATATAATTTGTAAACATTCTTTCAAAAGCTTATAAAATTTGAAAAATAGCAACTCTTTTTAGATAGCTAAATTGCTCTATATATACGAGTATTAAACCATGTACATATTTTATTGCCAATTTAAATAGTTTAAACTCTAATTTAAACAAATGATCGGGTGTCAAGTCTTGTTCGATGAGAAATTCAAAATTTAAAAAAAATAATAAACACATACATATAATTTCTAAC
Source organism: Latrodectus elegans (assembly GCA_030067965.1). Taxonomy (NCBI): domain Eukaryota; kingdom Metazoa; phylum Arthropoda; class Arachnida; order Araneae; family Theridiidae; genus Latrodectus; species Latrodectus elegans. Next base: position 45,452,640 of record CM057817.1, read on the forward strand.
AGCATTATTGTGAATTTCATAAATTAAAACTATTGAAGAAGCAAAATATAAAGCACTTAATATTTGATTATAGAACCTATCTAAACTATAAGAACATAGATCCTACAAACCTAAATAATATAAGAAATTATAAGTATTATATTTTTGAAAAATAAAAATACACATTTTTTCATTTTGTATTGATATTGATATTTTCATTTTATATTCATTTTATCTTACTGAGAAAAAATTTTCATAAAAAGCAAATAAAATACATGTAAAATTTTTTATTTATTATTTATTATTATTTAATTATTGGCTTGTATGAAAATAACAGAAATTGATAACTTAACTTAAATATCAAGAAGTTGTAAATTCTGCACATTGCAAGATAAAATGAAACTTTTGGATATGTAATATCAAAATTATGGACTTTCTATGTAATGCAATGAAATTCACTATAAAAATATTTTTGATTCAATTAAATATAAAACTCAAATATTACTTATTGAACAACGTTTGATAAACTATTTGTACAAGTGATTTTTATATAGACATTTTTAATCTTTTTAAAAAGTAAGAATTTTTTGAACAATAACTTAAACATTTTTTTTATTTTTAAAAAGTTACTGTGATGTGTGGAAATTAAATCATAACTTTTTTTGCTTTACTTAGATTTTTAAATATATTTTCATTAAAAAAAAAAAAAAAAAAAAAAAAAAAAAAACAGAAATTCTTTTTAAAAAACAGAAAGTCTTTTTAAAAACAGAAAGTCTCATCACAAGTATTTCCCGAATATATTTGTATATTTAAAAGAATATAAAAAATTATAATAATTGAGTATCTTTTAAGGGAAACAAAGAATTACCAACAAATACAACATGAAAAATAATAACGCTCTGTGTGTTTTGGAAAGAAAAACAATTCATGCATTCAAGGTTTTTTCCAAAAATATAACGGCGTGCAATTCAAATCAAATTTATTTCTGCGGGAAACTTAAATTTAGCCTCTCTCGAAAAACATTAAAATATTCTATTGAAAATTTAAACAAAATTTAGCAAACAGTTCAAATTATAAATGACAAAGCAATATATACTTACATAAATAAAGAAGCTTGAAAGATCACTTTTAAGTAATACGTTTTTCCTTAGCCCTAATTTCTATTCTAAATCATTATTAATGACACACTCTCCAAATGTTAGTGACATATTTCACGAGTAATTACACACGAAAATTATTTCAGGAAAACGTATGGATTGAAAACTATTCTCATTTATTTATTTTTTAAAAATTTAAAAACAAGAAAAACTTAAATACATTGTTCAGAAATATTTGGTGCTTGCTTTTTAAATATTAAATCCGTTTCATAAAAAACAACCACTTTTAGGGGATTATTTTGTATCATAATAACATATAATGGATAGAAATAATAACTCATTCTCTTGTGTTTTCTATTATGACATTAATATGTTAGAGAAAAATTTTAAGTATATCTCCTAAGACTTGACCGTTTAAAAAACTAAATATAAATAAATACTGAAATATATTTTATAATTTGTATACACGTTATAAAATCAATTATTTACTGAAAGATTAACAATGGGATAAAAGAGGTTAAAATTTTTCAAAGCACATTACCTGTGAAAAAGATTTCTTCATCAACTATATTCACATCTTAGCAGAGGGATAAACATAAATAATTCTTTTATCACTACATATGAGGGAGAGTTTTGATAAGGAAAATACAATATTTGATTTTAACTTATCATGCAGCCATTAGTCTGAGAAAAGTTAATCGATTTATGCATTTATATGAAAGTATAATATTTGTACTTATGAAACGTATTGCTTTCACATTAACCATTAAAATAGAATATGTTAATTCTGTACTATTCAGATAGTTTGTTTTGAATGGGAAATTTATTTTCATTTTTCCCTATTAGCTTACAAAGCTTTTTTTTTTTTGGAAAATTTTATAACGCATTTTTAATTTTTGATACTAATACGCTTCCAATTTTTGAATAGAGTAGTAATCTTATATGAGGTGCATTTATGAGACATAATTTATACATAATACATGAATATTCGGGATTACATATAAATAGTATATATCATTTTGTTATGCTAATTTAATATTTGCTTTGAGTTTTAAAGAAAAATTGTTTCCACCAACATATTTCAAAATTGGTATGTAACACAATTTTGAGTTTGGTTCTTATATACGTTATATCTTAATGGCAATTATATGCATAATTTATATGACACTAGTTAATATTACTCTTTTTCGGGAAGATTATGAAAGAAAAATGTAAAGCAATAATTAAAATTATAAAGATAATAAATGTATGTTAAAATAAATTTGAAAATTGAATACAGATAAGCTACTATTCTATATGAAAATGCGTAATTAAGAAGTACAATGATGTTTTTGTTTTCAATTCAATTATTATTTTTAAGATACCGTCTTTGTTTTCTGTACTAAAACATTGATGAACAGTTCATACTTAAAAATCAAATAACTTTTTAAGTGTGGATTTTAAGAGAAAAAAACATTTAAATGAAATGAAATATGATTCAATTGACAGTTTTCATTCCTAAATACAGGTTCCAATCTTTATTTATTAAAATAAATTGTGTCAAATCTGTGATTTCTCAAGAATTTCCTCTCTAATTATTATCTAAATTTCAAATTTTATTATATTCAATTTCTCTCTGTAAAAGAAATCACTCCAAAATTGAGATAAAAAAAAAGTCAAATCTTTTTTTTCTGTGATAAGTGCTGAATGAATACAGATTTATTTGAAATCTACTGATTTATTAAAGTTTACTTTTCTCTATCTCTCCAAAATAACCAGTAATGGTATTTTATAAATGTTTCGTGATATATCGGAGTTGTAAATCTCATGCATTATTTAAAAGACACTTAATAGAATTCTTCAAAGATTATATAAGCCGGAAATAGGAGTGTAAAACATGACCTTTTCGTTTTGACAGCGAAACATTTCAAAAATAAATACCATCCGATACGTCAAAATCCAGTATCACTCAGTTTTTCCAAGAAATGCATTAAAAAAAAGATTCAGGTGACTTTGTGAATCAGACTTATTGCTGGTTTAAGCATGAGGGTAGCGTATCGATAAATCGGCAACAAAGATGTTTGTCAACTGTAGATGATATAAAGAATAAGCAATGAGTGTTATCCAAAGGTTGAGGATATCATAGATGCTGGCCTGTCTCTAACATCTGCGATATAATGAAGTGTAGTATCAGGAAGACAGCTACTTGGGACGTCTGGCAACGACGTCTGATAGATGGGTTGCCTTTGATTTACTTTTTGATTTACTTCAAGTTTTATAGATTTGACTTTCCTTAAGTAAACTTTTAAATATATAAATTTAAAATTATGGAAATAACCATTACCGAAATTCGGGCTTTTTCCTTAAAGTGACATTTTCAACTTTTTTTACAAATGAATATATCAAAATACTAATCAAAAATATTTATCAGAAATATATGAAAATTTACATATGTTATTGAAAAATGTAATATATTACTTTATTTTTTTCATGAAATATTTTGCATTGTATGTTTACTTTAGTAAGAGTTACCGCTTTAGCTAAATCGTTTAATAAAGGAGTTTATCTCTATTAGGAGACACAACTGCCTACTATACTAAATGTTTCACTGAAGGAGTGATAATAAGCAATGAGCTAATTAATATATTATTTCAATAGCTTAGAGTTCGTTCGTCACTTTTCAGTCATATTTCATTATACGAAATATTATACTTCTGCCAAAAATGTGAACTAGTTTTCGAACCCTCTAAAAACAACTATTATCTAATTAGGTGTCAAACTCTTGCTTTCGAACTTAAAACCAGAGTTCTATAAATGTAAATATTAATTTAGTTATTATTTAAAGTGAAATAATTTGAAAAAAAATGTTGTTTTTATCACATTGTTGAAAATATTTTAGTTTACTCATTTCTCTATCATGTTACTGAGATGTTATTATATATGATGTAAATTCTTTTCATTAATAAATAATTTAAAATTATGAATATTAAAAACGTTAGTTAACATTTAACTTAGTTTATAAAATATACTAAAAATTTTCATAAAAGGGATAAAAAATTATTAAGTGATCTTGTATTTAAGATTATAAGATTATTTGCTCATAAAATAAAGAGATGAGACGTGACTATACTATTTAAATTGTAAGTTATCAATATAAATACATTGTGTTTTCTAAAATATTACAAACACTTTAATGTTTCAATAAATCTTATATCAAATATCTTTACTTTACTAAAAAGACAAATACATTGCCATAGTTTTAAATATTAGAGAAAATGAATAAAATAACTTTATGAGTTTACAAAATGTATAAGTATTATATGGAATTATCGTATTTTATTGTTTATTTTTGATAACTACATAAATGTATTATTTTTATTAAATTATTATTGAATTAAATTAAATCTATTAAATGAAATGTTCATATATATAGTTCAATTTAAAATCTAATAATGTAGCTCGTTAATAATTATATAATTATTAATGAATAATTAATTAAATTAATTTAATTCTTAGAATTATTTCATTCAAAATCCTTCGCATTTCCACATACATATTTGAAATTCACTAAAACAATAATGAACTGAATTATCGTAATGAAAATGCCACCACAAAGCATGATAAACTAGAGCGTTTAGATTTAGAGTCATATTTATCTAAAACTTTTATTAAATGAAGTGCAAAGCACATAATATATAAATTTATTTTTTCGTAAAGTTAAATGGAATATTTAATGAAATGAATGTTTCCTTTTACTGAGGGAATTTTATATATTTATTTCAATTTCTATGAGCACTAAAAATTTTTATTGAAAAAAAAATTAATTGAATAAATGAAAGTTTTCAAATATTCAGTAGATACGTAATATTTTTAATTACTCATGAGAAAAAAGTGATAGCTGTATGTATCAGTGAATATAATAGATTTGGTCAGTGTATTCAAAGTAAGGAGTGAAAATGAAATACATGGAATGATCTTGCATTAAGTAATGGAATACATGGAATGATCTTCCATTAAGTAAATAATTATGTGTAAATTTATTTAAGTATAATTTGTACAATTTAAATATCAAAGAATTGTATGATTTCTCTTTTTATAGCCCAAAAACAAGTATTTTATGTTATTTAAAGTTGAAACTGATGACAATACTAAAAGACCGATCTATCTTGACATGTAATGCTACATCTCCGAAGAAATATTTTTTTCAAAGAAAGCACATAACTTTTCTATCACTTTATTTCATTTTATTTATATTTCTTGATGACACACATCGTAAAAAAGTTCTTTTCGAACAAGAAATGAAAGCTCAATTAGAGTTTCTATATTACACTTCAAAATAAAAATACCTTATCACTTTTATCAAAGTTTCAATATCTTGAGAAAGATTGAAAATTTTCCTTTTTTCCCCCATTTATAATCAAGCATAATGACAGAGGCATTTGTTTTTGAAAAGTACAAACTCGCAAAAGATGCTAGTTTGACGAAACCCTGTTCTGCTCGTGACGCATTAATGCACTAGTGAATTGGACCAATCTGCAAAGAAGGAGTAGCGATTTTCTGTGGTGTGAAGCGGAACTTTTAAAAAATAAACTTTTTCAAACCTGAATTATTTTTCAGTGTTTGTAAGTTTTCTTTTTTTTCAACAAATCACTCTAGTTTGTTTAGTTTTTGAGCCACAAATTTATAGCTAAGAAATGTTTTCGTTACTTTTTAATTCCTTCATTTTGCTTTTTAATCAATTAAGGTAATTTTTTACGTAATTAAATGGACTGAAAGTAACTGAACGTTTCAAGAGAAAATTATATAAAAGACATTCGGTTTTTCCAGAATTTGTTTTTTCTAAAAAACGCTACTTTTTTCTCATTTCCTTTTTTGAAAGTGAAAATCAATTCCACAGTTTTTTTTTCTCAAAAATTCAGGATAAACAAAAAAATTTTAACACTAAATTTAATTTATGCTTTTATAAAAACTAAATTTTGAAGTGAATAATTTAATCTGGAAGAAACATATATTTGAACTTTACTACATTATTTTAAAACGGACAACTTTATTTTTAAACTAAATATATTACGGTAAGGAGAAAAGCAATTCTCATTCATTCATTTTATGTGATTTCATCATATTATGTAAATTTCATAATAAAACAAAAACATCTAGAAAAAAGTAAAACTTGTAAGTACATCCATGCATCGCTTCGAGCTAAAAGTGTAATGGTTAGTTTATTAAAACTGTTAAAAGTTCAATGTATCAAATCCCATCGCACAAAATGATATTTATAATGGATCATAACACACTTCAAGCTGCAGCTATCAGTCAAACAAACCTTCGCATGCCAAAAATGGCTAGTCATACTCAAAAGAATCATGCCAATTTATGAATATATGTATTGCATGGTTAAAAACATTAATTGTATTTTTAGTGTATATTAAAAATCAGATAAATGTATATAAACAATAATTAGAAGATAACAAAAACTAATTTGTGTTCTCTATAAAATAAAACATAGATAATCAACTTATGAAACATAATAATAATGTAAATACATTGAAATACTTACATTATTTTAATAAATGTTTTTTAATTCCTATTTGTATATACTGATTTGGTGTAGAATAAAATAATTGTTTTTAACGCTGTGTGAAACGTCCTGTGGTAACTTTTATTTTCAAAATCAAATATAAGCTTCATTCTTTGTATCCCTCAAAGAGTAAAATGTATAAATGACAAATTTTGTTTTCAGTTTGGTGTCCATTAGATTATAACTAAAATAAATCCAGGAATGTAAGTCACTTAATTTCACTCATCTGTGTATAATGCCAATCAATTGTTTTCATCCATGATCCTTACTATAAAACTACGTGTCTCAAAATAATGGACATTTTCAAATTTCTTTGCATTTCATGTTAAAAAATAAAATAAAAATAAATAAATAAATAAAAACTATAATTTACTTTGTGCGTCTTATGCCTAAATGTAGATATTTTGAGTGAAAAAGTAATTCAAGATTTTTTTTTTAATTTAACTTTTTAAAAGGACTTAAAATGTTTTAAAATTATTCAATAATAAATTGTGTTTTAATACGTAATACGTTTTGTAATTTTCCTTAAGAATATCAAAATCATTCTGTTGGTAGATTGAGTTAATTACCTGAAAGACAATGAAGAAGGCATTGTATTTTTTAGAAAGAAAATACGTTGTGTATTTTATCTGAAATTATACATTGCATTGGAAAAATAGTTGTCAGCACAGATTTTGGAATTAACATTTACAAAATAAGATTTCTTATAGCTCTTTATAGAAATATACGAAATACACTGACATAACATACTTTAAGTAAAAATTGTGTCTGTAATTTTCATTGAGTTACGAAACTTAAACGATTTTATTTCGTATATCCAGTCGTTGATTGAGAGAATTACTTGAAAAGGTGTGATTACATAGTTCTTTGTCAAAGTGAATGGTTAAACTTCTTTTGCTTTATCTTTTATGAATATATCCATCATTTGAAAAATCATAAAGAGAGCTGGATGAGTTTTCAAACTATTGTTACTTCTTCATAAATGTTAGGAATATTATAAAAACTGAAATCCCGAAACTATTTCAGAGATTTTAATTTTGCTTCGGATTACAATAAGATATAAATTATAGAATACAGATTTAGTATGTGTTTTATACTTTTGCAACTTTTAGAACAGTTATAATAAGAATTTTATGTTAATAAAACATCACGCATTATTTTTTCCACCAAATATCTTCAGAAAATATAGAAACACTTTCACGCAAAGTGTATGTTACTATTAAGTTTAGTTGAAGGTATTTACTGCAATTATATAGATCACCTAGTTTATTTGTCAATTATTTAAAGAATATTTTCATGATAAGATATGTTTATTTAGAGTGAACTGTTTCATTAAAATGGTCGTTTTCAGAAATATTATAAGATTTATAAGCGAAAAGCATTTGGAAAAAATGAGGCCAAATAATTCAAATAAATAACATGAATCAAATAAAAGTAGTTATTTCTATAAAATAAAAATGTGTGAGTTATTTTTTTAAGAAAAATCGTTTATTCATTATTAAAACACGACACTTATTTGGCAATGCGTTGGATAAAAAAGTTCATAGCTCAAACAAATCTTGATGCTTCAAGACCACCCTCATGTATTCAAGAATATACTCTTCTTATTCTGGAGAAAGTAGATTGCAAAAATTGGAGTGGTTAACGAAGCAAGAATAACAAATCTGCTTGAATTTCATTCAAGTAAGCAGAAGACTGCGACACTAAATGAGCCAGACTGGCATCACAATCTAGCTTTTACCGTTAAGCCCTATTGGTATGCAGGAAGTCTGACCGTTGTTTTTACCACCTACCCTATCACTAGGTTAACTGAACCCAATCATCTGTTTGTACTTTGTATGATCTGAATTCAAAATGAATTTGTGTGCTTTATACATGTTGAATACCTACTATAATTCGGTCTCAACTATAAAGTGTACAAAATATATACACAAGCTGAGAAGTATACTGTATAATAAAGTCACCTTTTAACATTATAACCTCAAAACCGTTAATAAAATTAACAAGATATAAATTTATTAAAAAACAGAATATATTTTAGTTAAAGTTAAAATAAACTTCGTAAGATAAAACTTTTGTTGTTAGTTTTGAAAATATAAACAAATATATATTATCCTATGATGTCCACTAGAGACCGTTGTTAAATAATGGATAATAATCACATTATGAGAAAAAGTTTATCTATGAACTCTTTAATATTTTTAACATTAAAGATAATTTTAAAGGTTAAAATTAATTTTAACACATTTGCAGAGGAAAAGAAAACCTCTCACAAGCAACTACATAGCAAATTAATTAAATATCAGCAAAAAATGTTATAATTTAAAATTTTAAGAACCAAATCCTTTGTTACTTTTAAATTTCCTTATTAATCGATTGAAAATTGATTCCCAAACAATTGACAATGAAGCGACTTAACCTTCATTAATATTTATACCTATTTTTAGTTACAATTTTTAATTATGCTAAATTACATTTTCTGTTGAAAATAAATCTATATTTTAATTAAAGTTGATATTAAATTTAAGTGAAATTTAAAAATAAAATATTTTTTTTTGAAAAAAATGTATGTTGCTTACTGTAATTCATATTGAAAAAATATTGTAACATTAATAAATGTTTAGATAATCTAACTTACTTTATGATCAATAATCTTTTCGTACATTTAAACTCTCATTCATTATAAATACTGAGCAATATGTTTCAAATGGTTAAGCTATTTCGAAAAAGTTTAACTTGATATACTTTTAATTATAGAATTAAAATATTTTTACAATAAAATTGTTATAGCTATAAAAATATATATTATTATAAAAATATTTTTTTTTTAATATTTCATTGGAAATTGCATAATATAAAGTAAAAGGGACATTCTTATAAATTACAAAAAATACAATAATAACTATTTTCAAACGTCAATAAAGCTTTATATTCATTTGAAACTTTGTACTAACATAATCAAAATATAATGATTTTTATTGCAAACACCTAATAGATTCTACTAAAAAAAATGCAAATTAAAATTAAAATAGCTTAGAATGTTTTATTTTAGTAACAATTTACAAGCACGTGTCATATGTGATGCAAACAATAGATTATGCGAAGCGTTTTGAAATGAAAAAAGCAATACACAGCGAATAGAATATAATATAGAATGATTGACTATTTATAAATATTACTTAGAATTATTTGTAGAAAACTAATTTATTTGAAATCAACATGTGGGCAGTTTTTAAAAGAAATAACAAAATATATTTCCTGAAAATTAAATATATTACCCATTTCCTTTCTAAATAAAGAAATTGGCACAACTTTGTTTTTATCAAGAAAATGTCAAATAAAGTAATAAAAAGTACCACCAAGGGAGGAAGTTGGAAATACTTCTTTCATATTTTAAGACAAATATTTGAAGGAGTGGTAGATAGCTACACTATAATGGGAAGCCAGAGAAGTTATATTCTTGGAGAATCATTTACCAGTGAGTAAATAAAGATCTTTCTCAAGTTATGAAGGGAAAGTTATCAGAGGAAAGTCAATAAAATCCTAGGAGGAAATCTATTATTGAAGGGTCCCATTTGAATTCAAAATGTTCAAGGCCTGAATTTCATTATCCAGCTCTTTAATCATAGTTTCAACCCTTATACGAAAAATATTCCCATCCCAAAAGTTGCTCACTCTGTCTGTAAGAAAATATATGAGATGTTATTCAGAAAGTTTCAGCACGATACTTTCATTTGGAACTATAATTTATTAAATATACTTCAAAATGACTTTCAACAAGAATGTTTTCGAGAAATATTAGTTTAAATTGGTTAAGAAAATATACATTATGACGTTCAGGAATCTGATTTAAATGAAATAACTCAAAAAGAGAATTTCATACATTTTTTTTTTTTAGTTTTAGGCATTTATTTACTTTTTTATAGTTATATTACTGATTACATCTAAAATATGTTTCTTTTATATAATGCACATTTAATTATCCATAAGTCAGATTTTGAGATAAAAATTAAATAGAAAATAAAGATTAAAAATTTATTCTTGAAAATTAGATGAAGTATCATAAGTATTTAAAGAATAAACAAAGCGTACCTTCTGATTAATAGTTTTTATTCAGAAATTCGATACCAATTTGAAGTTACATAATCCTCTACATTTGGCAGCCTAATACGAAGGTTTTTAAGAGATTAATTAGTATCGATAAAGCCGAAAGACATATTTCTTATTCTAAACATCACAATTATTTCAACAATAATACATTAGCTTCAAACACCTAATCGTAAAAAATGTCCTGCTAAAACCCATTAAATGAGCATCTAATAAATAGCAGTTGTTGATGAAACTTATTTTTAAACATATATATATATATATATATATATATATATATATATATATATATATATATATATATATATATATATATATATATATATATATATATATATATATATATATATATATATTTATATATATATATATATATATAATTTAGATTTATAAGGCTTATTATGTAATAAATGCATTTTTTGAATAGATAATAAGCGTTTCCTTTAATTATGGTAAATTTAAGGATCTTATACATGTTTAAGCAAGTTTCTGTTATATTAGAAGTCCTGAATGTATCCCACACTTCTCTCCCCTCAAAAAAATAAAATAACTTATAAACTGAAAATCATTGATAGAGCAACATATTCATGTGTTTCAAATGAAACATATATTTCATATTTTGTTCTAGATTTAGTCTCACGTTGTAGTTTAATTATGATTTTAAGAATCTTATAACATATGCAATGAATTTAATTTTAAATACTGTGATGTATATTGAAAATGCCAATGCATAATGAATTTTAAGAGAAGAAAAAATAAATTTAGGAATAAATACATCACACTTGTGTATATATAGCTAAGAAACAGAGCATTTAATATTTATTTTTAATGAGAGAAAAAAGAAACCCTTGAAGCAGGAAATCAAAATAATTGGTTAATAATTACATTATGATGGAATTCTTGAATAACATTTTGGTTCTTTGTAGTTATATTAATGTACTTGTATTTGTGTTAGATATCTTTACATCTAAAATGTGTGCCGTTACTTCTAAAATATTCAGATGTCGTTACATCTATCTTAAATATGAATTTTTATTGTTACTAAATTTTAATCTGTTTAAAAATTACATTAATGCCATATGTCAATTGCTTTTTAGTAATGCAAAATGGATAAACTAAATTTGTATAAACAACAAAAATGCATTAAGTTGAACTTGCAACATTACTTGGGGATGAATTGTGATTAAAAATGTATTTGAATTAAAGTGCAGGTGTACGCATTTATTTCCTTTCATCATTTTACAACAGAATTCTTTAAATTAAATTTTAATATTTTTTGCAATTTTAGAGACATGATTATTCCTTTCATTGCAATCTAAAATTCTAGCTATATTAAATTAGATTTATATGTTAATTTCTTGTCATTGAAGACTTCTTTAACTAACCTCTCCTCAGCAAATATGAAACAATTAATTAAGGAAATTATGTATGATTTACGCGTGTTATAAAACGGGTGGAAGATAATTCAAAAATTTCCCTAACTCTCATTACTTAAGAAAAATTATAAGAAATTGCATAAATGTTCTTTATAACATTAATCTATATAAAGGGATCAAATTTAAATAAAATGCTATCGTTAATTTGATGATGAAAAGAGTTACAGGAAGAAAAGCGCTTATATCCGATCTAGCTCCTTTATCAAGCTTTATTTTCTAGATTATTAAAAACCACTCAACCCTAATAATCAATTGTGGACACTAATTAAATTTACTGAAGAAAGAGAATTACTTCAATCCAATATTTTTCAACTAGTTACCATTAAAGGCTGTTCAAATTTATTTCTTAGTGACGAACAATTCATGAGTTAAGAATTTATGAAAGTATAGATTTTTCATCTTCAACCAATAAGGATAATGAACGCTTGCATTTTTATCTTTTGATTAAATTTTACGCTTTAAATGAAACGAACAAAAGATAGATTTCAAGGCAGAGAACCGAAAGACAATCAATCATTCAGTTGAATAAATTCAGAAATAAATCGAACTGTAAATATAAGTGCCCAGCTGTATCATAGGAAAGTGATCCGAACTATGATATTTCTAAATTAAAATTCTTCGAAACATGCAATAATTCTTTTCATAAGATCGTTGAAATACATAAACGAAATAAAATTTAAATCTTTACATATGTTCCTTTCAAAGCTTATGCACCTAATTTATGATCAGTAAGCACATAAAGTGTCAGTTTTGGATATTTTAATTTTAAAATGTTTCGTCATGAAATATTAAAACAATAATTATAATAAAATTATTCATTTTAATTTCGTATCCTATTAACTTCAATTTTTAAAAGAAAAACTAATTTTCAATGAAAAATAACCATTTCAAAGTGCAAAGAACTTATAAAACATGTAAATAATAATATTCTAATAAGATTCTATATTATTACAAAGACGCTTAAACATAATCGTTTAGGTGTTTTTAAACTTAATAAAACGTTACGTAAAAAATAGTATTTTCCCAAAAATAAGTATAAGATTTCATTAAATAGCAACTATAATTGTTGCTATACATTTATGCCCTCAAATCCAAAGCTAAAGGACTTAAATTACATTCAAGAAATTAACAAATAATTAATTTACAATATATTGCAATTTAAAAAAAAATTATAGAATACTTTAAAATTTTTTTTTTTTCAAATCTACTTAAATTAAACGTAGATATTGTTCTTTATTGATTGAGTATTAAGGAAGCATGCATGCATATATATATATATATATATATATATATATATATATATATATATATATAGTTTAAATTAATTTACGAAATATATCAAAATATAAAAAATATATGTTAATAAATAAATACCACCATATTTATCTATGTTAACAACATACATAAGTACAAGATCACAGATGCTTCTAGTATATACTTAAAACTGAATTCAAAAATATTCTCATTTATGTCCTCTACATAAAAATCAAATTTACGCAAAGAAAAATGAGCAATGATGAGCACATTTTGGAAAAAAATTACTATCACATTTATTAAAACTAAGAATTAGCAATTGCATAAAGTTGTTAAAAAAATAGCCTAATTTTAAAAATGAATGAAAACTAACATCCTTTGGGTACATAATATGTTTTAATTTTTATTTGTAATAAATAAAGAATACTGGATAGTAATTTTTATATCCAATCCATTCTAATGGAGTTGAAATTTTTAAGACAATATTGCTAGATTCAGTTGCGGGAAGTGCGATGGAGGTTAATTAAAATTCTCTCATAGCAAAAGGCTCACAAAATAGAAAGTGTGATTAAATTGTCATTCAAACAAAGTAATTTCTGTGTCACCGTTCATTCACTGAAAACTTTTTTTTTTTTTTTTTTTTTTTTTAAATTTTAATTTTAATTTTAAAGAAAGAAAATATTTAAGAGTAAATTAAAAAATATATTTTTGAAAAAAAATATTGACCTTAAATGAATTACATAATTTACTTTTATAAATAAAAGCTCTTAATTTATTCTTAAGTATTAAATTGCTCTGACATTTTAAAAATATTGGTTACATTAAAATAAATCACAATATATAAAATGTTACCTCCAATGAATTTTTTATATTAGTTATTCAGTTAGAAATAATACATTATTTGCTGATGGATAGAAAAATGTGATACAAATTACACAAATGAACTTATGAATTTGAAATGTGTATTACCAATCTTATTTAAAGAAAATTTAGGTAAAATATAAAATATACTTTTTCATAACAATCAATAAAAATATATGTACAGGCTTAAGCACTTAGTTTTACAGTTAAAGGTGCTTAAACTTAAATTTAATACTATATGTTAATGTTGAAATAATTTTAATTAATGACTAAAATACATATTTTTAGTAATTAAAACTTGTATAGAATAGATACAGATTTTAGTATGCATCATCAATGCTAATAACTAATTAATAACAAATCTGCAATATCCATTTAAAACAAATATTAATTACCGTTGTAGGATTTAGAGACGATGCTGAAGGCAACTATATTAATATGCATAATTTAAAGTTTATACTTACTAAATTTCATTATTAGATTTAAAATTAATTTAAGTGGAAGTATATGATATAAATCACACGAAAAGGCTATTTTGTACGTTACATATACTGAATGACACTTATAACTATCTTGATCATATGATGAATTTGAAATAACACAGACTGGATTAGAACGAGGATAACTTGAAGAGCTCTTTGGTAAATATTATTATGTTAAAGTTAAATTTCTCGTGAATAATATTTGGAAAATCTGTGTAGAATTTGAGTGTTGGATTTCCCAAACTGTGTTTTGTGTGACTCGAATCAAACAATGATTTATGAACATTCAAATAATTCTGCCTTACATTCTCAATCTGAGCACTTTGTCAAGGAGTACAGCAAGGCGCGTGAATTAATGGCTTAAGCACAATTATTTGTAAAATATTAAAATATCCAGAAAATAATGAAAATCTCATTTAATGTACTGATTTGTATTGCGCTATTTCAAAAGTTAATGATCTTCAGTTTTACATATAGTAAATAATCCTTTAATTAAAATATTTATCGGAAATACTTATCGCAATAATTGCTTAAACAAGATCAAAAATATAATGTTGATTGAACAATTTTTTTTTATAAATTTTGTCAATAAAACCAGTTTACAAAACAACAAAATGTAGAAGTTTCTAAATTGTAAATAAAATACCTTAACTATCATCACGTTATTTTTTAACACAATTAATGTTATGACTTATTTAATTTCTCAAAAATGAAGGCTTTGAAAACAAATACAACAAAACAGAAAATATTATTTTCATTAATTACAGTATTTAGTGTAAATATCGCTTATGCTATTTAAATTTACGTTTTGATTTATTTAATGAATTATAAACCTGAAATCGGATGAAATATAATAACCGGTATTGAATAATGTTCATGTTTGAATTATAAGAATTTAGGGTATCCTGTAAGTGTAGCTTTTTATTTACTAGCAAAGTTTGTAACATGAAGAGTATACTACATGAAATATTAATCTGCACTGCGGCATGAAAGTTAAAAAAAGTGATTTTATATCTGAAATTTTTTTATTATATTAATAATACTTTTAACAAATTTAAACTCAAATACTATAGAATTTGCATATTTTCTAAAGTTCCAACGTTTAAAAAATGCAATTACTTTTCATATAACGTGAAATACTGGAATATTAAAATATCATGGTAATTGGTTCAAAGTGAATAACTTTTGTACTGAAAACATAAGAATGTGTAACTCTCTAAGCTTCAATTTGCACTAATAATTAAAAACGTAGGCGTTATATAATATGTTGACATTTCTTGAGGATGATTACTTAAAATGAATTTCTTGGAACCTAATATTTACTACAACATTTTAGAATCAAAAACTTCTAACATAAGGAGGATTCTGATATTTATAGGACACAAACTGAGAACATTTTATATCATTTCTATCCTTATTAAATTAGTCATATTAATAATATGAATATTCATATGTATGACTGCTTTACATAGAGAATATGCCTATCTATTACTTACTGTATCAAAATATAAATAAAATAGAATAAATGTGCATGAAAATATAATATATATTTAAATTAAATGAGTTATTTTACTTGAAAATTAGTTTCAAATGTTTATAATCCTTAACTACCTTCCTTAAATGTACTATTTCTTAATGGAAGCAAAGTATTTCAAATTAATTATATAATTAATTTGAAAAATAATTTGCTTGCATTAAGACTATTTTTGACTTATGGTTAAATTAAGTTTATGTGGAAAATAATTGTAAAATTAAATATTTTGAAAATGAAATAAACTTAATATGCATATAGAATAAAAATATACAGTTAGTAAAGGTTAAAGCACGTCAAGTGTTCAAAAATGAAAAAGATATTAATATTTTATGTGTATTTACGCATCTTTAATTATTTCACAAAATTGACTATACATTTTCGATGCATGTACTTGGGAAGAATACGTACTTACATTGTTTCTGAATTGATTATCATATCTAATTACATCAAATAATTAACCCTAAATTAGCTTGATGATTATAATTTAACCAACATTTTTATTCTTGATTGTAGAGCAACGCAGAAAATTTAATATTAAGTAAAACAATAAAATACCATAAAAATCATCGTATAAAGAATAATAATACAAATCACTAATTCTAAGTACTACAGCTTCCTAAAATTTTTCTTGTTTTCATTGCTAACTAATTATCAAGAAAAAAAAACTACATTTCGCTTGAACACAAATTGAAAGATAATGTAATAAAAAAGCAGTACTAATCAACCATGTCCAAATTATTAATGGAAAAAAGTTAATTACTTGGCTAGAAAATTATCTCCCTTTATTTCAGTTATTACATCAGCCGCAACTTTGAATTTTAAGCCTTACTTATCTTGCGGGCTATTATCACGGGCTCATACTAATGCATTGTAACTTAACACATCAAGCGAGTTAAGCAAGATGTAAGCCAGGCAATGTTTCTAACGACAGGGTATTGAATCAACTGTGTAATGAGTGTGACAACGGCCTCTTCAACTATCCCTTGTGATGACGATCTGTTTAGTACAGAGCCTCACTCTACTTGGTGATTAAATGAGACTCCTGGGAATTTTTCTTGATGTCCTCCCAACTCCACGCTTGGAGGTTGCTTTTAAAAGATGTAAAAGCTAAACATAGGTTACCACTGGGAACGACAAGAATCTCTAGATATTGTCCTTAATACTCTGATTAATAAACCTCTACAGTATTTAATAATTTATATGCTTATTCATGTGGTGTTCGTTAAATTTAACGGATGTTGTAACATTTATGTTTACTTCTAAATTCTCATGAATTAGTATACAACCTTACAATTACTAAATTAACAAAATGTACATAAATCTTGTACATTTTGTTAATTTAGTAATTGTGTTAATATTGCATTAATTAAATTATTTATTTGTTGAATTTATTAGAAAATAAAACGGATTATTTACAAAAAGATATGCTGCTTTAAAATACTGAATTTGTGCCTTAACATCTAATGGTGATTAAGTAAGAATATTTTGTGACTTCTACTATATATTCTAGACTATCAATTTAATTTTTAATATTTTCTATGAGTGTTTTAAACAAATTATATTTACCAATCAAATGATAAAATGATTAAAATAGTTATCTATAAAAAGGATTTTGCTTACTATGAGGAATAATCAGTGTTTATTTAACTAACCTATCAGCAGCAAAATTTATTATTGATAAAAAAATTTGTTTTTCTGTTAGGAATAATCAGTGGTTATTTAGTGAATCAAATATTATTATCCTGGGAAAATGAAAGGGAGATATACTTACCGTACATCAGCATCAGCAATGTGTATTATCCTTGTGCTATCAAAAACAAGTAATCTAATAGATATTTGTTATTACGCCTGAATTTTAAAATTATGGAATCTTAAGGTAGATGTTACAACATTTCTAAATGTTTATCTTTGAATATTCTAATAATGTATATTACCTTCTTCTAAGAACTACTGAATTTTTATATATATTTAGATACCTTAATTAGTAATTAATTTTTTCACTGCAAATATAAAAGATTATTAAAGGCTTACGAAAAATGAATTTTTAAAAAATAGTGAATTGTCTAGTTCATTATTTTTTAAATGAAAATATCTCAAATATTTTAGAAAATTTCATATCATTATCAAAATATATGATCATTTTTCATCAAATTCTTCACTCCATCATATGATCTATTAAAATGAATTTGTGAAAGAATTAAAACGCATAAGTAATGATATTAACATTGTTTTTTAAATTCAGCACAAGTTCGTGTCATTAGGAAAACATCAAATGACAATTTGCTAGAATAATACCTAGTTAATACTCACTGTAATATTAATAAATGTTCCCTCAAATTAACACAGCTTATTTTATGTGAGTGTGTGAATTCAAATTTTAAAATTAATAGTTTTTTTGAATTTTTAAAATCATTGGTTTTCAGTATAACTTAATGAGAATTCAAATTTTATTACACATTGTTCTGAATCGAAACAAATCTCTCGCAAAAAATATTCTTTATTCAAAATATTCATTTTTCTTTAATTTAATTTTTTTTTGGTTATTGTAATTTATTTTTCCTCCTGCTAATGAAACAATTCTTAGTTTTCAATATTTAAAAACAACATTAAACACGTTTTTTTAATAAAACATCTATATATAAACATATGTATGCATACAGAGAGAGAGAGACAGAGAGAGTAAAATTAGAATATCTGGTAACTAAAAGAAATAAAGAATGTTTGAAAGTTATCTGTTTTACAATGAATGTAATAATTTTAAAATTAAAACTTATCTTTATTATTATTATACTTTAAAACAGAAATGTATGTCTTTTATAGTTCAAGTTTTAATGTTAATATTTCAGGACCTATAATAACAAAAATTTATGTACTAACTTAGCAAATATATCATTAATAATTAATAATTTTTCTTTAAAATAAATTTTTCCATGAATACTATAATCGCTTCTTTATATTGAATTCAATTTTTTATAATTTTTAACTTGTGTTAAGTAGCATGTTCAAAAATTTAAACTCATTTTCTCATAAGCCATTAGGGTATGATATTATTCTCTCTATGATTTAAATTAAAAGAAATCAACTTAAAAATAAATAATTACTATTTTTTTTAACTAAACAGATATGATAATGTTTTTATTACTTCCAGATCTTAGGGAATCTACTTTAAGAAAATATAAGCATAATTATATTGCAACATCATAAAAAAATATCAAATATATAAATTATAATTTGATATTTTTATAATGATACTTATAAAGACTAATATCTTTTCTCGACTTTTAATGTTGAAAAAATGAAAATAAAATTTTTGAAGCCATTGTATTTACTGATTGTAATTACATTCTAAAATTAAGAAATATACTTGAGAAAATCGTTATCAAAATATTTTACAAAGTAAAGTCAAACATTTTAATATTCTCTACTATGCTACTCTGATGTTATATTATTTTGTGTTCTTATTCACTTCCATTTTTATTGTTAAGAACTAAAATTATCCCAAGGCATATATGTGCATTTATTTTAAATTTGTTTTTTTTTCTTCCTTTTTTACGCATTTAATATACTTCATATATTTCATTCAATTTATTTTAAATTGTAACTTAGGAATAAAAATAAATTTTAGAAAATGTATTTTTATGAATATATTAAAAATAAGCTTATAGTCATTTTTATACTCGAAAAAATAAAGCGAAATCAAATTGAAAGCAAACAATGTACAATGTGAATGCAATAATAACAGTTCATTTGCGAAAATTCATGAATTATTCAAACGTTTGCTAACTAATATTTAAATTTCTTTTTATTTCACAACGAAACAAATTTTAATTTAAACTGCATAATATGAAAATTAAACTAATAAGTAAAAATCATTTCTACTTTCTTACTCAATTTGCATATGCATCAAGACCATATTTTCCAGAGATAGAGAAAAAGAAGATATAATATTCATCATAATGTATACTAATTAAATCAAAATATTAAAAAAAATCTAAAATGTAATATTTAAATAAATTGTATCTAAACGTTTTTTTGAGTTGAAGTACTTAGTACTGAAATTAGAATGAATCTGTCTAGACAAGCAATTAATGTCACTCTGAAAGACACAAATTCAATATCATTTTATAGTGAAGTCCTGTAAATAAGCATGTCTTATATGTCTGCATATTCTCTGACAAATTTCTAAATTTTTGAAATTAGTGACAAAAGTTTTATCAAAACACTACATATTGGCATATTATGGTTTTTTGGTAGCTTTTAAAACACAACTACAGCAGTAAAGCTATTCCTAAAATTTATAATAAAGCTTGGAATAATTAAAATAAAAATAAACTTGGTATGATCAAAATAATAAACTTGTAATGATTCAAATAAAATGTGTGTATTGGATTTGGCTTTTAAAAATTACGATGAAATTGAGATAAATTTATGATAAAATTGTATGTATGTCTGGGTGTGATAAATTTATTTAAATTAATAAAAATTGAATGTGATAAAGAACATAGTTGCTATATTGCATCAACTTCTCCTGTTCTTCATCAGATATTACAAAAATATTCAATTGAAAATAAATTTTAATAAAAAATAGCATACTTTAAATGTGTAAGACATATTTGGAAAAAATTAAAATAAAAATAGAAGATGAAAAGTGTAATTTGATTTACTTAACTGGTGTGATGTAAATTGTGCGTCTATAAATAATTTATTGTATTTATAACAAAAAAAAATTTTTTGAGTGAGAATCTTAGCAGTTTCATATAAATAAGAATTATTTTGAAATGTGTAAAATAAAATAGTGATTTAAATTAAATTTTAAAAATTTAATCATTTTCAATTTATGACAAAAATATTATGTTAAATATTGATCTATTAAATTTTAGTAGTTGAAATGAGTCTATCATGAATAAACTTAAAAACAAATGTTGTAAATTTGAATTCCTTAGTTTTATTAAATTGAAAATGATGATTTTGATATTCATTTTTGATAAAAGAATATAAATATGTTGATACGTCAATGTATTCAAAACCGTTTGGAATTCTTTAAATTAAAAACATGGACACAATTTTACTTCCTTAAAAAAATTCTAAATAAATTACGTTCTTAAACTTTAAGATTTGACGCTTTTAATTGTAATGTGTTAAGTGTTAAATTATTTTTTTAAAAAAATAACACTTGAACAATTTAGATGCTTAAATTACTTTTAAAATATTTTTTTTGATGTTATGA
Source organism: Latrodectus elegans (assembly GCA_030067965.1). NCBI lineage: Eukaryota > Metazoa > Arthropoda > Arachnida > Araneae > Theridiidae > Latrodectus > Latrodectus elegans. The sequence goes on from CM057817.1 coordinate 45,474,174, forward strand.
CTATTAATTTACTAGTTATTTCGAGCATTCTTACATTTTACTTAGTATATTATATGTCTCATGTTTTCTAATAATTATATTTCCTACATAGACTTTTTTAATATCAAATATAATCCAATCCGTTTGACATTATATGATATTTTACATATTTGTATTAAACAATTTCCTTATGTTTTGATTTTCATTTTTGATTTTGGGCTTCAAAATAAATTAAGGTTAATCATCAAAATAGATGGGTGTTCAATCCAAATCGCCTTATAATTATTAAACTCCGAAGCATAATTGTTAAATTTGTGGTATGTTTTTATCATTGATGATTCAACAATTATTTAAAATCAATCAATTGAAATATTTTTGTGTCTAACTTTTGAATATGTATACAGTGAGTATATGCATTCATCAATAAAACATTGAATAATATTTTTGTATGCATTATATGTACTTCTAATTTTAAGAAATTTTTAACCAATGTTTATTAATCTAATTACACTTGTTTTATAATTTTAGTTTTGTATTTTTGTTGTAATCTTTTGACAGTGAACTCCTTTCCCTGTGAATAAGAAATTAATATAAAATAAGACAATTATCGATATCTAGTAATATGCAATATATGAGTTTCTTGAATAAAAATATGCATTCTTTAAAGTTAATAATTATTTTTAACCACCACAGAATCTAGAAGAGTAGTTACAAACAAGACATACACGTTCTAAGTGAAAAATATACCCTTAATTTTTGAAAGCATTGCTATTTAATAAAAAAAGCCAGGTTTTTAGTTTCTTAATTCATATAAAACAGCTAAATAATAAAATTATTCCAATGCACTAAGCACATAAACCAATTAGTTTGATAGTGTTATATAGTAAATCAATACAATTAATTTCCTATGTACTCAATATAAATATAGTCTTACAACTGTAAGCAAATTTTACTATTTCATTTAAATGATCTCGAATAGATATGCATTACAGAATGCTTTCATATACCTGGCAAAGATGCACAAGACGTAGTTTTACTTGCAGTACACTAAGAATTTATGAGTTCCTTAGGATTAGACAACTGATTGAAGCTAAAAATCGAGAAGAGCTCTTGTTTTCCTCTGGGGAGAAAAGCTTTGCCGCTAAGCCACTCCCATCATTTCGCTGCACGTATAGTCCATCTGATAAAGAAGACATGGATGCTACAAAGGTTGATTTATTACATCACTCTTGTAAATAGATTAACACCAGTAGGACTAATGATTAACAAGCTCCATCACTAGTTATTTTCTTGCCTTGAAAGGGAAAATTTAGTTAAGCTGTTATAGACATCATTACTAATAATATGTTTGTAACATAATAATTACTCAGGCATTCATTACACAGATTGGATATTCAGCCGTATTTTATTTCATATGATATATATTGCAGAATGTCAGAAATATACTCAGTTCTAAATGTTCCGTAATTTATGTGATTGTAGAAGATAAAATTTCAACGTTTTGTATTACAGATATCTACTACGTTACTCTTGTATTTCCTTTAATTAGATTTGATGTCAGTGTGAACATTTATTTCGCATCATTTCTTAATGAACTAATCCTTACATTTAAAGTGTTTCTTCCACCTGTAAAATTCGTATTTTCTAATCCAGTAAATTTCATCAAGTCTGTTAGAAAGATAAATAATTTCAGCAAATTGTATAAATGATTCACTATAATATTTATATGAAATTAAATGTAATTATGAAAATTTTTGAAATTTACTTAGTTTTAAAAGATGAATTTTTACTAGTTATATTTTCTACTTGTTAATATACTTAAAAGTTAATCTCAATAAGTTTCCCAAATACATATTTTTTTTATTTATTTATATGCATTAATAAATTTGATGAGCAATTATTAAGAAAAATTTAAAATATTAAATATGTATTTCAGTCAGAATTATGGCCCAATTAGCAAAACTTCAAATTAAAAATTCCCTGTTATACATTTAATAATATAAAACATTATTATTTAAATTTTTTTTACAAATGTATGATAACAATTTTCAAATGTATTGCTGAAAACAAAACTTAGTTTTTTTTTAAATAATTTAGTTTTTTCAGATTATTAAAGCAGTTTTTATCATAAATGATTTAATTATTTTATAGTTAATGATATTTTGCACTATAGCAAATATGAAGATGTATATAAAGAAATTTCATAGATATAATTTAAGTAAAGTTCATCTAAAACTGTACTTATTTATAGAATATTTCTGGAAAGTATTGTATGGCGAAAGTTTTCATTAATAATTTATATATGATCAATTATCATGAACTATGACTTGCATTTAATTTTTTTTCACAAAAGTATAAAAAATATTTTAATTAGATATTAAGGTATAATTATTCATTTTAACGTACAATATTGATGAACATGAAATGTGAAACAGAATTTTATTGGTTAATTAATAATTTTCCACGAATTTTATCTTGTTCCCTTCAAATAGCGTTTAATTTTAAGTATAGTTTAAATTATTTAACATTATGAAAAACTTTAATATTTGTGCAACTGAATTTTAAAAAAATAATAATAATTAGCTTTAAAATGTTCAGCTGCATTGTAGTAGTTAAGCGCACATGTAATATCTCCAGATAAAATGAACTAAATTAGAGTCAATGCATTAGTGATTTTCTCAAAGCATTAATGATTTACAACGAAACTAAGCAATGACACTTATCCAAAATTTCTTTCTCGTGTCCAAAATTTGGTGTAATTTGGCTATCAGTTGTTTGATATTTGAATAGTTCAATGATTGATTAGATAGTGATGAAGAAAATCAATAAAATCAAAATCATAATTGTTAGGCGAGAAATTTTTAGGCAAAAAAATTATAATTATTTCTGTTAAACATCTTTTTCATCTGTTATAATATTTAAAGCATTCAATAAGACACACACAAATATACTAATAAATACTCAATAAAATAAAATATAGTAGTTAGTAGAAAATTGCAGGAAAAAAGTACGAGTGGCGCATATAAATGCAGAAGAAAAGTAATGAATGTTGCTTGAATTAAACCAAACACTCAAGGTAACAGAAACATTTACAACGCATCTCTGTCTGAATTATTATATTTAAAATAAATTGGATTCAAACATAGTATTCCCAGTAACATCCAATGAGAAAATTCGCCAACAATCCTATTTTGTAGCAGTGTCTCATGTTGTATAGAAAACTTTAATGCCTACACACAGAAAAATGGAAAATATCTCAATAGTAAAATATTTCAGTGTTACAAACTGTTTTCATAAAATGCATTGTTTTGAAATATTTCGGTAAATCATTTTGCAATTATAAAATACGGTATTTTGGGAAACACATTTTCATGGGCTCACACATTTAGATAAAATATTCTGATCTATAGCAATGGCAGATTTCATGAGTGACTAAATGTTAATATGAAAATAAAAATAAGCACAATTAAAATAATTCTCCTTAAAATCTTTACAATTTTAAAGTCTTACAATTAGAAATAATTAATTTTTGAAACAAACATTTTTTATAGTTTTAAGAATATGTTATGTTCATTATGATTATGTATTTATATTGTGAACAATATTTTGTTTTAAGTGAAAAAACTATGTATTGACTTGACTTACATGTAAAATAAGTCACAACAAAAAAGAAAAAATTTTATGTCTTCTAAATCAAATTATAGTTTATTAGAGAAATTTGATTAAATATTAGCATACCTGAAAGACTATAACCTGATAAACTATTTAATAAATTACAAAAAAGTAGACTTTTTAGTTCCAAATTCAGTTATTTCAAACTATCTGTTGAATACTTATTTAACTGAATTATATATAAAATTTACATCCATACAAAATATGTACTTTATTTTTATTACATTCTTTTACTTTATCATATATTGCTTTGCAAATATTAGACACATTTATGACTGTCTTGAGTAAGTTAAAAAAAAATATTTTATTATATTTTAATCTTTTTTTCAAGAAGCAGACTAATTTTTAACAAATTAAGAAATTCATGATTCACAAACTAACTTAAATTGTCATACGTTCTTATAAAATAAAGAATTAATATAGTCTAAGTTTTCTCATAACGGTTTATCTAAATATTATAATTACTGAATATTTGCTAAACGGTGAAAAATAAAACTAATCACAATATTTTACAGTCTAATCTTTTGATTGATTAACATTCTCTGAATAATTACTTCGAAATTTCTAAGCCACTTAGATATAAAGTATTATTATTAAATAAATACTTCATTAAATTTGTAATTTAGATCTTTATAAAAACGATTTCAAAGTCAAAATCCTATTTGTCGTCACAAGAAAACAAAATTTTGAAAAATTTGTAGTTTAGAATATTTCTTATATACAATTTTAAATATGTCTCAATTAGTACAAAGTATCTAATATACATGATACTTATCACGATACTTTCAATTTTATCATCATATTTTCATCTTCATAATACTTTGACTTTTTGCCAATTATAATAAATGCAACTGTATCGAAAATTATATGTTATTTAACCAGACACATTTACAACTCAATAAAATTTAATAAGTTACTATTTTGGCATCTTGCATTTACATAATCGTACTATAGTAATGAATGATGTTAGAGAGAGTTAAACATAGGATTATATAGAACATGTCTCCTATTATGTTCCTGTCATAGGCATCATATTCCTTAACTATAAAATTAATCATTTGGCTTAGTATGACAAGGCTGTGAGAGTGTCCTGGCTATGATAAACCTGGATATAAATCGGTGTTAAGACTAGGTATTTTACAAACCTATTGCTTATTTTTATATTTAATAAAGAATTATGCTATTTACTATATATAATTAAAAGATTTACATAGTCTTCCGTTTGTAAATATTTTCATTGAAATTTAATTTTTCCGATGGAATCCTTTCTATAAAAACTTACTATCATATATTTATAAGTTATTAGTTATTTAAAGAGATTCCTGCTATATATTCGAAACAAAATTAGACAAAAATCAAATTTTATCATCACAAAGATATAACGCCTGAAAGTCATTAAATAAATGTGGAATTATTATCGGACATTAAATTATTTTTATAATCATTTTCTTCAAGGATTTAACACAGTTTTATATTTGTAATTACACTTGGTTTTATATTAGGAATTTTGATAATTATAGAGTACTTTATTGCTTAATATTTCAATTTTATTAAATATATTTTTTTACGAAATTGGTAATACTATAATTATAACACCACAGGGGAGGTGTTAAAATATTAAAATACACTCCCTATATTGAAAATGAAACACCAAGAAGGAGTTGCCAGAAAGTGACGAAACTCCGCGAAAAGAGAGACAGCAATGGACAATAAGTTATCCATAATTTGAAATGATATGCATTATACAGAGCAAGTACAGTGTCTGGTTGAGTAGGTTGTAGGAACAACATAGATAGATGAAGCAATATGTCTAGGCACATCTTCAATGAGAATACAAATGCCGTCCTGAGAAATGACTCTCCATTCCCATACGTCAACCATTTGTCAAAGTGCCTTTTCTAAAGGAGACAGTGGCAGGGTCTGTGATAGTTGTAAAATCGTATCCCAAATGGGTTCAATTGATGAGATATAGGAATAGATATAGCGAGGAAAGCAGCTGTACACCTTGCAGGGCATGTTGGATAATGATAACAATGCACGGTTGAGAGTTATCCTGCTGATAAAGTGTATGTAGCACCTCCTAAATGTAGGTGATTGTTGTCATCGGCCGTAGCACATTATCCACGTAACGTTTGCATGTTATATTTCCGTAAATAAGAAATGGAGGTGACTTGGGATCATAGTCAATGACATCCCAAACCATGATGCCACTTTGTCGTGTGGTGGAGTCATTCTATAATTGCTGCAGGATTGTAACTGTCTCCAGTTACCACTGAAGAAGCAGAAGCGTGACTCATCTGAGAAGACTATCCTGAACCACTCTGTCATCCACATTGCTCTAACCCACACCATTCCAGACGTTGGAGTCTATTCTGAGAAGTTAATGGCAGTCTTCCTAACGGATGACACCTGCCCCCTGAAATTCTGGGTCTACCCTGAAATTTGCATAATTGTCTGTCCACTCATTTTTTGTGTTTCATTTTCAATGTTGGGCAGTGTATTTGTTCTAATCACTTAGCGTTTTAACAAAGCTGCATAAATATCATTTTTAAAATCAATAAAAATAAAAGAAAATTGAATCTTATATTATAGAATATAGTTTTAGTTATATTTTAAACGACATATAGAAATACTCAGTATATTACATTTTTATACTAATGATATTTAATTTATTTATAGATGAACATATAACATGTAGATAGTATCAATGTATGCATTGAACTATCAAATTTTACCACAAAATAAGTGTTTTGTAAAACAAATTCTGTTTAAATATTTGTAAATTTTATAAAATTCCAAAATATAATCTCACTCTTTTAAAATATATTTTAGAGTTATACTTTGGAAAGGAACTAAATTGAAACATACGATTTTAAAATAAAGGCAACTTCAATGAATTTAATATTTCAATATGAATAAATTTTATATATTTTTTTTAAATGGCGTACTAAAAAATTAACTGATACTTATATTACTCAATGCTCTAAAGCTTTAAGTGACGAAAATAGCATGTTTTATATAAATACATAATATAAACATTTGCTGCAATAAGATGTTGATACAATACTTTTTGCACATAAAACAGTAAGCCATTAAGGACAACGTTACATAATGATCTTTAAACTCCTATCACTTTGCCCAGTAAAGGTTATCATCGTTCTAATGGTCAAGAGAGTAATCTAGACAAAATTTTAAAACGACACAATAAAAATGAATAACTCAGTAATTTAAGTTAAAATGAACAATAAATTTAAAAAGGGATAAAACTTGCTCTGTATTTTGACTTGCCTTCGAATAACTGACTTTCAGTTAGATATAAATTTAAAAAAAAATTTGAACTTAATGCAAAATATGAAAATAAATATGCAGAACAATATATGTATTTGAAAGTTATTGTAAGCTTGTATATCAAATCATATTTGTCTAATTTATTTACTAATTTATATGAGTTACTAATTATCAGTATTTATTTGTTATAAGTATAAAAATGTGTCGCTTCTATCTAAAAAAAAAGTTATTTATTGAAATGCAGTTCATAATTAATTCATAATCCGAATAAAACAGTTAAGCATATAAAAATAGAAAATGCACGATGCATCTTTTTTATTAACTGAAGCGTATAGTTAAATTTCACTGGTCTAATGTAATATTACAATCATAATTATTAAGTTACATAAAATATGCAACTTTTTATTAAGCTGAGTAAATTTAATGATTTTATATTTAACGCAATTGTTTTTTCTTTTATACTTGCAGGGGAACAATAATTTTCATATATATATATATATATATATATATATATATATATATATATATATATATATATATATATATATAATATTATATTATATATAGCATAATTCTCTGCACGCATAAGCGAGTTTATCAAAGATTTAACTTAAGAAAATTATAGAGAGAGGTACTATTAAAAATTGAAACATTTGTGAAAGAAAAATTGCTAAAGAAATTCGCTCTACTTAGAATACTCATTAACTAAACAATAAGGCATATGAGGCATAAATCGTAACACATTCAATGAATTAGTATTACTACGCAAGCTGTGAAAAGATCCAGATAGTTTTAATAAAGCAATTTTTTTAAGAAATAGGAAAAATTTAAAATTTAAATACATGAATGAATGTAGGAAAATAGGATGCACCAAATAAATTAGCTTCTCAAGTATTTTTATCTTTCTTATGATTTTAAAATATTGTTACAATGGAAAAATAAATGCTTAGAGCCAATATTTCCTGGTGACAAACGAAGACAGAGACAAGAGCTTATTTACTGATTTTTTCTTTCTTTCTTCTTTCTGACTTTTAAGAATTTAGAATTAATTAAAAAGGTATGACACTTATCTTAAACTAAGAAGTAAAATAATACATTAAGTAAAACTCCTGTTTATTTAGCTTTAAATTTCATTCTTGCTTCTTATTCTTCTCCTCCATGAGTAGGTCAATAAACATCGCAGAAATTTTCTTGTATTAAAGTGGTTATAAGATTAATAAATTATGAAAAAAATATTTTTTGAATATCTATGTAAAGTTTTATTGTTTTAAAACGTTAACATTTTGTAATTTGTAAATTTTTCTTAGGAAAAAGTTATTGTGAAGTAGTGGAGTGAAAGAAAAATATTATATTGAGTTATAGAATGAAGTCAGTTTGTTTTAAGTACTGAACTTCCGGAATGAGCTGGATTATGTGTAACTAGTATTACTGACATTAGAGATAAGATTATACTGCCAAGATATCCATGATTATGTTGCTGATCATAGCTTAAAATAGTTTGCATGACAAAAAAAGGTTAGATATTGATCTCTTTTTTAGAATTATAATTTTGTATTCTAAGAAAAATTTCAAACTCTTCTACTAATTTTCATTATTAATATTATAATTTCTATTTAGTAATTACCAGTAATGTGATCATTTTGCAGCGATTGATCTAGATATAATTTGCCGTAAATTATACATTAATGGTTGATTTTAAAGTCATACTTTGTTCAATGTTTTAATTATAAATTCAGTAACGTTTAAAAATATGAATTTAGTTAAATCAAATATTTCAAATTTATATGACTTTCTTAGCTTTGAATCAATGTATTTAAAAACAATCATAAAATTTGAAATTGAGTTTAAAACATTATCATTCTTACAGATATAATTCCTTTTAAGGAAATTATATGCATTATACATATTATTTTGCTAAGTTTACAGCTCAGTTTGTTACGAAAAATTTTAAATTGGTCATCTTTCCAAACAATTGTTGGTACGTGCATTCAAAATGGTAAAATGAATTTCATAATTTCTCCATGTATATATGATAAACTCAAAGACATTCATTCAAAAAATGTCAATGAAGAAACATTGAGAATATTTCTAAAACTAAGAAAGTATATCAATTTTTTTCTAAACATGCCCAACAAACCATTTGAAACAAACACGCTTGAGTATATGTTAGAAGAAAAGTTATGGAAATTATTCTCGTTTTGTGTGATTTAATATTAAAATTTAAAAGATGTCTTGAAACATAAGGTACATCTTATCAATACACCTAAATGAAAATGCTTTTAAGAGGTTAGGAAAATTATTGCTTATATTGCAGCCATACCTTTGAAGGAAAATGATGTGAATTTTTAGGCATATTTTAGATGCTAATTAAAATTGCAAATTAGTTGGAAACACAGAACACTATGCAAAATTTTTATATCCATGAGTTGATGTTTTAAATGCTGTCCACAATACACCGCTTAAGGAAGACACAATTGTTGATATAAAATTTAATTTTAAATAAGCATACATTTATGCATGTTATTTCCAAATTCTGGTTCTTCAGAACTGTTTTTCACAATAAATAGTCTATTTTTTTTTCAAATAAAATTGGTATGCTCATGAGTATGTCAATGAATAAAGTTATGAAAGCGCAAAATTTGAGAACATACTTCACCTGTCGAAATCAATGCAATATATTTTTATATAAAACCAGTTTCTTAGCCTCTTAAAATCATAAATACGCACCCAAACGAATGAGCTCGCTAAACGCAGAAATATAACATTCGCCTCCTATAGATTATTGGAAATTTTCACTCTCAATAATTTTCTCTTACTGAAAGCGGAAATCATTTTAATACCACACTATTTTCCAACCGAAGTGCAATATGTTATTAAAATTCTTATACTTCTAAATCTGTACCCTCATTTACGAAATCTAATATCTCGGACAATACCGTAATGCTGATAAAATTGTATTAGAATTTTACTGTATTATAATAAAAACAACTCTTCTTTCTTTAAAATGAAAGCCACATTTGTAATTAATCTTTCTGTATACAAATTTTAATAAGTAATATTTCTTCTTTGTATTACAAAATTAACATTCAATCACTTGTTTATGCTAAAAATGCTCTAATTTTCAGGATATCATAAAAATAGTTTCTAAAGTCAAGGAATTATTAAAAAAAGTCCTTGAAATTTCTAATCATTGTAAAATATGAATATCTAATAAAGTAACGCATAAAGGAATATAATATATTCCCGCAAATATTTTGAAAGCATATATCTACATTTTTCACTACAAAAATGGACTCATTATTTATAAAAAAAGATTTGAAGATAACTTAACTAATTCTTTTAGACATGAAACAAGTTTTAATAAGTTTTTGATCTGATTTCACATTCAATTTTAAGTGTATTTGTGTTTCATTTTCAAATTTGAAGTTTAAATATCTCTGTTGTAATAATTTACCTTTAAGTGATAAAAAAAGTTATTTAATTATTCTTGATTGTTATTGAAGTGTAAAGATAGAGTTTATATACATTTGTATGTTTAAAGCAAAATAATAATCCGAAATAGTATTACTTGCGAGAAAGCATAAGACTTCATTTACTTAGGCTAGCCCATATGATCTATACTCTACTTAAAGTCAATTGTTTACCAAGAAATCGCAGTAAGGAAAAGTAAATCCATCAAAATAAGATCAAATATGCACAGTTACGAAACTTTGCTTGTAAGTGCAAGGTAAACATCATTAGAAAAGTTAAATTTTTACTCTTTAATTGTACACCATGTCAAATCAGAAATATATACATAGTTGTGCAGAGAAATCAAGCAGCTCATCTGGCTACAATCAGGAGTTATGCTTTGAAAGAAACATCTTTTGGAGCCTTTAAGTCATCAATACAACTCCCGCCGGTGTAACAATTACAAATCTAAGACTAATTCAATCATGGATTTATTCAAGAAAGGAATTTAATTAGCAAGACAGATTCTTTCATTAACTCTTATCGACTAAGCAAATGAAACTTGATGAGATGTTTGCAGCCCTAGATAACTTCATAGCTCAAGTTCGATACTTATTTAAAAGCTTTACTTCCCTTAAGTGGTTAACGAACTTGAATATAAATTATTGTATCAATTGACGAAGACTTTTAATGGGGCATTGATGTAGTGGGAGGGCGATGGAGTTTCTGTTTATTGCTACCTTCACATTATGTACTTTCAAAGAAAACAGTGGGTTTCAAACGATTGCGATATTAAAATCTTTGGGAATTACTCACCGGATTATTACCACGAAAAACATTATTAATGATACAGTGAACAAAATTACTAAACTTTTCATGGGTAATTATCATAAAATGTACATAAATCTAACAAAATATTGTAACTGATTTGTTTTTTTAATGATTTAGATACAAAAGAAATATAAAAGTTAAATATTTAAAAATAAATACTTTTTTGACATAAATTTGGCTTTTGAATTATTTTTATTAATCCCGGGTTTTTCACGCGCATGTCATTATAAATAAATTTGTTTGATCTGGGTAGACGCTATTTTTTATGTAACAGCTTTTAATATTTTTCATTGCTTGAAATCGCAAAATTTATTAAGTATTTAAATATTAAGTATTCAAAATTTATTAAGTTTTTTTAAAGGCATTATTTTTATATATTTTAATAGCTGATATGACGTCATAAGTATATTTCATGCTGAATAAAATTATTTTATAATAGACTAAAAAAAAAGAAATTTTGATTTGTTTTTCATGAATTTTATGCTTGTAATATTTTCTATTTTTTTTAAAGAATAATGCATACATAATTCTCAAAAATTAAAAATTTTAAAAAAATGGAAAATGAAAATATAACTCTGGGTAACTTACACATTAAGCACTTAGAACGAAATCGTTTGCCAGCCAACTTGTCAAGTGGTCAGCGTGCCTAACTATGGATACGAAAATGCTGGGTTTGAATCCCGGTCCAGTCATGGGTGTACTTTCTTTCTCTCTATCTTATTTTTGTTTTTTCCTTGTGTGTGAAAGGTTGCCTACCCTATAAATGGGTTCTGCCTATGGCATCTGTGTGTGTACAGAAGATGTCGGATTTCGCACCAAAAACGGTCCTGTTGGAAAAGTGGAGCAGCGCACCCCAATTTGCCAGCTTCTCTGGCCCACGAGAACAACAACCATAATCGTTTTTAATTGTTAATATATACTGCACTTAATGTACAATGGCATAATATATGATTGCATTTTAACACTTCATGAATTAAAACTAAAGCAGTCAATTATTATGTAGCCAGTAAGAAAGAGAACTTTTTATTATTTTCAGAGTTTTTTCCATTTTATAAAATATGCTTCTCGTACACATTTTCCATTTTGAAAAAAAAATTATGAGTAAAAGGCATATGTTTTGAATTTAATATTTAACAAAATTTGTGATGTGGATCTTTATTATAATTTAAACATTTATTCATATTTATGAAAGTATTTTCTAGAATCTTGCTGGAAAATTGTTTTCTAGTCTAAGAAATTTTAGCTTTATTTTTTAGAGAAAAAAATTTACAATTTCTAAATACTGCACCAAAAATAATTAATGAAATCATGTTACATAAGAAAATATACATTAATTTTAATGTGATATATACGTCATGTACATATTTTTATTTAAGTTTATTTTTAAAGTATAGCAATATAGTTAATTCGATAACGCAAACAATCCTCTTAAAAACTTGCTGAAACATAAAGAGAAAAATTTGCATAATTTTTTTTTATGTAACATACTGAAAAATGTTTATAAGGAGGAAAATTTTCTAAATAATACTATATATCATTGGAAAAACAAAACGGAATGTGAATAATTATTTTTTATAAAGAACATACTCATTTTTCCTATTTCAATTTTTTTAAGCTTTAATTCATTTCGAACTCACGTACATAAGAATTTATTCTGTAAAAATTAATAAAATATATGTGCTTTTAAAATTGCAATTGTGTATTTTAAATGCTTTGACAGCATTTTTTACAAAGTAATTATTTTTTCTGTAAGAATAATAGCTTAATTTTGAAAAGTTTAATTTCGCATTTTGATTCATTATCCTAAAAAAGTTTAAAATTCCTTGATAAAGACGTTTTAAAAAAAATAATAACTTGTAAGCTGGCAGAGACTTTAAAATTACTTTATTATAACATAATTTTTCACAAAAGCCAGTTTTAAAATTTTGTTATTTTTTTTAAATGTAAGAAAGAGTTTTACAAATTTAGTGAATTTCTAGTTATTTTTTGTAATATATATATATATATATATATATATATATATATATATATATATATATATATATATATATATATATATATATATATATATATATATATATATATATATATATATATATATATATATATATATATATATATAAATATATAATATATATATATATATAAAACATTTTATAATATATATATATATATATTATAAAAATTTTTCTATTTGTTAATTGAACTTAACCAGACTCCTTCTCTCCCTGGGATATTCTGAACACAGTGAGAGATTACTGTCGAGGGGTTTCTGCTATAGATGATGCTTCACATCAAATGACTAGACTAGAAGCAATGCTTTCTCTTCCTATAGTAAACGGAACCCTGTCAGATAATGAGCTATGGGAATATCAAGAACGTTTAAGCGTAATTATCAATTATGCATAGTTCTAAAGTACATTATCGAGTAATATAATTAGCAAAGGGCAAAATCCTGTGTCATTGTCCGCAGTACATCAATTCCGTTTAATTTATGGTAACCCTATAATAGGAATCCAGGGTCTTAAATGACCTATCATTTAGTACGCTCTAGAATGTCCACTAACATACTTGATTAAGTGCTAGACTCATTTGTAACTACAGAGTCCATTCAAATTCCCTTTGCATCTAACTATGTGTTAATCTCCTAGTAGTTTACTTAACTCAGCGTCAAAATGGAGCTTCGTCTGCTGGCTTTTCAGGATTAGTTTGGTCTTCATCTTTATTCTTTTTCAATCATAAAGTTTTTAAAAAAGAATTACTGTTTTTATTGCAAAAATAAATGATGTTGTTTTGAACATAATTAGATACAATTCAATTTTCGAATTATTTTGCAATGACTAAACGAAATGGAATATTGAGTTTCTTCTTTTATATTTTTTTCAAAAAGTTAAAGCAATACAGCACAAAGGTATAGGTTGCATAATTTATGGAATAAATTTTTAGAGAAGCGCCTGTATACTTTTTATAAATTTGTATTCCAAGCATATAGACATTTAACTTAGAAGACATATTAGTAGAATATATTAAAATTATCAAATATTTTTAGAAAAATTAAGGACAAAATTTTTAGTGTTACATAGGTATTAAATAAAATTCTTCTTAATTTCGAGATATTTTTCCTTATAATTCTAAATGACACATTGTTAAAAATAAACTAAGAATTTTGTTATCGACTTCTTGAGCAAAAAAAAATTAATCTATACTCAATGCGAAATAACTTTAAATGTACGAGTTAAATAGCTGATAAAAATGAAAGGACAAATTTGCGTAGAATCTTTGTGAACTTTTATATCTGATATATTATAGAAGATCAGTTGCAAACTTTTAAACTAAAATATGTATAAGAAAATGAAATTTAAGATATAGTTTCTGATATTTTGTAAGTATATATTGGGTCAAAATATTTTTATTTCTAGAATAATAATGTCATGTCTACAAATAATATATTAACAATACAAATTGTAATTTTTTTTAACACAGTAAATTTATGAATCGATACACAAACAAAGCACCAAGTCTCAAGATTTTCAATAAATATAACTTAATTTTAAGGGTTATCTTTTTAAAAAGTTTGCACTTAATATGATTCTTATTTTAGATTTTAGACTGCATTTTTATTTTGTCCATATTACATATAAAACTCATTTTGACTCACAGTCCAATGATCGAATTTTCTGACATCTTGAATACAACAAATTGAAAATACGTTGGAAAATATCAAATCTTGATAATCATATCAATATCTTGATATATAATTATCAATATATTGATAAAAATTGTACTTTTGCTTTTATAAATGATACCTTGATCAACTTAATTTTTGTATTTATTTGTTTCCATGATATACCTATATGTCAAAAACGTAAAATCTACTCATTATAAAATGACCTCAAAGTATTGACAACTTTAGTTAAATAAAACTCTCCTTTTATAAAAAACCATGTGTTGAAGATAAATATAATAAATATGACAACTATTATGAAATAAATATTTGTTCACTTTCCCGGTCAATTATAATTGAGTAAGCAATTTATCATATTTCTCAACCTGAATTTCATACGACACAAGTTGCCGAGTTTCAATATAAAATTGAAATTGCTATAATGCATTAGCGATAGAAAAGGGCAGCGTGGTTGTGAATTAAGATTAAAGAAGTATATATACAAAAGGGAAATTGAAACGTTAAAATACTTCCAAGCAGGATAAAAGATAGTTTCACCTCAAAATGAGAGAGACTGGAAGGTTATGTGGTTTAGAACAGGAAATTAAAGTCGTTCTCTTTAAAGCAAGGAAAGGGAAGGTACCTTGATTGTATGTGTATGGAGGAATACTCTGAAGGGTATAGAGAAGTTTAAATGAAATAAAAGGAAGGATGTTTGTGAAGTAGTTGCAGTCAAAAGAATGCCAATGTCTTTATTTCGGAACAGAGCAATGGGGGTGCATAGAATTAATAAGCTTAGTTAGTTACGAGAATTTAAACTTTTATACTTATTATTGTACATTACAAATGGCGAAATATCAGCAAATAAACATAAAAAACTATTACGAAATTTATAAATTTAATTTTTTGAAATATTTTTAAATATTTAATAAATATGTTAATATGAGTTTTATTTTATTATATTTAATAAATTTATTAAGAGGAATTTTTTTTATTTTATTAAATTTAATAAATATGAATATTTAAAAAAATGAACTATTTTTGAATATTTTATAAGCTATATAATTTACGGGAATTTATTTTCAAGCTTTTTAAAATCCAAAGTTTATAAAAGATTAGAAACATGTGATTATATAGTTCATAGATATATATTAAATTTTTTCAATTACATCTTTAATATGTGTTTTCTGTCTCGTGCCTTTAAATTTTAAAAAAAAAACATTTTAAAAAGATTATCAGCAATAATGAATAGATATTAAATCAGTTTTAAATACGCAGATTTCGCTTCAGTAATTTGTTTAAATTAATTAAATGATTATTTTTTTATTTCTGAAATAAAAATCTCTGTGTGTGCTTTTAGATATATTATTTGCTGAATTTTGAAATATTAATTGCTTTTAGACTCACCATTGTCAAGTGAAAAGAAAACACGTAGTAAAAGGTTTCAGGTTCAAGTTTGCACATGGGGAAAATCATTGTAATTTAAAAGCAAGATAAAAGCAGAAGGTACACCAATAGATTTAAATTCCTTTATAGAATATTGTTATCATTACCTATATAATGAACCTCAGTCACCTTCAGTGAACACTGGGGATTTTTCGGTTAAGGTGGGATTCCAACTCATCTTCTTTCGATAATAAGATGCCTCAACCAACCTGCTAAACATGATTTCACTGACCACGATATTAGAGCCAGAATTTAAGGGTGGAATATTTCTGCTTCCTCCAAGTAATTCTGTATGAAAACCCTAGACATTTTCTAATGTTTTCCTTTGTGATTCTTGAATATGATTCATAATCTTTAAAGTAACACTTCGTGAGAGTGCAACGGACTATATTACATTAAGTTTACTATTGTACAATTTCATTTTCTATCTAGTTTTATCTAATAAATAACCTAAAAAATACAATGATCTTAGGTATTCATTACTATGCAGTAAAAGGCATAAAAAGTTTTTCATATATTTTGAAGTTATACTCTACATAATATTCAACAGTTGATGCATTATAGTATGTAATAAATGTATAATATTTGAGTATTAGTATTACAGAAGAGACACACATAGTCTGGGCGGAAATTCTAAGAAAACACGTTAAGGCTGTTCTGAAAATTGAAAGGGAAAATACCAACACAAATGGTTTGCTTGAGATTTTGAACAAAAACAAACTTAAAATGAAATAGAATTGCTTATAATTCTGAAGCATATTATTATTGCCACAATTGTTAAAATTGTGCTTTTCCATTTCATTTGTCTGAGATTAAATATTATGTAAAAACAATTTATGTTAATTTATATATTATTTATATTTAAAAAAAAACATTTCATGGAATGTTCAACAGAATGCATATCGTGATACTTGTTACCGGACAGAAAGTTAAGTGTGGATTTTGTAAAAGAAAATTATTTATTTTTAATAAAAAAATTAGAAGATTAAATTTTGAAATAGATATGTGAAAGAGTGTACTTAAAATTTGGTTAAATTATTGAATTCAATATTTTTCAACAAAATATCAGTTTTGTAAAAATTCTTTAACTAATACTATCTAATTATTTAACAATCTTAGATTTAATGATATTCTGTTACATTAAAGTTAGTATAATTTATTGAAATAGAATCTAATTTAGTTAACTGAGAGATAAATTACTTCACTAAAATAATTCACTATGAGGAATACCCTAAATTACAAGAAAATTAACATCTCTCAATTTGCTCCAACATGACTTGCATTTTAAGTAATATTCTGTTATTGGAGAAACTTGACTAAAAAGAGAATATAAAATATGCATATAAAATAATGATAATACTAATTTGCGTAAAAATTTCATATTAGCTCAATCAAATATATGAATATTATATGTATATAACATCAGTCACACAAATAGTTTAAGATAATTCAAAAATATATTTATGCCCCTTATCTGATGTCATTAAGTTCACTGATCGAAACATACGCCCATACACAAAACATAGGAGAGGTTTCAGTATTGTATGCCTTGTTCGATGTTCATGTTAATTTCTTTGTGTAATGCTTTTACTATAAGGTATGAATTTTATTATAACGATTTATGAACAAAATTGTAAAAATACTTTTTCACATTAATTAATTCTTACAAATACATAAATTATAAAAAGAATATAAAATACATCAATAATTACTTATTAATAAAATAATCTATACTTTGAAAATACTGGATTGTTTCAAACGCAAAGTACAAAGTTGAATTAAATTCAAAAGAAGAGTTTTTCACAATTGTAGTTATGGAAATTCAGGTTGAAATAGATTCTATTGTGATAATGAATTGCGTAATAGTAGGATTTGCCGTTTTGAACCATCCGCATGACAATCTCATCTATTGTGTTATTTTCCGCCGTACCCAATTAGCATGAATTTCCCTTATTGCATTTTAGAGCTTCAAAATATTGAATTTTCTCTTTCTGAAATCTATATTACATTCCTTAAAATTAATTTTATATTAGTGTGAATTTTTGCGTCATTATCAATGATTAAATAATATTTAAAAAATTATACAAACAAATCCAGTGAAATAGTCCATCAATGCAATAGAAGCTCAATTGCCTTGCTTCGTTCGATCTCTTACCCTCTCTTTCTATCATTTATTTCTCAAATTAAACAGAGTAAATGTATTGAAAGATACAATATTAATGCAGTATGTAACACTTTCTAAGTCCATAATGATTGTGAAGCCGTTATTAGGATGGATTTTCATTAAAGACCAAATAATCAGTATAAAATATGGTACAAAAAGACCAAAAAACCCGATACTTATAAAAGCACCTATTAAAAGTTTATAATCAGTTTATATTATTGATAACAATAATTGTTACTTTTTTTAAAAAGTAAATCCAAATTCGTAAAAAGAAAAAAAAAGTAACAACTTCATTTTATATTTTAAAAATATTTGGTAGTTATATGTAAGCTTGTTTATTTGTAAAATAATGTTGTTTTTTTTTGAAAAATAAAATATAATTAAAGTGAACAAAATAGTTTCCTTTTACCCATAAAAGGACATTTGTTAGGAAATATTTTTAATCTTTCTCTCAAGTGATGTAAAAGACATCAGCAAATGTAAAGGAAAAATAGTATTATTTTCCGTACATCTATCGCTCCTTCAACGTCTCATTTCGAAGAATTCTTCCTTTAAGTTTTAAAAGGAAAGTGTAAGTCTTGCATATTATTTCAAGGAAACATGAATTTGGAAAAACAAACCCTTCTTAAAATCAATTTCAAAGAATTTGCTGTTTATCCCATACTTAACAATAATAACATATTCTAAGAAAATATCATCTGAAAAATCAACTTTCCAACTTAAAGAATTTAAAAGAGACATACTTTGAGACACGAACTTACTGTTCCCCACAGATCATATCTGATTCCATTTCTCTGAAAATTAGAAGAATAAAAAATGCATTATAAAACGGAGGAAATTCTAAAAATTTAACATTTCCTATCTTAATTCCCTTAATTCATCTTTCCTTATTTCGCTTATAACTATTTGAATAACATGCGAAAAAATTGGATGGCATTCGAGAAGGAAAATGTTTGATAATTTAAAATTTATAACTTGTTTGTAAACATTACAAATTGAGACTAAATTGTCTAATTTATTTTATAATAATTAAAATAGTTTGGAAATTTCAAATTATTATATTTCTTTTGAGAATAACATTAAAATTCTTATAATATATTGCTATGTTTATTTGATTTTTATATTTTAAGTAATTATAGTTTATTAAATACTTACGTAAAAATGAATATAAAATTATAATACTCATTTTGTCTAAAATGTATAACATTTATAGTTACAAAATAAGATATTTAAAATGAAACAACCATATATATGTATAAAATTGAAAATAGCAAAATATATAAATAAAAGAGAGAAAGAGTTTTTGATTAGAGAGAGAGAGAGAGAGAGAGAGATTTATAGTATATAATATTATCATTCTGATACAATTCACTTATGTGATTTCAGTAATTCAATGGGTTTCTATTAATTAATATTTTCTTCTAAATATTTAATCAATTTCTTGGAGTGTTATTTAAGTATTATTTATGGTGTTTAAGCAGCATAAACACTTATTCAATGGATTAATTTTTAATTTAATATAAATATGAATATCGGCTCAGTAATATCAATTCACTATTAATTATATGATTTTGTAAGCGCTTAATGTTCTTGGCGTAGTCAAAATCAGAAATTTTGGATAGAGTTTGCATTGAAGTATCATTCATTCAATCTAATTTATAAATTATATTTAATATGAAGAGGCGTTTTTTTTTTTAAATTTGCCTTTTTTTCAAATTTAAACAAACTTTAAATCAACGTTTATGCGTATTTTAACAATACATTTCATTTAATATTTTTGGAAATGTAACAATTCTAATAAAGAGAAATAATCTGTTTGATAAAATGTTTTCAATCATGCTATGCAATATTTTTGAGCAAAATTTCAAAATAAATTATTTTATAATTATGTTACGGTTTATAATTCTACAATAATTCTTAATTAACTGGCGTGCATTATATTTATATCTTGTTCATAATATAATGCATTTTACAACCATTTTTCTGTACACCTCTAACAGACCAATGTGTACTTAGCATAATGTAACATACCTACATTTTTCAAAAGGTTAAATAATTAGATCTATTTACAGCAGAAAAGGAAGTCTCACTTTTAGATTACATAAAATCAAATCAAATTTGATATCAAAAGCTTGAAAATTTCTTTTAGCTACGATGTAATCAAATATTGAAGCTTATACTGTTACATTTGTGGATTTCAATATACTTGTAATTTTCGGCTTGTTGGGTAAAACAAAAAAACATTCCCTACATGAACAAAATAATTTTTTCCTTCTTCAAAGAAAAATTATAAGTATATTTTTCTAAGAAATGGATTTGGATAATGTGAATTAAATGGGTCTTTTCTCAGCAACTACTCATAGATAACAATTTTAAAATGAGGTTATGAACCATGATTTTAAAATTTT
The DNA here is from genome assembly GCA_030067965.1 of Latrodectus elegans. Taxonomy (NCBI): domain Eukaryota; kingdom Metazoa; phylum Arthropoda; class Arachnida; order Araneae; family Theridiidae; genus Latrodectus; species Latrodectus elegans. The sequence goes on from CM057817.1 coordinate 45,495,076, forward strand.
GAAGCTAGCAAGATACAGAAACTGTGTAAGTCAGAGAATGAACAATTTTGTTAAAAATCAAATTATTGTGATAATTATGTCTTAAATTACGTATATTATAATGGAAATTTAAAAATAAATCATAGTATGGGCCTTACACTAGTCAGATACCAATATACTAATATAAATTTCCTTCTATTGCATGTAGATAACCTTAATTCAAATCTGGAAAACTGTTTGATTGGTAAAAAGAACATTATATATAAGATATTATAATAATCCTTATTCTATACAGAAACTGAATCTATGTAAGGATTTAGTCCTCATCCAAAAACACTGTGTGTGTGGTTAAAACTTTCAGAACAACAGTTCTACTTTTGCAAATTTAAGCATTTACATATTAATTGCTTGAATACAACAGTACACTAACTTTCTTTACTAATCATAGCATTCAGTAAATATAGTTGTACAAATTCATTCTGATCGTTATTTATATTTCAGAACTTTTCTGTCTCTTTGTTTCTTTTACCGATAGTATAAATATATCTTCTTCATTCAATAAATTATCTTTCATTATTTTAATGGAAGTTTCTCTAAAATATAATTCTTCATTTCACATCACGATAATTAAACAGTTTCCTTGCAGTTAAATCAGATGAATTTTTAAAATACTTGCAAATAATGGTAGCTAGAGCAAAAAAAATCTAGTAGCATTTCTACACTATCAAATGCTTCCTTTCGTGATTTAAGTTTTATGTTTTGCACTTCAATAAAGTTTTTCTCTAAAACAAAACTAAGTTTCTTTACTGAACTTTTGTGATACTGTTTTAATAACAACGTCGACTCTAAAAGAAGCAAGTTGGAATTCTTATCGCAAGGATAGTGCTTAGGAGCCAAATGGAAGAGAATACCGAATGAAAATACATTAATGAGAGAAAGAGGAATTTTTATCAAATTTCGCTTACTGAAATATTTCAAATCATTTTCCTTTAAAAATATTTTAGCATTTTTTGTTTTCACAGCAATTTTTCGAAGATTAAGACATAATCAAAAGTCATTATGCGGAAGAAAATAATATAACTTTGAAACTCGATCATATTATAGATATACTTTAGGCTGCCAATGAACTTAAATTTTATTTTTGTATTATTTAAAATGGTTTATGACAGAGATATTATATTAATTGTTTGTATTTACATTTATTTTTAAAGTATTCTCTTTGTAAAGATAATTCCCAAGTATATTAATATCTTAAATTTTCAAATTTTATGTTTATTATTTATTTGTATAAAAATATTAAATCATCCTTCAATCTCTCTATGTATCTGAATAAAAGATTCGAGAAAAGTATATAAAAATATAGATTATTTAAAATTATAAATATATTAAATCTTAGTTGTCTCTGTTTTTCACAATTTATTTGAAATGCTTATGTAAAGTTTGTTGATTTAAAATGTGTAGCAATGTATTTTGAGACACTTAAGTTTGCAAAAGTAAATTTCAGCGAATTCCTTAGTTTCAAATTATTAATTTGATTTGAGTGTGATTTTCTCAAATTATATGTATCCAAGTATTTTAATTTTGCTAATAGATTTTAAAAAAATTTAAGCAAGCCTGTTTTTCTTAATTTTGAGCTTTTAGTTTTTTAAATAGATTTTGCTGAAAAACTTTAGATTATTTATAAATTTTTTTCATCTAGATACTCACATACTGATATTGATGTTTTTACGAATTCAATGAGAAGAATATAATTTATTTAATATTTTATTCCTTAAACATGTAATATGAATGCTTTTTTGAATTAATTGTAGCCAAAAATCCTGTCTGTAAAGCATACACTATTTGAATTCTATATGCGAATTTCAAAGTCAATCATAGAAAAAACTACTAATATTTGCCATGATTAATTGATACTCTTGATGGAAAATTTTGAACTGTTTCTTGTCTCAAGTGCAGAATCTTATTAACATTTAAAATGCTTCATCAATCAAATATTGCAAGCAAAAAGTTTTTCTTTTAATGCATATTTTTATATATACCCTCTCTCGTTTAAAGAAAAATATTATGATACGTCAAATAGATTCGCATATCATAATTTCATATTTATTTCCAAGTAAGTCACTTATGATTAGGAGGAATAGTACAATGCTGGATAATTGCTAAGGACGGATAACACAATCATTCATAGCAACCACAAAATGAAAGGAAGCAAAATGTGGAAAATCAGAATAAGTGCGTGATATAATATGAAGAAGTATGCGTATGCAATTTTTTTCACGTCTGTTCATCACGTGATAGCGTTCATAAGAGCTTTAAAGGTTGTGACGCGCGTGGACAGTTGTTGTTTCAAGTCAAAATTTTCCAAGAAAGATATAATAGACGAACTTGAAATTTTTGGCATGTCTTCCCGACATCACTTACATGATTTTATGCGTGGCAGAATTATTGGAAAGATCGAAGAAGGGCAAAAAATAACAAATGTTGCCAAGGAGTTTGACATTACTCACAGCGTTGTTTCGCGGCTGTGGAAGTCATTAATAAATATTGGAATGTGCAGTATGTGGCACGGGATAGGTCGTGTTAGAAGTACGGCGCCTGCAGAAGACAGATATATCGTTCTATCAGCAAAAATTAACAGGCGCACCACAATTCAGCAGGTGGCAAATCAGCTTCTTGCTGCCTCAGGAAAGCAGATCTCCCGAAAAACTGTTGACAGACGTTTGAGGGGAGGAGAACTATGCGCCCGCAAATCTGTTCCGTGTGTCCCATTGACCAGACACCACCGTACTGCCCATTTGCAATGGTGTTGTGAGCATCGCAATTGAACTGAACAAGACTGGGCACGCGTGCTAATCTCAGATGAGAGTAGGATCAGTCTGTCATCGGACTGTAGATGCCAACTGATCTGGCGCGATAGTAGTATCGCTTATCGTTCAGAAAATATCCAGGAAAGGGATTGATATCCGACATGGTCCAGCATCATGATCAATCGCCGCACTTGTGAATGCGAATGGGACTATGACGGGCCAACGATACATTAACGAAGTTCTACTTCCTCATGTTCGTCTTTTCCATGGTGATGTCGGTGATAAATTTGTTTTCATTGACGACAATACAACATGTCATCGAACTCTCGCTGTTCAGGATTGTCTAGACATTGAGGGTATTCAACGCCTCGTATGGCCATCACGTTCTCCAGATCTAAACTCCATCGAAAATGTATGCGATGCTTTGGGGAGGCAAATTGCTGGTCGAAACTATACTACGACAAACAAGAACGCCTAAATCCGTGCACTCGCAGACCATTTGGATAAAATGCCTCAACAGCCACTGGATAATGTTATGCAAAAATATGATACGACGCGTGGAATGTTGCATCACACTCCAAGGTGGACATATCCCGTACTGATGCCTTTTTTAAAGCTGCCTGCTGACTTTTAGATGTATTGCTACAGTTTTCCGTATGCAGAATCAAATAAACATTTTTTTCTTTCAGATATTTCACAGCTTTTGTTCTTTCCAGAACTATAAATATTCTTTATTCTAATGTCTGGACAGTGTGGCAACTATAATTTATCCTACTAAGCCTTATGTCTCGCTTAATGTTATGCTACATTGCATTTTGTGATCCGTCCTTAGCAATTGTCCAGCAGTGTATTAATAAAACAAGAAGTAATTTCTTCGAAAGCTTCACATAAAATAACACAACATACATATCAACCCAAAGCATTTTTCAGTAGTTAATAAATTTTAATGTTTACTTAAATTTATCAATTTTCAAGAAACATAAACTGTTAATTAGAAAAGAGAAAAAATTAATCAATTTCACACAATTTAGTAAATTTTATCTAATTACAGTCAGTTTTTTTTAATTATTTTCAAAAAAAAAATTAACAATAAATTTAAATATAAAATTGATTGTCAATCCATTTATACTTCGAAGAAACGTGTTTGCTTAGAACAAGATAATATTAAAACTTTCGATATTGTACTGGATTGGATTTATAAATTCACGAACGTAAAAGTTGTTACCCTTGTTTTATTAAAAGTCACGAAAAATTTGCATAAAATTTTGATGAATCGCATTAAGATAATGGTGTTACACATATTATTTAAATCAAATCCTGTAAATTTCTTCACTTCCTCCAGAGTTTAAATATTACATATTAACGAGATACGATCTTACATAAGCTTATTAGGGAGATTACAATCTTGAAGACCACTAAAAAATTCAGTATGCTCTTCGGCATATCAGACCTACTCATTTTATCACTGCGAAGTAATTTGAATTTATGCCCGCAAAGAATATTCCCGTAAAATTTTTCTAAGCCTTCTCTTCCCTAGAGGCACTTAAACGAGACAAAGCTTGCAATCTAGAGTGAAAGTATGGGTCCGAAAAGAGACATTTTATGCCATAAGCGCTAATAATGAAGCTAATATTTAGTAGGTGTTTAATACAAGAACTCATATCCTCAAAGGGTTGTAAGGGAAAAGTAAATTCTACTTTACAAGAGATTCTGGACCATCTTCTCAGGAGGGAGAGGGAATTGAGATACGTCGAGTGGAGAACAAAATGCATGTTTCTAAGTGGAATTTATTACTTCATCAAGTCAAAGTGTATCACTTGTATCTTTCTTATTCTTGAAGAAGGGTTCCGGTGAGTATTCTACTGACACCCCTGAATGGATTTTGCTGCTAGTGTCCTCCCTTCATCCTCTTTGTAACTATCTCTAAATCCTTTATTACTCAGAAATTGGATTGCAGCGTGCAGTCAATTCCCGCAGCTTTTACAAGACAGTCAGAACGGTAAAGTCCTTAAAAAAGTCCAAAAAGTCATTAAAACTCTTGCTGGGTTTTTAAATGTAAGCATGATTTTTCTTTTGGTTTATAAAATCACAAAGAAGGAAGAAGTGCATAAGTGAACATATTGGATGACCATTTGTTATTTTCATAACCTTATTCTTCACAGTTAAAAGTGCTTCAAAATAAATTTTTATATGCTACTTTTTTATAATTCTGTTAATGTAAGCAGATTTTACAACTGAAATTATTTATTACATACTTTTAAAAAAAAATAGTACTTTTTCATTAGAAATCTTAACACTTACTCGTTATTTATTTTCAAATAATCAACCAAAATTTACTAATTGAGTTTCATAAGTATTTTTGCAATTTAACAAAATTAATTCTTTTATTAATTTAAATAATTTATAAAAATACTTAAAATAAAATAGGGGTATAAACATTATCTTTGGACATGTTGTGATTGCTATTAGATTATTATTTTTTACGAATTTAATATACATATATATATATATATATATATATATATATATATATATATATATATATATATATATATATATATATATATATATATATATATATATATATATAATCAAGAGATATATTTCTCTTTTTGAATTAATCAGAGTATTTTGTTGTTATTTTAACATAAAAATCATTAGTAAAATACACAAGCTTTAAATTTATTCAATTAGCTAAAATTTCCACCTTTTTTAGTGTAATTTCAAGTAATCATGCAATCTCATATTAGTCATTTGATAAAAAAATAATTTTAAATGTGGAATCAGTGTTAATGAAACATGCAAAAATGATAACAATTATTAACATCATTAATACAATTATTTAGAAAATCAATAAATGCATTGTAGATTTGCCCATTTTTGAAGTCAAAAACATAAATAAAGCTGTAATTAGTCTTATTAGAGCAAAGTTTATAAAGGGTGTGAAAAATATTTTCTTGTGTCTTTCAACAAAATATTATATATTATGGTAAACTGTAATTTGTAATAAATACAAGGATATATTTTTTTTAGTATTAATCGGCTATCATATATTTAAATAGCATTTAACAGACAATGATTATATTTTGTGATAGTACATTTATAAAGTTTTACAATTAAACTATTGAAATGATTGCGTAAAGTTATTGTAAGAATGTGCTTTCATGAGAGACAAAACATTTTTGAAAGCTACAATTTTTTTTCTAAATAGCTATAATAAAAATTACCTTCTATATTTAATATTTAACTTCTAGCAATTAGTAAATATTGATGGATATTTAACTTTTAGTAATATAAGGCTTCCAGTAACTAAGATTAATTACTAGAATCTTTGTATCCACTTTAAACCGAATATTTTTTGTATCGTTTTTATTTGGTTTGTATTTTCAGATTTACATTTTAAACACACAAAAATTTCGTTTTCCATTATGATGAAGTATAAAGTTGAGAATCAAGAAGGAATGTAGTTGGTTATCAACTAAGAATGTTTTGCTTATGGGCCACAACTTGCTATAAAGAAACTGTAGTATATTTATTAGAAAAAATCCCTATCACAACATGAACATGATTCTCAAAAGTAATATTCAATTTTAATGATTTCCTGTCACTAATTGTAAGCTTCCCATTTTTATCTCAATTAATTCAGTGATTTTACATTCTTCATAGTAGTTTCAATCAAAAAAATAATAAAACCAATGATTTTTTTAAAAAATATATTTCATTTGCTACAATTCCTTACCTTGATTTTAAAATCATTTATTTTAATCATAATATTCTTGTTACTACAAAAATTACATAATTAATCAAGAAAACAATATTTAAGTATTTTCAAATGTGTTTGAATTTCTACGAACATTATATTAACTTTTTTTTTTACTCTTGATAAATATAATGGAAAATTTATACTATATACATAATATTATATTGAAATTTCAAATTATATTTTATTGCACAAAATACTTTAACAAATAATCTTATTGATTGTGAATTGTTGCTTCTGAGCTGAATTATGAATATTATTGAAAAAAATCTAAATAAATGAATGTTATGTATACTTTTTAATTAAAAAATTAAATTAACTGTAGCAAGTACCAGGTAGAGCTTAAAAATAATTAAATAATTTTTAAAGCTCTCAGATTTTTTTATTTAAATTTAAATTAAGGTTCAAGGCTATAGAAATAAATCTCTGATTTGTTACGAAATCTGCAATAAAATCCAAACATGACAACGATTGAAAATACAAATTTACACAGTGAAGCAAGTGAAGCAACAATGTCTGAAAAATACCTAGTTGGAAGAAAACCAACTATCCATTCAAATATGTCTTGGTAAAAATCTGGCATTAAAGTAAAATATTTTCCTTAAAAGTATCCATAAACTTTTTTACCACGTCGAAGATTATCGTTAAGAATGAAAATGATCGAGAAAGCCATCTATTCCTGACAATACAGATGACCAAAAACTAAAATATCGATATAAGAATGTTCATGAATCATAAAATATAGACATAAATATACAATTTTACACTAAAGCAGTTCGCATTTGAATTCATGGGAGAAATATACAATTTTCTAAGGAAATCACTTGTGTAATTTATTTGGAACAAAGAAACTTCAATGTGATTTAGAATTTGTTACCTCAGTTAAGAAACAAATTACATCAGTTTTGCTTAAAAATTAATGGAAATTGTTATTTTGTTACAAAACTTAAATTTTTCATATTGTACACATTTTTTTGAACGGAAGTTATATTAATTTATATAATTATTTATATTATTTATTAACATTTTTGTTTCTTGAAAATTGTTCTTATCTTAATTCCTAAAAAAAAATGATGATGGTAATTTTTTGGTGATTGAAGAATTAATTTTATGGTGGCCAATAAAACTGCTTCATTTAAAAGACAACACACTAAATCCTTGAGATGATTTGATGTATTAAAGGTTATTTTTAAATCACTCGTCTAAATTAGGTGATAGTAGTGATACGCCGTATGGCCTAAAGTAAAAATGAAATAAAATAAAGAATAAAAACTGTACATTAACACATCAGGTTTCTTATTCCCAAGTTTAATTTAAAAAAATTTGTTTGGTGAAAAGTTGGTGTGAAGAAATGTTTACGAGAATATTTCTCACATTGATTGAAGTTAAATTAAAATCTACAAAGTTTATCGTTTATTGTATTTATACAGCGTCTTTCCACATTAAATGAATACATGTGGAATATAGAATATACGGTTTCAAGATTATCAAAGAGGACATCGTGCTGAATATGACCCAAAATTACTAATGGATTAGAAAAAAAGTACGTATCCAGAATGACTTTATGAATCATACAGGTATGTCACAAGATGTGTGTAGAAATGGATCTTTTCAAAACAAAACAAACGAAAAGTTCAATGATACTTGCAGCAATATAGATTAACAGCTTGGTAATTGTCAATAATGTGTATTTCAGCTCATGTGCCTTCAGCTGTGTCATCTCATGGAAGAAATTGGACATAAAAATGGAATGAATGTGTTTCAGACAAATTCTGGTTTCGTTAAAAGTGCATCAAGATATCTTCATTTAAGATCTATATTAAAATTTTTATGCAACAAATAAACATTTTTTGTATGGTTACCACTGTTTTATGTAATAAATGCAGAACATTTTTTAATATTAGATCATGTTTTTCAGCAAACAATTAATTTTTCTAATCATTAAATATCAATGCGTAGCACATATTCTCCTATAGCTTTAATTGTTCACGTTTACAGTCACACTATATCAAAATAAATGATTATTTGAAATATACGAAATTTTATAAATTTTAACCTGTCATTCCTATTTATATTTTAAAAAAAATCAATTTTTGTTTTTATTTTATTGAAATTAAATACACTTAATGTATTATAATTTTACTTCATGTATTATAATTTTCATGTATTATAACATTCCTTTATTAAATTTATTTTATAAGAAAATTTTACACTGCTGCCATTAAAAAAGTTTTTATTTTTCCTAATATTTTACTATTATATAATATTTTTCTGTATATATATATATATATATATATGTATCTATATACACACATAGATAGATAGATAGACATATAGATATAGATATTTTAACATGGTATATATATATATATATATATATATATATATATATATAATTCCCAAAAATTATGGTTTTGTATAATTTACCTTCAATTAAGATACTTATAATATTTTGTTTTTATCATATTTAGTTTTATATTTTAGCACTAAACATAGTTTTCCTTTGCATGCAGATCACATGATTTTATAGCAAAAATTAAGCACAAAGATAAATAAACTTGGAAATAACATATAATGCGAAAATAAATTCTCAAAATTAAATTGTATTCAAAAGAGAGTATTTGAAATATTTTTCTCAAATTTGTTATCGTACTGAATATATTTGTTTCTACATTTTCTTTGAAGATTTTTATGTTTAAAACGTTTCAAAATGGTTATTTAAAATACAGAAATACATACACAATATTAACTTTTCAAGAAAATCGCTGCATCCTAAGAAATAGCAATTACTTAAAGGTAAGTAAAACACGTCTTGAAGGTATTTATTATTTTTTGAAATAATCTTATTTTAATTTTGGTAAAAAATAATTTATTCGAGACATTTGCTGAATTAAATAATTTTAATCTTCTTATTTCCGAAATAATCCTTCTTCAGAATTAAAAAAAACAAGAAATTAATCGGAATTATTTAATTTTTAAAACACAATAAATGAATAGCATATTTGTTATTTAGATAAAATCTAAAATAAAAAAAAAATCTAAACTTTTTTCAACAGATATGTCTTAAAATAAATTTATTTCAGATTCCTGCGCTAAAATCTGAAATTGTGAGTATATATTAGTCTGATGTACACGTACATTTTAATACAAACAACATTATATACTATATATATATATATATATATATATATATATATATATATATATATATATATATATATATATATATATATATATATATATATATATATATATATATATATATATATATATATATATATATATATATATATATATATATATATATATATATATATATATATATACATATATATATATATTATATGATTTTATGTGTTGTTAATTTTTTTGGGTGGAGGGGGAAGCAAAGTATCTTTTTCGAGTTAAGTACGTTGCAATAGCATGCATGAAGTAGTTTTTGCTTGCTTTTAAATTTTAAATGCTTGTCTATTTCTGGTATCCGGGAGAATATGGTATTTTATTAATTACAATATTAAAATATATATAGCATATTTATATTGCATTTATATTAAACTACAAGATATTTTAAATTGATATCATTTTTTGCTGAAAGAAAGATTTGGTGTATTACAGCATTAAAGATGTCTTCAATTTCTATGTACTGTGTCAATCTCATTAATTAATTTATTTTTCGAATATTTAGAAGATGGAAATATCTTCGTAAAATATTTAATTGTTGTTTAAAAAAAACATATTTGGAGATTATCTGTTATTCACGCATTATTTCTGAATTTGCTATTATCAATTATTTAATAAAATACTTCAATGAATGATAAAATGTTGATATCAAATAAATTATCCTTAATAACTGCACTATGTTTTTTGAATAAACAATTTTCAATTTTTGAATTACACATAACATACAATTCTGGTTATATAATAATCATATTTTTCTCAAAATGAAATCCTTCGCCTGAATTTTTTATCTGCTCTTAGATTTTAACTTTATTTAATCCGAGCATATTAAACAGGTGATTAAGAACATTTATCAACTTCCAAGGTCTCTGTCAAGAATTGTGAAGCATATTAATAAATCTCTAGGAAGGAAACCGGAAAACACAAAATCTTGTTATTGTATTTGTTGCTGAGAATGCATGCTTCCCAGTAAATAGCCCTAAGAGTTTAGTACTATGAATATAAAGGGTAGTAGCATTAATTTTAATAAAGTTTATTCAACAGTGATAAAATTTTTACTTTAGTAATTAGATAAAATTTATCTGTCACGGCAATGTTACGATTGAAATGTTATAACAACTTTAAAATTAAAATTAAATTTAACATAGTTCTATTTTATTAACAGAAATATATAATTACTTATAAACATACATACATACATATATATATATATATATATATATATATATATATATATATATATATATATATATATATATATATATATATATATATATATATATATATATATATATATATATATAAGTATTATATATAAATATTTTATTTGCAAAATATTTATATTCAGGAATTTTCAAATTGAAATATAAAATGTAATGTTATCATCTTCAGAAACGTGCGTTTGTGGAATAGATTTATATATCAAATACTAATTTAAACGCTGAGAAACAACCAAATTAAATAGTAATTTTCACACTAAGATAATAAAATAAACATTTCTACTGCATTTAGGCACAGTTTTCAGCTAATAAATTTTGATATAATTAATAATGTAATTTGAATAAATGAGATCAAAATAAAAATAATGTGACAAATACTAAAACATATTTATAAAGGCGACTACTATTACAAAGCTTCTTTTTTTTTTAATTGTGAGTCGACATTTATAATCATAAAATATAATGAATGGAATTTTCCATATTTTATTCTTTTATTTTAAGTGGCTTTTTGATAATAAATATAGACTAAAAATCGAAAAGTTAAATATTCTTGTCAGAATAATATTCAACTCCTCTCATACAGAAACACTTTCTCTCAAAAGGGGTATTTATTTCAGATTACTTTCCTTAGATATTATAAAAGTAATGCAGTCATCAGTAGGGATAAAAGTAGAAACCATTTTAGAAGAATCGCCTTTAAATTTGTTTCGAGTATTCAAAAACATGAGCAAAAGAAATCTGCTATATGAAACTGTTTCTGGCAATCTCTTATTTAAATGCGTAGCGAAGATAACATAGAAACAAATGTGCTTTAAAAATACGCTAGAGTCTCTTTCTCTCTCCCTCTACTCTCTCCAAAGAAAAACTTCAGAATAATATTTCCTTAGATTTGTCATCTTAAAAATAAACAAGCATGCAGTGAGTTATTTTTTCTGAGACTTTTTTTAAGTATCCATATATTTGCTAACCTTATCTCATTCTTATACAAGAAAACTTTCTGATTTTACTGGAATTTTTCTTCCACGTAACTCGTTTTGCTGCTATAACGTCACATGCGTAAGGTAGAAATTTTCATAAATAAAATAAATTTAGGGAACAAGTACGGGGAGTTTGTATATTTATGCTTTGTTTGCTTTATCCTGTTCTTAATATTTTGTTGCACATTCACAACAAAATATTTACCTAACTTAATATATCGATAAATTTTTGGATTTTATCAGTTGATTGCATATCGAATTCTACTATAAAATAAAAAAATTGAATAGAATTCAATTCTAAACTAAAGTGATAAATTGTGTCACAGAAAATTTTTAAGAAATATATTAATTAGAATGATATTAATATTCTATTATTTAGCCATTTAAAGTAAAACTGAATTAAAATTGTTTTATATTATATTATGTAATAAACATGCAATTGAATAATTAATGTTTATTCATTGTATATCGCTTAAAATACTGAATATTTCACAAACACTTTTAAACGTCTATTTGCTTATTGATAAACAGATTTTAGATCATGCATCAAATTACTCAAGAATCATTTCAGCTAATATTAAATAGAACGCATGTATATTAACTATATTATTCCAATCATATACATATTCCGCATTAAAATTTCGCGATTAATAGAATAACATTCTATTGTTTCACAGATATTAAAATAATTAGTGTTCATGATTACAAGGCACAGTTACTGAGTGTTATTTTAATACAAACAATTTAAAATATATTTAATGTGCTGAATGGGACGTTTGCTTTAAAATAATTTAATAACTTTTACTTTAAACTTATATCACTACAAACAAAATATGAAATTGCTTTTATGTTGAGATAACTAAGCACTGTTTTTAATTTTTAATTGTTACAAATCACTTATTTCGGAAAAATATATAATTAATTATGGAAAATAATGCATAAGTTTATACTTTGAAAACATTTACAAAATATTAATTTGTTAAATTTATAATGTCTGATTGATATAACGTTTTTTGATATTAGATGGAATCAGGTTTTCGTCTTTAAAAGTTTTAAAAAATGCTATCGAATGTTGAAATATTATTAAAAAAAAATATCAGAAAATACATTCACAATTTTATAAAAAATTTGGTATAAATCTTTTATCGTATTATCATTTAAAATTTTAACTGTGAATTATTTTTGTAACTAAGCGAAATTGTTTTAAAAATCAGCCTAATATTATTTTTCATTCATTCTATAATATTTTAGAAATATATGATTACTTATTTAAAAATTAAGTACATTTTTTATCTTGAAAGTAATGCTGAACCATAATTTATTTGATATTTCAATTGGAACACTGACAATGAATCTTTAAATCGATAACTTTTATTAACTGATAAATAATTTATCAAATTAAGCTTTATAATTAAAGAAATATTTACACATATGAGACTAGATTTTTAAGCCATTTAAAAATATCTCTATAAAATTTGATTAGTTACTTAGCTATCAAAATACATTCCCACATATTATCAATACATATATTTTAATAAAGTGTATATGAAATAATAATTGATTTTTCAAATGAAATGAATTAAATATATAAAATGTATTTTCCGTGGGCTTTTACACCTAATCTTATAAATTCTATTAAAGTACAATTGTCAACATAAATTGAAAGGAATAAAATATTACTGTTGTGAACTACCAATGCTTAATATTAATTTATTAAAATTTGCTTCTTTTTCCAATCGCATTTTTCACAATTTTGGTGAAGAATCTCGATTCCTCATGAATATGTTCTTTCCCATTAAGCACTGATATATTCTGTTCCCTTATTTGTTATGAAAGACTTGAATCTGTAGAGACGTTAAGTCAACTGAATCATTAAAAATTTATCTACCCCGATATATAAGTCAGACTGCTTTATTTGACTTGTCCGTTTTAGGAATTCTGGAAGTGATCCCAGTTTGACAGTTACTTTCCCGTACTTAATTCACGTTGGAAGCAATTTGCAATTCAATGGGTTCCATCATCGAAAATATTGCTTCATATCTTAAGAAGGAACTTTCGTGGGAATTGAATAATTCTGGTACTCTAAAAGGGAGGATTCTTTGCCCAAACTCGCTGCAAAGCGCTGTATTCTCAAGAACCGCTAATTATTATCAAGCAATGAACATATTATCATTGGTAAACATTGGTTGACGAGAACAATAACAGCATAAATGTGAGTGGGAGTTCCTAATAAATGCGGAGATTTGGGCAATTTTAATAAAGCTCTCTGCTATTGAATGTTAATTATTCGTGCCTATCTTCCACTTTTTGGTTCTAATCCATTTCATAATATGCAGTTTCACCTTTTAAAGGTCCATACTTTGATCATTAATGCCAGTATGGATAGGCTCAGCTAAACAATTTCTGTCCCTTATTTGCCTACAATGATTAGAATATTGTCCTCGAAATATTTGCGAAGTCCTTAGTAGCCCCTTGGCCCTTTGGAAACGAAATTCTGCATTCCCCCTTGCCCCACGGTGGTGCTCGTTAGAATGGATTTTGAGCTTCTAGTATTTTATACTCGTCCCTTATACAAATCGATCGGTTGACACAGGGATAAAGACATGAAAAACTCAATTAGAGTTACGCCTTCTCTCCTCCTGGCAATTTGCTTATTCTTGAATTCCATTTGCATAATACATAGATTTCTTGAAACATTTTCTTTAAGAATTATAAAAGAATGTATCTTAATTTCTTGAATAATGTCAAATTTCTTTTAGAGTCCGTTTTAAAATAGATCTTATTTCAGAAACCATTCAATTCAATCATATCTAAATAAATTATTTTTATATTTTTTTTTAACTTGGGATAAATATTGTCAGTAAAACTTGTACTTTTACTAGCAAGATTAAATAAAAATTCTAATTTAAAAGGAAAATATATTTTTACTTTGATTTTTTCTGTCAAAAAAGGACTTATATTTAATATTTTATAAAAATAAGAGTTTGCAGCATAATACAAAAAACAAGTTGTTCTTAAATTATAGTACAACATGTTACATCCGTTTTAATAAAAAAACAACTGAATAAAAACATTTGAATAAACGTTTGTAGCATATTACTGAATATAAACTTTTATTTTTATAATCATAAATTTATGTGGCCTTTTAAACTCTCATAACGAGAGAAGGAACCTACAAATAAATTCACTATAGTTATTCATTAAAAGGAGAAATTATACTGTAATACTAATTTTAAAAAGAAATCTTACAGATAGCCTTTAAAGATTGCTTATCAATTTTTAAATTGAAGAAATAATTTCGAATTTAACAGTTAAAATATGTATAAGTATGCTATGTTTCCAATTTGTTTCGTTTACTGGCATTATATTTATAGAAGCACGCCCAAGGACACATGTTAATTGTTTTACATTAATACTAAAACATGCCAAACAAAATGGAGCACCTGTTGAAATTTATTACAATCTGTATGACAAGATTAAAGTTTTGACAAGCTTTCAAAATTAAAATTTACACTCAAAGTTAGTACATACATACATTTTAGAAATAGTAATATAATAAAATAATTAACAATTAGTTAATGCACTACAGTAGAAAAAACTTATATGAAATATAAATATATATGAAAAATATATTGTTTATAAAAAGAAGCTTACTCACAAGAGGTTTTGAATTTAAGGTACCTTTGTAGTTTCATTAATATGTAAAATAAATTTTAATTCCCTGTACTGTCAAACCAGCATCAAAGGGATTTCATTTTTAAAAACCATCACATAATAACACATAGAAATGCGTCAGTTATAAAACTTTTGTCGATGGAATTTCTGTGGAAATAGCAAAATTCATATTTGATTTGTATTTTAAAAATATGCATTCAGATTTCCAATTCCACGGTAAGGAAAGAAAAATTCAAAGAAAGCTTTCAGGCGGAAAGAGTTTTTCACCAAAAACTTAAGAAGAGACATCTATTTTTGCCAAAATTTATCTTTGTAAGAGTAAAATAGAAACAATAAAAATTGAGTTACTAAATGCACTCTTAAGAGCGAGAAAATTTAAAAATGTGAAATAAAACACTTTCACTTCTTATTCAGGTATGTATTCCTTATTTTTTTCTTTCTATTTTCTTTCTCTCGTGCCTCAAAAAGTCAAAGGAGTGGGGAAAATAAAAGACATCCAAAAAAGCTACGTTATGGTTTTCTTTTCAAAGTTGCATAATATTTGAAAATAAAGTCTGTTGATTGAGTGCCACTTCGCCAGAGAAATTCGTTTGTGACGGTGATGGATCATCCTTTACGTTGAGGACGAAATGCGAAAACAAATCGTTGATTCACAAGTGCGGAACGCCATTGTTACTTTTTTATTCATTTCCCAGCCCTTTATACCTCTTATATATCTGTTTTTTGTCCTTATTCATTCCTATTTTATTATATTTTATTTACTATTGGATAGGGATTTCAATGCGTCAATCTTTTGAGGCTGATTTGGGAAAATGTTAAAATTTTGCTTGCAATACGGGATTTTTACATACGTCATGAACACAGTAAGCGTTACAAGACTCGCTAAGTTTTGTTTTGTTCTGGAAGTGATAGGATTTTGAAAATTAAACATTTTAATTGTAACTTTGACTCATTTATTTTTGGGAAAATTCTAGTTACGATTTGCACTGAAAAGTCTTGCATTGCTTTAAATACAAGATTCTAAACAAGATCTAAATGTTTTCGTAGGACAACAGTTAAAAAAGTTTAATTGAAAGAATAAAGTTTAGATCCTCTTAAAGGATCGAGATATTTTGCGAAATAATTACTTCACCTTATCATGTGCCACTTACAAAACATACACTCTCTTAAATAGCTGTGATGTATTTTCTTTACCACTTGAGATGTTCTTTTTGAAATAAAATGTAAGAAAAATGACTTTGAAAAAAAAGCATATTTTTCAAATGATATACATTTATATCGAATTTTTTCTTACTAAAATAATTTATTGACAATAATAAATCAAAATATCATCACATAAAAATTTATTATAATGCATTTTTACTCTTATGTATAGTTTAAATACGAACTGATCATCTTGAACAAATGTTTATTTGACATTTACGAAATTATTTAAAATTATTTATTTAAAAATTTTGGATAATAATTTTATATAAACATGTAGTTCCTCATAATATTCCTTTAATATAAAATATTTTTTTATAAAAATTAATTATTTTCTAACAAATAAGAGCATTAATTTTAGGAATCAAATCTCATCAGCTGAATAATTTAATATTCTATAAAACTATCCATAGAGAACCGAAACATAATCGTTATTTACATAACTTAAGATATTAGCTATTTTATAATTGTTCAAAGAAATAAATTATTTTCATTTTTACTTTCTAATTGCTTAAAATTTAAGAGTAGATTGCTTAGAAAATAGGGGATGATCTTATCACTTGAACATAAAATATTTACTTAGTATTTTTTTTCTATCAATGGATATTTAGGAATGTAAAACATGAATAATAATTGCTTGTTAAACTATAATATCAGAAAGAGTGTGGAATTTGAGAAATCATTTATCCTACCTAGTGAATATCCTTCTCGTATCTAGAAGTGGAGATTATGAATAAATAAAACATTTTCAATTTCCCAAAATTTGCGTTCTATATTTTATTTATTTATTTATATTTGTCACAGAAAAGTGGAATTTCATTATTTTGTCGAATGTCATTTCTGAAATTAGGATTTTTTTTACAAACAATTTATATTAAGGGAAAAATTTGAAATAAAATAAAGCAAAAAAAAATCTCTTGAATATAGAAATTATCATTTCGGTATGTACTTTAAATTTACAACTTCAATGAATTTGTTTTTAACATACATAGTTAGGAATTTTCACGTTCAGTTCCAACTTTGATAAACATTTTTTCTAATTAATTAAAACTACCATTGAAACATTAAACACTTTTAAATTAAAAATGTCTTAAAAGTCACATTAATTGAGCATTTATATATATATAATATAATATAAATATATATAATATAATATATATATAATATATATATATATATATATATATATATATATATATATATATATATATACATATATATATATATATATATATATATAACATATCTAGTGCGAAGTATATTTAAATACTTTCAAATTGTGCAAACACAATTTATTTCGTTTCTGTTGAATTTTAACAAATAAAAACAAAAAACGCTCAAAATGTCATAAGAAGCAAAGTGTCATAAGATTGCATTTTTTTATGTATCAGGATAAGAATAAGTTATTAAATATTTTCAACAGTCGCTTAATGTTACATATATATTGTGATTAGGAAATTACTTAATTAATATTTCATAAGAATTTTTAAAAAATGTACAATCTCATCTGCTCTTTTGATTTTTACTTAATAGTTCCTTTGCTTACACTCATTTAATAGATTTACAGCTAACATATCTTCTTTAAAAACATATGTTTTATAAAATGCATATAATAAGATACTAATTAAATTTCATCATTTTCATTATTAATCATAAGAACCATGTTTTAGGCAACAAATATAAGAGCAATCTCTATTAATAAAAATGCATTTATTCTTAACTATCAAGAAAATTGTATACGAATTTTCGTGGTAGTATAGTTTACAATATCATTTTTAGTAAGATTTCATGTATAAATTTACATGAAAATTGGCTAAAACTACTGTATGAATTTTAAATTAAATTATATATTTTGTATGAACTTTTTTAAATACGTCGGTATAATCTAATTACTCCATTTTCCACATGTGCGTACGAATGATCTTTCGTCGTACCACCCACAATCATTTTAATATTCACATATTAAAAACAAACTTATCTTTTCTAAAATGCATAAATTTTCGAATATTTTTACTTCACATTCTCATGCATATATTTCATCCCACGCTTATTATTATTTTACATCACACGCTTAATCAATTTTCATATTTTGAATAGAAATTGCTATCTGTTGCTCAGTAGTAAATTTTTACTGTTAGAAATTACATGCATTAATACTGACTACTGTTTACAAGTATATTTATAAAAATTACGTAAAAGTTTTCATTTAATTTTATGAAATATAAATACTTAATTTAAGCTTAAGTTATCAAAAATAATAATTTTTTCATTAGATCATTAATATATATTATATATATATATATATATATATATATATATATATATATATATATATATATATATATATATATATATATATATATAGCTCATAAGAGATTTCAAGATAAAAATTATTAAAATATTTGTTTCCCAGTAATTTGAACTCAAACATCAGACTTTCACTTATTAAAATTTTAAATGCACAAAAGAAGAATTGAGTATTTATATTTTAAAATGTTCACACAAAACCACTTTTTTAACATGTCATGCTTTATTGACGCATATACATATGCGTTCACCATATTCTAGCCATCAATTAAGAAAATAATTAATGATTCTCACAAAAAGCTTAAACAACTAAGTGTAATGTTGCGTAAATTAGTAATAATCGTATTTTTGAATTTCCAAACTAAATCAGGTGTATACTTAAGAATCAACTCATTTTTAAGAAAGGAAGATTTTAGAGTCGATTCATTGGTTTTTGAAATTTATACAGTATTTTATTTTAAGCAGCAGCAACCCTTAACATTTGTTATAGAATAAATAATTCTCCTTTAGTTTCTAAATGGGAATTTTTCTTTTCTAGCGGAAGACGCAAATAGCTATCATAAATAACGTGGACCTAATATGTTTCCTCAAGTTGTTTACTCTTCCTCTCTTTCATAAATTAATAAGAATCCCTATGGTAAATAAATAAGAGAATACTAGCAGCAGCAAATAGCCTACTGGCATTAGAAAAGCTTTTTTAGTAAAAATTTTTAATAAAAAAATACCTCTTTAGGCTCATTATACACTAACTTATGCTGGAGGAAATAAACGCAGAAAGCTTTGCTAATTCATAATACAAAGACTCTTGAAAAGGAACTACCATGAAACATTGTTGGAAATTTCGGAATAGAATATAATGTAGTAAAGAACGTCTTCCAAAGATAGGAATTCAAGCGAAAAAGATTTTTGTGGTAGAGGAGGAGGTATGGACAATATATTTGAGTCGTGACACTAACAAGAACATGGATTTACTTTTACTCCTTACGCTCCAAAGCTCAGCTTTAAAGAATATATCCTGCAGGTGTAGCCTGCTTCTGATCACTTCGGCACGTCTTTCCCAAACTCAACTCAAATATATCCGCTCTTTTTTATTTTTTTGCTCCTCTCTTTCCTGATTTCAGCTCCTTCTTTGGCTCTGAATATGCTTTTGAAGATTTTTGATCTTTCTTCTTTTCTTCATCTTGTTCTCCCCTCTCGATATTTACGCGTGCCTTTTTTTTTTCGATGTGTGTTTTCGCCTGCCACTGTTTCGTTTACGCGTGGTTTTCCCCAAGTAAATCTTGGAAGTAGTTTTGTTTCTGTGGCTTTGTTACACATTTCTCAAGTTGTTCAATAAAGAAAGGTACTAGAGTTTCATGTTCTTTTTTCATTTTGTTTAATATCTTAATTTTAAATTTTAAAGTAAAAAGAAGTATTTGAGTTAGCTTGTAGAAAATGAATGAAGATTCTTTAACAACTTGCGTACTTACATAAATGATAAAATTAATTTAACAGTTATGAAGAATGCAAGTTATGTAACATAATTTGAAAATAAATATATTTAAATCAGAATAGTGTGCTATATGTATTTACGCATGTATATAATTTTAAAAAGATTTACCTTACGTACGCCTCATTACTAATATAGTAATATTCATAACTTGTTATGTTTCGTAAATTTAATAATTTTCATGAATTTAACAAAATAATTAAGAAATAAATAAAAATATTTATTTTTAAAAACATTTTTATATATTTGCATTTTATTTAAAAAATAACACAGTAAATTATCTTCATTCAAACTATAACGATTTATTTTAAAGTAATGTTAGCCTTACTTTACAATAAACAGTTATAGTTGAAAAAATTGTATTTATGTATGCAGACCCACATTTCCCCTCTATGTAAGACATGAGCCCTGCAAGTTATAATTTAATAAGTACTTTAGTTTTCAATTCGTTTGTTAATCAGTTTGGTTTTTTCCACTGGCTCAAATGAATTTGAACGCTTATAATTAAGCTTTAATTGCAGCTTTCAGCCAAATTTTTCCTGTTGTTTAAATGTATATATATATATATATATATATATATATATATATATATATATATATATATTTGAGAGTGTGTGTGCGTGCTTGTGTTTGTATTTCTGTGTAGATGAGCAATAATTGCATAGGAACATCGAGTCGAATTCCATTAAACCCTTAACTATCAGGGGCACTGTGAAGAAAGTGCATCATTTTTGCCTCGCGGTGGCTACATAGTTTTGGCTTTCACAGCAATGCAAGTTTTTTCCCCTTTAGCACCTGTTAAGAATACAAAAGTCTAATTCTTGATGGGACGTATTTCCGTTGTACCCTGGACCACCTTACAATAATCACATTCTAATGACTTACAGCGGGGAAACCCATCAATCGCTGTCAGCTGTAGAAACCCACATGTGCTCGCAGTTTGCTTTGCGCGAATGCTCTGCTCGAAAATTTATTCAAGTTCTGATTATAAATTTTTATTACACTAAATATGAATTTTTATTTAATTATTTTGTAAATTATTATCAGAAAATTTAAGTTATTTCTAAGCAGTTTTTGAATATATATATATATATATATATATTCATATATATATATATATATATATATTCATTTATATATATATATATATATATATATATATATATATATATATATATATATATATATATATATATATATATATATATATATATATATATATATATATATATATATATATATATATATATATATATATATATATATATATATATATATATATATATATATATATATATATATATATATATAAATAAATAAATAAATAAAATAATATAAAAAATAATAAAATAATAATATAAATAATAAATATAAATAAATAAATATATATATATATATATATATTTATTTATTTATTTATTTATTTTTATAATTAATTTCTATTAAAATCATAAACATGTTTTGAATTTTCCAGATAGTTACAAATTTATTGATTTTAATTATCTGTAATAATTAGTTAATTTGCTGTTTATTTGTAATTGGCAATTCTTGCGGATACTTTTCAAAATCAATATTATATTTTTAAAATCATCAAATAATTTTCAAAATCATTAAAGAAACGTTTCTGTTGCTTAATACATACAGAGTGAATAATTTATCTATTGTATATATTTAATAATTTAAAAATAAATAGCTAACCTTATTCCCTAACAATAGGTTGTATAGTATATAGTAAGCTACTGACAACATGAAATTTTGGTTAACATTTTGAAAGCAAATTTTTCATATTAAATTCCTCGTACTGAAAGATTTCCGTTTCTAATTATGTAAAAAATATCATACCATACAAGAAGCCGTATTGTTATTATATTTTATTGTTATTATATTGTTTTAGACACACACACACAAATACTAAAATTAATATGCGTATCTCGTATGAATATTTGTTTTTTAAAAAGAGAAAAATATCAACAATACAAAAACAGGGACTCACCTTAACATTACTGTTTACAATAGCATTCTAATAATTGAATATTTAATATAGAACTTGTAAATATCACATTTTTTCTCATAATGAAATTAGTCCTACATTAATTTTTTTTTTTTTTTTTTTTTTTTTTTTTGCCTTCGCAGAATTATTACTGCTTTGACATACAAATCATTATAAGCTACAAATTTAGAGAAATATTTTTTAAAGTACTTTTTAGTACAAGAATGATTTAACTTCATTCTTTTGATGGTTATAAATGAAAATATTTAACTACTTTTGAATTGGTTAATCAAACATTCTTAAACAATTTTGATTAAAGAAGTAAGTATTCACAAAATTAATTTTTGTATGTATAAATTCACAATCCAGAAATGAATAATTTGTCTAGTTCGAAAGTATTAATTTTACATAAAGTTTAAATTATGATTATGATAATAATTATGATATTAGATAAATTAATAAATTATGATATGTTAAAAATGCATATCATAATTTACTAATTTATCACAAAAATAAAATTTATTTCTTATGTTAGAAACATCTGAATGGAGATCAAATTATTTAGTTTTAATATTAGAATTAAGTCATTGAACTTTATTTTCAAAAATATACTAAAAGAATAAAAAAGCCATTAAAAAGTGCTTATTTGAAATATTCTGTTTCAAGAGAAGTTAAAAATATAATCTTTAGTGCAAAGCTGTTAGATATTGAAGTATCTGAGAAAAAAGCTTAATACTTAAAATATAGTCACTAAATTAGTAAATGAAAATATATCTTTTCCATGATCAAGGAAATTTCATATTTTCCGGAATTCGTAAGTAACTTTAACTTTAATTTAATGATTTTAAATTATAATTACAAAATATTAGTTAAAAATATTCTTAATTTTACAAAAAAAAAATTATTGAAATAATTTGAAAGCACACAATAAAGATATTAAATAATTTAACATGATCTCCACTGTTTTCCTTTTACGGAAAAATTTGTGTGATTACTAAAGTCAAACATTTTTTAAATATTTAAATTTGATCATTTGTTTATGGTGAAATCATATTATAATGATTCTGAAACAGAAATGCATTTATTAAATACTTAAGGGAAAATTTTTAGCATTTTTTCTGAAATCATTTGGCAGTCCTATACCAAAATGTAAATTTAGTGAAAGTTTTAAGCAAAATTAAAATTTTCTTGCTAAAAATAATAGCCTCCTTGTAACATTTTAGATTTTAACCGAAACAAAATAAAATAATTTTATGTGGAATAAAAATTAGCATAAGTCCCATTCAAAAATAGTTATATAAGAGCATTTATTCCTACCTATTTTGCAATTACCTTTATCTTATTATTTAAGCCAATGCTTGAAATATGTGTACTGAAAATTTGAGTGGTGTGAAGCTAAAAACAATACGAAAACTTTCCAAACATGTGTAGTCAAAGTCTCAAGAAAACAAAAAAATAATGGACATGTAGTTAATTTTAAATTGTTTACAAGTAGAATAAAAATAGCAAAATGATAGATTGTTGTTTCTGTTTATATCAATTTGACTACAGGAATAAGAAATGCCCAACTAGTGGAACTTGGGAATTTTTTCAAATTCGGTGGGAAACCAATAAATGCAAATTAAAATCAAATGTAGAAGTGGTGTAGTGGACGCAAATTTATATATATATATATATATATATATATATATATATATATATATATATATATATATATATATATATATATATATATATATATATATATATATATATATATATATATATATATATATATATATATATATATATATATATATATATATATATATATATATATATATATATATATATATATATATATATATATATATATATATATATATATATATATATATATATATAAGTGCTGTTTCACTCTCAGAAGTTATTCTAGTAGCTAATTGTATATGTAAAAATATTACCAGCTTACGAATATTATGAACATTATGTCTGATTCAAGCAGTGAAAAAGAATCGTACTTTTATTATGAAGATAACTCTTCGGACACGGACTGTGAATTCAATAATTTTTTTGGGGCTCGTATTTTGTATCCAGTCGAAATTAAAGTAGTTCCGATTTTTTGGCACTCTTTTGTAAATTATGTAAGCATTTAAAATGACATAATTAGTAGTAAGTTAATCAATTTAAAAGCTCAAATTATGTACATTGTGAAATTAAATAACACCTGAGGTATTACAAAGATTAATTATTTGCAGAACAAATATATATATTCTAATTTTAATAAAATGTAAGTCTAAAAAGTGAAAGAACTTATTATAGGTACATTTTATAAAAATTAGATTACATATTTTTTACAAAAGTCATTGCAGAATTGCTTAAAATACTAAATTCATTCAAAAGTTAAAAAAAAAAAAATTAGCATTTAATTTATTATTTATTTTATCCCTTTAAATTTTAAACATAATTTTTAACATTTTAAAATTTCATATTTTTAAACAAATTAAGTAAAAAAAAAATTCTTACATTTTATCCTTGTCACCAAATCACAAATTTTTATACAAAACTAAAAAATATTAATAATTTAAAAACTTGATAAAAAAGTGAAAATTAGTATTATGTACAATTAGTATTATTGTTTATAAATTTCAATTGTTAGATAGCCTTTAATTACTAAAACTAAATGCGTATAAATATAGAAAAGTAAAACGTAAATAGATGTTCCTTCCTTGAAACGCTTTCGATTTTTGCTCGCATTAGTTAAATCAACCGTAACCCATCAGTAAGTAAATTCCCCAGCTACGATTTCACGGTAATCCGTGAATTCTGGGGGTTGGATTTGAAGCATTGCAGTGAAGCCAGTTGCGCCTAATAAGGGGCTTGGGATAGCCAGAAAACGCACAGAAGTGTTTGCCCGAGTTACCTCGGGATAGTCGGTTAAGTGGTTTTATTAATACTTGAGATAATATTTAAAAAGTTTACATTGTGACGGTTTTAGAGGTGACGTTTGTTATCAGTAGCTTTTCCTCTCTGGTACCAACTAGGAATAACATATTGTTTTTTCTGAGTGAAAATTTTAAAAAGGCAAATTATTGGTATATTTTGGAAATATGCTACACGGTCTAGTACAAAATGATTTCAGAGACGAAGACTAATTTTGATTGATCACTAATGATCAGTTTTTAAGCCCGGACAACACAGCAAGATACTCACAACCATTAAGAATATAGAATATCCAAGGGACCCTATAGGTATTGAAATCTATCATCTCGTGCAAACAGTTGGTTGAACAAAAAACATGTGAGCCACCTCAACTTTGAGGTTCTTTATTCTTGCTTAATAGGATTCTACTTTCCTTTCTACTGTTTCGCAGAGTGCCAGAGTTGAAGGCTATAGTATATTCGTGAATTATCGTTCATCTGCATGTGTAGAGCAACTCCTACTAATTTGTAAAAAAACGTTTAGAATCTCCCTGTATACCTATAACTTACCTTTGAGCATATTAGATTTATGTAGGTATCTACAGCAAAGTATGTTTTCACTTATAGTTGCCGTACTGATGAAAAGAATGTAATAAACTTCGGAAGATATCTTTAGAATTCAATTCTTCTACATAGGCATTTATAGGAGATTTATGTTATTTTGTGAATGGGTGTTTTGCTGCGCTTCATTTTTCCATTTAAAATTGTTACCCAAATTTTAGACTTTTCTTCAGACAGTAAAATAAAACTCATGGTGGTTAACATAACACTATATTGCAATAAAATAAAAATAGGAATGAATAAAATGAAGAATTTGAAACAAAATGCTGATATTCATAATCCCAAATATTTCTGATTGATTCTTTTAAATATCGGGCGATGTATGATGTATGGCTGAACTTCAATTTACGTGAAATTACAATGGTTAATGTCTGTTTTAACTCAAAACTGTAATAATAGAAACATTTATGCAGAAAAGTATATCATAACACAATTTGTTAAATGCAATGATAATTCGAGGTATAAAATAATAGTTATAGCATCTCTTGCGTTGGATTTACAAAATTTATTCATGTTTTTCTTTACGTATCCTGCAATCACACTGGAAGGACAATGTGACTTATTTGTGCTAACATCACTCTTATTGGTGATTTAAAGTGATTTAATATTCTGACTGAGCCCAAGATCCGTCGTATTTACATTAAAGTAAACTTAGGCAAGTTAAATTATTTGTGATCTCATGCTTTGGATTCTATGTATCAGGTAAAGGAGCTCTTTTGATTGGTCTCAGCTTTTAACTACCCTCCAAATAATTAAAATATCCACTTAACTCATCTCTGTGTCAAGAAGTATGTTTTTGCTCTCAGTAACATGTCAAACTAATAGATAAATGACAATGAGTACTACAAAGAGAAAACGTATTTTCGAAGAGTGGAAGAATCTCATTAAACATGAAAAAAAAATGACAAATGATTAATTTTTAATTTATCCCTAAAACTTAATTTTTAAAACGTATTATTAATATTTTTTAAGACACAAATTATTTTTTTCATTAATTTTAAACATGTGGTCATTTCCTAATATCACTAACATTTCACATTCTACTGAGAAATATCAATCATTTTTATGCTTTATCACCTTAATAGGATTATTTAGTTGTATTCTTATTGCATTCCAATAAGATGAATTTACATAAATATTTTCATGCATGCCTTGAACATAAATGTAAGACATATTTTTCCCTCAGAATTCACAAATGGAATATTTCTAACCTAATAAAATTATTCAAAACAGCAAAACGAGGAAAATTTTATCGAGAAAAAATATTTTTCAGAAAGATTTGCATGAAAAAGAAATTAAACAAGAAAACAATAGTTTTTCATTTTCTAAAAATAGAATATTCAAAGAGAAAAATATCGAAATCTATTAATATTTCATAAAGCACTTTTATTTTCAATTTCGTCCCTTCTATAACTCGAGGCAACAAACATTCAATTAAAATAACAACAACGAGAATTTACTTACACGTTTCAGACAGAATATTTCAAATGATTAAAGTACCTTTCACTTTTTAATAATGCATTCATTGAACTTTTTTTTATAAAATTCCTTTGAATTCACACTGGCTTCTATCTGTTATCTTTCTTTTTTAAATGCTTTTATTTTTAAAATTTTCGTAAATTTAATTTACGTTCTATTGTATTGTGCTTAAACTATGAATGAGTGACAGTTCTATTGCCTTGCATTCTGACAAGTTAAATAGCTGATGCTTAAGTGAGTTGTTAAATACACAATAACATGTTAGATATTTACTCCAGGTATAAAATAATATTTCACTGGGATAACAGAAATATTCTACCATTTCTTCAATAATATTATTATGATTCACTTCTTTTTCGAATATATATTAAAAGAAATATAAATAAAACAAATCGATGTAATCATTTTTTATGCATCGAAATTATATTCGATATCCAAATCCAATTTTCAAAATCATAGAAATTCAGAATGCTGATAAAATACAAATTAAATTTGAAATACGTCTTAAAATATTTTATTCTTAGATAAAAAAATCTTCGAAAGCGAGTGAAATGCAAAATGAAATTAAATATTCTTGTGAACAAGATCAATAAATACAAAACAAGTTTTGATCTCAAACTAAATTCTTTCCTTTCATAATGGTTAAATGACGTCAAATATGTATATCACTACTTAAGTTGGAATTAAATTTGCTAGAATTCAAATTGATTTATAGATTTATCATGTATTGTGTTCCACTAGATTTCCATAATATCTCATGAGCATTTTTATTTAAATCATTAAAGAGATAATCTCGCAAATTTACAGATAAATGGAAAGAATTAGGAAAATAATCGTATACATGATTAACCGTATGATAATATTTATAGAAGTAAATATTCAGTTTTAATGCAATTTATTTTATTCTTAAGACCTAGTTGTAATTTAAATAGAATATTTACTTAAACTATTTTAAGGAATAAGTGATTAACGTTAAAGATTTCAGTTCATATTGCAAGGTAAACGTTATGCAAATTAATATTTCTAATATATTTTCTATTCAAAATGATGCACCTACCTGTAGAACTCATTTACTGATAAAAATAAGCTTTACTAATGTTTTTTTTTTCCAATGGAAGATTGTAGACAGTTACAACTGCAACAGGGTCTATTAATCTATTGTTCCCTGATACCCAAGGAACCGGCCAGAAACAGCGACCTCTTAGCCGACGAGCCGTTACCCCGGCTACACCACAGGTGGTGGGCTACCATAGCACCCTCACACAATACTAGGGACCCGTTTATAGGGTAGGCATCACTCATACTTCATTCATACACACAAGGAAAGGACAAAGACAGGATAGAGAGACAGAAAGTACATCCATGTCTGAACCGGGATTCGAACCCAGGACCTTCCTATCCGTAGTCAGGCATGCTGACCACTAGTGAAGTTGGCCTGCCTAATTAATGTCTACATAAAAAGAAAAATTGCGAAAAGAAAACTATTTAGTGAGACAATTTTTATAATAATAAAATTTACTTTTTATTTCAAAATATAATTAAGAGTTTTATTTTATTTTTCATATACATCTAAATTTATGCATTTCTTCTTTTTAATATAAATTAACTTTTCGCTTGGAAGTTTTTATTTAGATTTTATTTGAAAGAAAAACATTCATTGAATTTAATATTGTTAATAAAATAATATTATTAAAAAAAAACTGTGAATTTTATGTAATATAAGAAAATCTGACTCTAAATGACATAAAATCTTACAACTAATGTCGATTTTAAAAAAGAAAATTCTATTCTATGGGACTACTACAAACATGTGGTAAGCTTAGATCCTTAATTTTGATCACGCCAGACATTAGAATGATAAGAAACTTAATGACAATCAGAACTAATGTGTAATATTTTATTTAAAAAAATTGAATTTGAATATTTTTTGTTAAAACTCAATTGATTGATATGCCTATAGTTAAACTATGTATCCATAATATTTCATAATTCTTTGAAAGTCAAGATAAATTTACGTCGTAGAAAATAATTTTAACTTAATTTTGTAATAAAGGACAGAATTATCATGTTCATGAATGGATGAAAACTAATAAAAATTTAGAGCTAACAAGGGTTCGCTGCATACTTCAGAGCAATTCGCAAAATATGGATTGTGTAGGCAGGGAATTAAACATGCTGAAAAATCTCGTGAGTTTTATATAAATACATTTCGTAATTCGTAAATAAAATAGTGAGCATTTTATATGCAGAGTTTATGCTTCAAAATTTAAAGGCATGTAAACTTTTCATAGGAAATTTGTTTTTATCACCATGAAGTTAAAAACCATTTAGAATAAGTTTTAAAATTTTATAAACAAAATTAAATATGATCCTATTTTTAAACTTACTTGCAATGTTATTTCTTAATATTTTAGGATAAATATTTCATTTACGCAAATTTCTTAACTGAAAATTAAAAACATTTTTTATAACTTTTATTAGATAAATATTTTCAACTATAATCTTAATATTTATGTATATCGTTAAAAACACTTCCGGAAGAATAACGCAACTCAGTATGCTTAAGTATATCTTTTAAAATTGAATTTAAAACAATTAAAATTTTAAAAAAATGGATTATTTTTATTTCTTTATACAGGATGAAATTATTATTGTATGTTTTATAAATTTTAGATAGCATATCGATTTTACTCAGAAATAATATAAAAAACTTTCTCAAGCAACAAAATTTAAAGTTTAGATAAGGAATTAAACTTTTATCAGCATTATAATAAAGTTGACAAAAGTGTTTTAAAGACTCAATTTTTGCTTGACATAAGTAAAAAATGAAACTATGAGACATGCTTTCATAAACTTAGGTCATTGACATGAATCATGATTCTGATATTGCTAATAAGCCTGCATGGGAATTATCCAGCACACTAGTTTCCAGTTACTTTCTTTGGTGAATAAAATGAAGGGTGTGTCCAAAATTATATTGATTGATTAGACACTAAGACTACTGCAGAGTTGAGAGGTTACTAATTACTTCTTGACTAATTGCTAACAATTAGTGAGTCAAGCAAATTTCCTTAATTTTTAATACAAGTAGTATATCTAATGATTTTATCGTATGGATTATTTTGTAGTATTGAAAATCAGTTTTAAACTTAACTAAGAAGAATTTTATACAAAAACATGAATATTATACAAAAACGTGATTGAGAAAGAGGAATGCAACAAAATACATAATTTATTTATTTATTTGCTAATTTTAGAACAATTTAACTAACATAAACTGTTTACTTTTCATTTCTATTCACTTATAAATAAAAATATCCTATCATAAATTTTGAGTTTAAAATTTATAATAAGGAAAAAAAAGATTTATTGAAATACTTTAAAAATGAAGGCATTGCCTTATTGCGATACCAAAGTTTGATACTTCAAATAGATAACGTAATTGTGATAAAGATAAATATGTACATATAAGAATAAGTATAAACTCCATATTTAACAATAGATTTGCGAATAGATTCAACACTTTTTTACGAATGCAATGCAATCCACCTTCATAATTTGCGTCAGACTGACTATCTAAACAGGGCATATTCTTCACTCCTCAGGATCCTCAGTCAGGAAAACAAATATGCGCATAGTATACAAATATGCGCATGGTCAACATATGGGCTATCGTGCCAAGGATTCAGGTTATTTAAATATCATAGACACATAAAAATTGTATCTTATTTTAACTTTTTTAAATAAAATAATAATAAATTAATTTTCAATAAAAAGGTTTTTCGCAAAACACTCCAGAATTAATCAGTTAAAACAATATAACTGTAACACAATATTAATCAAATATTACAAATAATAAAATACTTGAAAAAAGAAAACTATGCATTTCTGAAAACAACCTAAAACTTAAATATAATAGGTTTTTTAAATGTTTGTTCAAAGATTTTAGTCCATGTTCTGGTTATATATATTATATACCATGGTAATATTGCACTTAAAAGCGATTTAAAATTACTAAGTAATGCTCAAGGTATTTTATTTTTTAAATTTGAAGTGATATTGTGCAGATTATTAGATGTTAAAACTCTATATATGAAGAATGTTTCAAATAATAAAATGAATTGTGTGTTAAATTTTTAATAGCGATTCAACAAAAAACAACATTTGCAAATTTTAATTATTATCATTTTTTTAATACTGATTAAAATCGCATAAAAAACGCATACAAACTATAACATAAATAAGTTATTTAATATATTATGTATGAATAAATACATTATACGAGGGACACTCAGACATTTTTGAGATACAACTAAATTTTTAAAAGTTATACTTACAAAATTTTAGGTGTGTTTTTAGTAGTCTCCTCCAGCATCAATGCACTTTTGTAGACGAATTTTCTACAAATTAAATGCCTCAAGCCATTCATTTCTTGGATTTTATGAAAAAAAATGTATTTATAGCCACATCAATCTCTTCTTCTGAATGAAAACAACGTCCACGTAAGTTCTTTTTTTAGATTAAAGAATAACCAAAAGTCGCACATTGCTAGATCAAGTGAATGCGGCGGATGTTCGATCACTTTAATTTGTTTTTGTTTAAAAAAACTGTTTATCCGGCTGTATGTGGAGATGCATTGTCATTGTGAAGCATTAGTCCCCTAATATTTAGTTCTTGTAGAATTTCTGGAAGACATTTAGTGGTATACCAGTTTGCTGTTATTGTCTTCTGTCCTTCCAACTTAATGGCTTTGACCAATACCGTACTTCTGAGAAAAATGGCATACATCACTTTTTTTCAGTGCGAGTTGTTTTTTTTTTTTTTTTCACCATTGTCGGCGTGGTATCGTCTTCAAACACCCATACTTTGTTTTTTTGAAGTGTTGGAACGTCAAAAAAACGGTATGTACGTTTCATCACCTGTTACAATTTTAGAAATGATGCTGTAGCCACCATCCTTTAGCAATTTAAGAATTTCTTTACTGATTCTGACTCGCTCCTCTTTTTGGTGCTCAGTTAGATTATGGGGAACCCAACGGCAAACTACTTTTTTCATTTGTAATTCTTTATGAATGATTTTGTGTATGGCTGCGGATCCAATGTTAAGTTCCTTCTGTATCATTTGATAGGTACAGCGATTATCATTCATTAACATTTTTCGTATGGCAGACACATTATCCGGGATTACTGCCGACGGTGGCCTTCCTGTGTGTTCTTCATCCTGAAAAAAAATTGCAACCTCTTCTAAATTCTCTAAGCCATCTGAAAACAGTAGCACGAGCTGGAGATTCATCACTAAATGCTAATTGCAACCGTTGAAAGCATTCTTCTTGATTTAATCCTGCTTTAAATTCGTAGAAAATCATAGCGCGAGAATGTTCTCGCGTCAACTCCATTTTCTCTTCTATTTAAAATTTATTGTACTCTAAACAAGTTGAAGCAATTCAGTAAAAAATCATTTTCTGTTTTAAAATGCGTTGTATTTTAAAATTAAACCTCTCTTTTTTTATTTGTAAAGTCTCGTCTGAGCGTATCTCAAAAATTTCAAAGTAAACCTCGTATATGAATACTCTCTATTTTTTAATACAAACATTTCGTTGGAATTTAATATGAACATATGCCTAGGGCTTATATTAAGTATTAGACACTTATATAATTAAAACTATTCATACACACTATATTTTGTATTATCCTTCTTTTAACTAAGATAACCTTCTTTCAAATATGATTTTCAAAATCTTAATTATTATGTCATCTAACATTTCTTTCCAACCAAATTATTCCATATAAATTTCCGCAAAACGTGTTATAAATTAAATTATATGAATATTTTCTTAAATTAAACATTATTTAATAAAATATATTTTCTAAGAAGTCTTACTATTTCATACTTTGCATTAGTTTTTCATTTATGAATGCATCATAATTCTAATTAGACATGGTAAATGATAATGCATTGACAAAGCTTTTTATAACTTTGCATAAATTAGTAATGTAGCTTTCCTGTAAATATTCACCATTATTCTTTGCAATAGGAGAATATTTATCACCAACACATTATAATTCTTTTACTTGCAATAATTTTCTCATTTGTAAAGTTCCTTCTTTCCCATAATTTTCAAAAGTAAAATAATCTATTTATAAAATAAGTGAAAATTTATATTTTAGCATAAACTAAATAACAAAACATGAATAATAGATTGAAAACAAAATCTATTTCTATTAGCATTAATTTGTGAAACTTATTTTACACAGAAATTTCATAAAATAACTTATTGTGAATTTAATATCATCTTGTAAAGAAAAAAAATGTTTTGCTGATAGGAAATCGTACTACGAATCCCTATAACCTATAAGTAATTTTTTTTTAACTTCAAATTAATTTAAAGAATTCAGATATACATAAAATGATATCCACTATGAAAAAGACGCCCGATAAAAAAAACAGTATCTTATATTTTATCGAAAATATCCTTAGTGACAAAATTGTACATTTCCTAATCAACTCTATTCCTGATCATTAAAAAGACCTGATCATTTTTAATCTCACTTTTTTATTGAAATACCATGTTAAATCAGTTAAAAAATTTTGTTTGAAAAAGTAATTTGTGCACGTTGGTGAAAAATACACAGAAGTGCTTACACATTTCTAACAACAAATTTGTGGGACTAGTGTGAAACAGATTTTATACATGAATCAATAAATGTTAATTTTCACAGCTGTAAAGTTTTGATTTTAAAAGAAAGTGATCAATTCTATCTCGAATAAAAAAATTATTTATTCAATGCAGCTCTATATATATATAAATTCATAAAATATAATAAAAATCATCTGTCCATAATTAGAACAAAATGAAATTTTTCTTACATTAATTCGGTGAAGTTTTTACAATTTTTCAACTGTATTTCATTTAATTAAAAAATTCTCTCTTGTTTTTTAAAATTATTTTATAAACCATTAAACAGTCCTTTACAGTTTCCAAAGAATTTCACAAATTTTATAGTTTGCGAATAGTTCCTTTAATAGTTGCGATTCTGAAACAAAGGATCATAAGATAGAGAAGTTTGCTATCAAGAACTATTTGATGGCAGACAAATATATTTTGGAACATAAGAAATTAATAGTACACTAATGTTATAGCAAAAAACAATTGGTGCAAATGCAGCATCAGCCATTCTTTGCTGTTGAAATCACCCATAACGGGACATCTATATGAAATCCTTGGTTGTTTCATTAAAGTTAACACTTACGTTTCGTTTCTGCTGATGCAAGTGTGTGAAAATAATTTGCTCGATTATCCATTATTTTAAATTATAATTCAGAACTTTTTTGTATTATGTAATAAAACTTATTTTAATCAACAAAGATTGAAATATTATATAAGAGAGCAGAATTTGAAATGAAAACTACTAATTTTTTCCAAGAAGTTCCGTTGCATGATTATATTACATGAAGTTTTATATAATACTACATTACAGGCTCTTACTGCTGAGAAATAATTTATCTCCTAAGGCCTAAAATTTATTCTAATTATAAAGTTAAAAATATTTACAAATTTACACGAAATCCTTTTAATTTCTTCTCTATAATTTTAACTCTTTTTAAATCAAAATTTTAATACAAAACTTGTCATCCTCTTTCAGTTCTTGCATAACGCACAGTGGCAGGATGTGTGTTTTTTTTTTTCTTTTTTTTTTTTTTTTTTTTTTTTTTTAAATAAATTATATTGCCTATTACTTTCCGCATTTTGCTCTAGCTCATACATTTTAATTAAAGTTTACTTAATGATACTTATTTAATTTATTGCTTTCCCTAAACACTTAAACTGATAAAATCTACTACTTTGTAATGAGTGTTTTATATTATCTTTTCTGAAAAAATTTATTTATGAAGAAATCATATTGGATATAATTTCGTTTTATTAAACAGAAAAAATAAATTAAAAGTCAAAATGAAACATTGTTTATTATTGCCTGTATTTTCATAAAGCCGTAATTTTTCTTTATTTCAAAATAAGGCTTCTGCCTGATCTTTTGTGGCTCATTCTAATATCGTACTACGATGAGCCCATTTAATATTTTTTTCTTTCTAAAAGACGATGAAATACAGTTTTCATTCTTAATAATGTCAGCATTAATTCATTTTTTATTTAATGCTTTATCCTCCCATCCCAAATATTCTTTAAATTTTCTTTATTACAATTTGTTTTAGGTTTTTTTTTTCCAACGCTTTTCTTGTACATTTGAAATTCAGATGTGAAGAATTGCTTTTATACATATATATAATCTCTGTTTTCCTATACTAACAAAAACTTTTCTTATTCATTTCTGAGCAATGTTTGTGTATGACTTTCGCTTTAGGCTTTTTTTCCTTGAAAAATCTCTTTTCTTACAATGAAAATGCTAAGCTGAAAAGATATCGAAGTAATTTAAAAGCGATTGTCAAACTCCATCGATATTTGTCGGAAAGGAAAAAAATATCATTCCTAATCTCTTTTCAAATATGTCCAAATGTCATTGATTGGCAAATTATTAGCTTTATCGGAAGACATAATGCAGAATTTAAAATAAATATCGGCTGAGTTTTATTGACTAATGCATATTTTTTAAGATTGAATGCATAAATGAAGCAAAATATTTTGCTCATAGTCAATTTTCAAGCTAAAGTGAATATAAATGAGTTTTTGAATATGCTCTTCAAATATTCCTTTATTTTTCGCTCGCTTATTTATGAAAATTAAGTTAAATATTTGATTTGTTTTAGAATAAATATAAATTTACGTATAAGGAATTTGGCATAACTTTGTTTGAATTTATAGAAGTGATTTTGCTTTTAATTACGCAGGAATCAGATAAGAATTTTAATTTTGTAGCTTAGATAGAGTTTTAATATTATAATATAAATAAATGTTTAATGTTTAATTTACATTTTTTTTGTTTAACTCTAATTTTAAAATGTATTAATCATTTGAAGAAACATTTCGTTAGATAAATTTTCATTAGATAAATACGGTTCCTTATGCAAATCTTTATTTTGAATTTATATTAATTAATTCTGCAAAAATTTGTTAATAATTTCTAGCTTATAAATCATTTATCTGAAACTTAGACAATTTTGATTAAAACTTAACTTTTCAATGCAATAAATATTTTCTTAAGGGTACAAATATAATGCTTAATTTAGTTTAAAAAATATCAAATTTTAATCTAGTAATAAAAATATATTTATTCTTTGAGCCATATATTTTCACGATGCTACATATTATTTGCTTAATGCGAACTGTTCAAAAAAGTTTAAATCATTAACTACGAATTATAATTCGCATATAATGCTTAACATAAAATACATTTTTTTCTCCTTTTTTATGATAAATTAGAATTTAGGTGGAAAAAAAATTAAGTGATATTTACCGTAGAATAATTTCTAAAGTACTTAGAGTACCTTTATTTATTCTGCAAAACTTCAAATTAAATTTTGTATTGAAAGCAAAATTTTAGAAAATTATTCAGTTAACCTAAATTTTTAAGTTATATTAATAAATTTTATTTGATTTTGTAGAGGTAAATTACAAATATAAAGTAAATGTTTTAGACCAACTAAATGAAATCATTAGCTGATTATGCAATAGGATGTTACTGTTAAATTATGAATTGGTAAAACAATATGTATATACATTATATGTACATCATTGAATCTCAAAATCATGATTATTAAACCCCAATTAAAACTGCTTCTCTTATTTTAACAAATATATCATTTACTTGCATGTAATTAAATGAGTTACATAAATTATACAATAGTGCTAAATAACAGAAATATACAAATTGATTAGTTTAAAATAATTTATAAATGAATTTATTTTTGAATTTAAATAATAAATCCAATTGATAAATTTAATGAGGGTATCTGTAAGTTAATATTGAAAATGCACTCTTAAATATATTGAAAAATTAACTCACTTCAAAGCAAACTTTCAAAAGGTAATGATTAAAATTTGAAACTCATTTCAAATTTTTGAATCTTTTGGATGACATCTAAATTCGTAGTATATATTTGTATGCTCTGAGGCACTATATATTTTTTTTTCTCTGAACACAAGACATTAGAGTTAAAATCGATATAAGGATAGCAGATATCAATCGATAAACAGATATGAATTGCAGCATAACAATTGGTAATTTCTATTTCATGTTTGATTGAAAGTCGATACGTAATTTTTCTTCAAAGTTCAACTTTAAAAGTTGAAAATAAAGTTTTAAATTATTTTATTTGTTTTGAAAATTTTACTATTTACAAAATATTTAGATAATAATGCTAGTAAATTCTTTCTTTATTGAATGAAAATCTGACTGATATATTTATTTATAAATTTATCGTTCTTAATTGGTCTAATGCGTATTTTCTTTCTTAAACCTCACCATAGCTAGTTATAGTAAATCAATGGTAACAAAAAAGATACAGTTTAAGACTTACCTAAAGGCAAAAATAATATCTTTAAAGGATTATTAGAAAACTAAAAGGAAATGAGAGTTTAACTGTTTTGAACAAAATTCCATTTTACTTTCTTTTACCTAAAACTAAGGAGCATTCGTTTTAGGTACTTTCGGCAAAGTTTTTTCTTTCTGATTTATAATCAGATGCATTATCTTTGATTTCGGAAGCATGGTTTTGTTAACTAGAATAAACTGGACTTTTCTAGTTATAATTTAAGTCTAATTAAATTATATAAGAATTTCATTAAATTTTAGATCTTTATATCTTAATTATTATTTATATTTCCCTCAAAATTTTCAGATTTCGTTTCTCATTTTTCTAAAATTTTATTATAATATGAAGCATTTTATTTCATACAGTTTTTAACTTTTACTCATTCTTAAGGTACCCGTACACGTTGAAAACATCAACTTTGACCAAAAATGATAAATTTATTTTATTCTTTCGTTAAATAAGGAATTTAAATAGCTTTCTAAAACAGGTTTGTTTTTGTCTCTACGTTAATTAGATTCCGAAATATAAAGGATTTCGTTAAGATTAAGAAACCAAAAGTGGACACATTTAAAGAACCGGAAGTCGGCGTTTAAAGGGCCAGAATGATGTTAAAAATTAGTTTAAACAGTGTTTGATTTTGAAATAATAAATTAAGTAAGCTTTTAAAAGGTACATAAAATAATTTCTCATCCGGAAATCATTCAGAAAATCAAATAAAATATTAATCAGCAAAAATGCGAATATCTTATAAAGATACAAAACTTTAATATTTAAATGCGATTTCCTCACAGAACTAGCCTTTAGCAATAATTTGCACGCTTCAAAAACAATAATAATTCAAAATATTTTTATAATATCACAATGAAATTTCATGAGCGTGATTTGTATATTGTTTTCTAGGGAATGTATCTCAAAATAATTTTATTCACTAAAATATTTCCCAAATTATGCCCTGTTATTCGAATAATGGCATAGAAATTTTTACTAAAATTTCAGTATAAATATTCAACTGGCCATATTTTTTTTTCATTTTTTTAACAAAAACTTAAAATTTTAGTACTTGTTCTAGATAACAACATATAGATTATTTGGTATTGATTTTTTTTTTCAAAAAATATGTTTAATAGTTTTTGATGTAGCATTTTTAAATTTTTTTAAAAATATGCTTAAAATTGTAGACATATTTAACATTTCTGAAGAATAATATTGGCATATATCAAATATAAGTAGCTCAATATTAATGTTTTCTAAAGTTAAATAAGAAAAAAATAGCTACAATGTATACATCCAGTGTATTTAAAAAAATGCTCTGAACGTGTTCTGTACCTTAAGCAATTAAGTAATAATAAGTGCTTGTAAAATGTAATACTAAATTTATAATTCAGCACTTCTTTTACATGCTTTAACCTTTCAGTAGTTTCACTTGCAGATTCGATTAGTTCTTATAATTTGCTTGCACATAAGAAAGAATATAAATATTGTATTGAACTTATTTTGTTTAACTTTTAAAATAGCAGAGATTTTTAGAAATTTTGTTATAAAATAAATTTTTCTTGCCTTTTTAAATTTTCACCGCACATGATGGATTCATTAACTTTGTGGCTTCTTTACACTATATATATTTATTTCAATAAAAAAATAATGTTCATTACTTGGGAATTATTAAATGCAATATGGTGTCTTTCTTAAGCCACATGATTTCAAACATCTCTAATAGAAAAAATTACGAGAATTATTAAGTTTTTAAGGATAATATTACTTAATTTTGTATACAAGATTGAGAATATTTTTATTTAATGTGAATACTTTTTCACTAAATATTTCTTGTACTCTATATTTTGAAATTATGAAGCTTAATATTTAGAAAATTATTTAACTGTGTATTTACATTATTGTTTTGCAACAAGGGAAATATGAACTTTCTAAGTATATTTATAGCATATCAATAGTCTGTAATTCTGTCCAAAATTATTAAGTTAGTTTCCATTGAAAAAAGGCATATAATATTAATGACAGTTTATAAATCATACTATATCTGTTCATCTATGTTTCACATAAGCTGCTTGAGTGAAAGGATATTTTTACTATGCGTAATAAAATAAAATTTATAGCCAAAAAATTCTTCTGAAATGAAATTCCATCAATTAAATGAAGATTCATGACTTGTTTGTAACTAAATGCATAATACACAAGTATATTGCTGTTAACTACTGATCTGGGGGGGATTTATATCTCTACAGAATAAAAAGCATTTTCGGGAAAATTTTTGATAGGGAAATCGTCAGGACAAGAACCCAAAAAGATTACATTATTAAGTTAAAAAAAACTCCTCAATCTATCGAATACTTGCTACTAATATAGCCCTAATGTTGTAATACTACATACAGAGAGCTACAATTTCATTGTATATTATTTTAAGTGTTTTGTTATAAAAAAAAAGTTTTTTTAAAAATATTCCATATTAAACGGTTAAATGCAAAGTAGCGATGGTATGATTACAGCAAAATAAAGAAATTACTACATTTCCTTTTTAAATCATTTTATATAAATAATTAACTTTATAATATTTTATTTAGTCAGTTTTAAGAATAGTTTTTTTTTATAGTAATAGATAAGAGAAAATTTCTCACACATATTTTCATCAGTGAAAATTAATTATTTTCAAAATATTTTGTACTTATTTGTTTCTTAAAAATTTTATTTCGTTAGGAAAATGATTCATTATTTACTCCTTAAAAGTTCTGTGTATTGTGAGCATATACAAGACAATATTTTCTCTTTTCAATCCATATGTAGAATACGTTCTTGAATCAATGAGTATATAAAAATGAAGGGCGGCATGTTGATTACTATGCAAGAATATAAATGAAAATATTTATGTATAATGGCGCACTTAGCATACGCATTGTAAATGCTTATATTACATATAACCTCTTTTGATACAAAAAATAACAATTTAATTTTTATAAATAAATAAAATTAATAAAATAAATAAAATAAATTTTTAATAATAAATAAAAAAGTTATAAATTATTTTATCTACTTTTTATAAAGTTTTAATTTCATTAAAATTTGAGTATAAATGAAACAAAATTTAATAAAATAATATAAACGAAATATTTAATCTTGTCATTTTAAAATCGTATCTAATTATAAACTATTATTTATCTCCTCTGCGATTAAAATTTTCTGGTTTATTTACATGGTAAAACAATTTAAATAAAAAAGTTACTTTAAGCAAATCAAGTTTTTGGCATACTTTTAATTGTAGAGATAACTAAGATAATTGCTTTAGTCCTCGTATGAAAACTGCGATATACATTTATGATATGTGTGTCCAAGTTGCCAATTAATCCTGAAATTAATTTAGCAAAACTAATTATTTAACTACATGACAAACTCAAAATTTGTATTTGTAATGATTAAGTAATGATTATAATTAA
This sequence comes from Latrodectus elegans, assembly GCA_030067965.1. Lineage (NCBI taxonomy): Eukaryota > Metazoa > Arthropoda > Arachnida > Araneae > Theridiidae > Latrodectus > Latrodectus elegans. Next base: position 45,536,591 of record CM057817.1, read on the forward strand.
AATGCATCCCAATAAACTGGGCATTTAGATATTAGAGTCGGAGGATAACATGAAGCTTCAGTAACTGTGAAAGTCATCCTAATCGATGCTTTCTAATTAGTAACATAATCGCTGGTTACAAGTAATGGATATTCAAGCAATTCTCTAATAGCTCTAATTAACTCAAGTAGAAGTGCAGTGGGGGGTAATAGGTCATGTAACAGACATCTTGACCACAGATTTTGATTTTGACAGTATCACACACATTTAATATTGATTCCGCAAAGCTAGGGAAATATTTAAAATATCCCTTCAATATGTCTATATTTTTAGTGAAATGTAAAGCATGGTCAATAAATAGTTATTAAGTTCCTCCATTTTACGGTACACAAATTACAAATGTCGGCATTCGTTGCACACCTTCATTAGTCACTGCCTCGGCAATCTTACATTTTCAGCGTTGATTGCTTCTGCACAGTTCCAATGGATGTTTGTCTCAGCACTTATTAGAGTTGTATAAAGAGTGCAACTCTATCGCCGAAAGCGAATGTTTAATGTAAATGGCATTGCAAATATATAATATCCTCTCCAAGTTTATCAATCGGTCGTCTAAATGCTACGCAACGGGAAAGGGGTTGCGTTACCAGGATCCATGTACACATTGATCAGGTCTTGCTTAACATCCCGAAAATGTTCCTTCCAACATGTTTTGTATCATAAACGAGGATCGGGGTCTCTCGTTAGTGAAAATTTGCATTGCTTCAGGGGATAGATTTGCTTACTGAGTATTCTGTATATACAACAAGCAGGAATCGCGAATAACTGATGTTGGTGATAGAGGAAATACAGCCATGAGCTTATGAAATCTGACTAGTTAAATACAGCTTTGATAGCAGCACAAATAAATATTTTAAAATATATTCCATTTATAGGATGTTAAAATAAATTACAAATTAATTGAAGTTGGTGACTGGAAAAGCACCTGAAATTAAATTCATATTAATGCAGAGTATACCAAATTAATACATATAATTTAATACAAATCATTAAATTAATACAAAAATGTGTACAGCATTTTGTACCACTTCCATAAGAAAAATTTGAATTATCTTCTTCTTATCATATTGCGTTTATTGTGCGTAAAGTAGTTTACTGTATACAATTGTTTAATTTGTATTTAAATTTTAAATATTAAATCACTTAACTTTTAAATATTTTAATTTAATTTCTTAATTATCTTTATATTTTAATGATTACCAAATATACAATTAAATAATAACATAATTTCAATTATAATTGCATTTATATCAAAACAGCAATACATATTTAATTTAAAAATACATCTTATTAAACAATTTGTAGAGTTAAATAAACTATAACATATATGATCTCCGGAAAAAAAATAAAAATTGCAAGTAATATTTACAAACGATTGAAATAGTAGGATTGCCAATCAACATGCTTTATTTTTCTGCAGTATCAGAACTAAAGATCTATAGAAATGTAAAAAAGCAGGGAGAAAGGGGAAGTTATTTTCTGCAGAATGATGAACTTCCATATCATTTAGATGAATATATAAATAATAGGATATGATGATTGCATCCAAATTATTAGATTTGAACATTGAATGCATAATGCATAATACGATATAATTGAAATAATGCAAAAGACACACTCACTCACTCACACACACACACGCACACACACACACACACACACACACACACGCACACACACACATATATATATATATATATATAAATATATATATATATATATATATATATATATATATATATATATATATATATATATATATATATATATATATATATATATTTATATATATACACATATATATATATATATATGTATATATTTGCATATATATATGCATATATTCATATTAAAATGCCACATCATTATTATTGTTAGGTTACAAAACCAAACAGCTACAAACATTTTCCTTTTAATACAAATAAATAAAATTAATACAAATAGAGAGAAATGCAGAAATGTAGATACAATTGCTAATTAAATAAAATTAAAAAATGTTTGCTTCTTTTAATCAATTAGAGCCAACAGAATAATTATATTTGAAAAATCTTTAAATACAAAAATTGTATATGACTCCAAAATAGCGAATTCTGTTTAATTTATAATTATTTAAATTCTAACCCTAATTTCTCTCTCAGGACATGAATTGGATTAAAATTATTTAAGTATATACAAGATTTTTGAATTTTTAGAACTCGCAATAATTAATGAGAATAAAAATTAATATATTACTATTTAATTTTAACATGTTTCGGCTTATTTTCACATATTATAGAAATTTATCAAAATTACCATACCTTAATAATTACTAATTTAAATAATTATGGTTAAACAAATCTTATATTTACAGAAATTTAATTAAATATGATTAAACAAACATGTATTTTCTTTTAATCATTGCAATTATTTAGTTTAGAAATTATGTTTATAAATACTGACTAAAAGAGAAATGGTGATTCATTAGAAATTACTCTCAGATAAGTATTTTGATGAAATATGCATTCATAGAGAGGGAAAGAGATGATGCATAATAAAAATATTTGACTTGAATCGTAATATGAACAAATCCTGTATAACTGCAGTAACAAAAATTAATTTAATGTTTGAAATTATTTTAATTAACAAAAAATAACGTCTGAGGAAATCTATTGGAGATGAATTGATTTATAAATTAGAAGGCAATTACTATGATGTTACTGATTTAGTAACCAAATTCAAATTGATTGCTTATTTTTTATTTTTTTTAAAAATAGCTACAATGTTTTTATTTAATTATAATTTTTATTTTTTTATGATTTCATGCATGAGCAAATCTTAAGAGAATGAAAATGAAGTAACCTAATAAATATCAGGCTTAAATATAATTAGCTACAAAAAAGACCAATTTTTTTATGGTTTTGGTCTTATAACTTAGTTTTATAGACAGTTATAGCATAGCAGTAACTAAAGCTTAACAAAAATATGCCATTAATTCTAACTGCAGATATTAATCTCTGATAATCTTTAATCTGTTATTTATCTCTGTAAATATTCAATGACTAAATCTGTTTAATTTCTTGAGATAGCTCTGAAATATTGAAATAATTTTAGCTTTTATTACTAACACGTTATTCAGTACTTTAACTTCAGACAAACTTAAACAGTAAAGTAGACAGAATTCGCTCTTTTATTTTTAAATCTTTTTCAAGGAAAAAAAACAAGAAGACAAATCTTTATACTTTAAGAATATTCAGTTCTCAGGGAACGACTATCATTTTTAGAAGTTTTTAACATTTTACGGGTTGTCAACTCAAGTGCGTTTCATGGATTCAAATCAGCACTTCAACATCAGAATTAAGGCAATTTATAGTAGCATCGTAGAATCTAAGAGCTTTAGAGCTATCTTTTTTCTTTCAGGAGAAGAACAATCGTGCTACACATTTTCAGATTTCTTCGAGCTTAGTTTTATCTAAATATTTGATACTAATACAAGCATTTATAATTTTCCGATTATAACAATTATATTCATTGCAAACATATATATATATATATATATATATATATATATATATATATATAAGCGCATCTGCTTTCACTTTAATACTCTCACAGCTCAAATATTAAAATAAATAAAATGTCAAAATTTCAAAAAGATCTTCTTAATATACTTTTGTATGCCTGAAATAATATAACACTGCATAAATAAAGGCAATTTCAATGAAGTAGAAGTAATTTGCTACCATATAAAATATGTGAGACGTTTTTTTTTTTATTTGAAAAGTATAACAAAATTGCAAATTAATATTTATATATTTAATGGAATTATTTATAATATTTAAAGGAAGTATTCATATATATGTATTTATATGAATACTTCCTTTATCAACACTGGCGCAGTTTCCTTAATTCTTGGAAAATATTTCATAATATATTTCTTTGGTAATCAGTAACGTATATAATTAGTTGAGGTAGACAACTGTTATTCCTTCTCTTCCGTGGATTTTATTTGAAGAACAGTTCCATGTAGAATACGTTTTCTACAAAACTAGTTAGTTTAACTTAGCTATAAAGCGAATAATACGGATATTACTCAAGGTTTTCTAATCAAATCCTTTCTATTTTTTCTTTACATTATTTTTTTACAAAATAATTAGCTTCATGTATGGGAAACATTGCGAAAGCAATGTCTTAATCTGAAAGATTAGAAATTGATTAAACTCTATAAATAATTAATTCTTACATATGCATATTTGAATAATTATAGCTCAGATAAAACTGTATGCATGTAATAGTGATGCAATGTATGCATTCAAAATATGTGTGAGTATCTGGAATATACTTTGGAAATTACCCATTTTCATTGTTTTTCATAAGTTGTTTTAGAATATATTTTCAATATGATTTCGAGCATTTGGTACACTTTTTTCCCTTTTATACCAAGATTGCTCAATATATAAATATAGTAAGTTTGTAGTCAATTGTTTGAAAAACCAATTATAGACAAAGTATCAACTAACTAAGTTAAACGAAAACATTTATTTGTAAAATTAGGAATAGTTATTGGCAACAATAACGTCAATCAGAACACAAATATCTTAATTTAAAAAGATCAGAAATAAAATTTTTTAGATTACGCATCTCTGTTATTGCAATTGTTATGATGTTTTGAAGAGCATATGAATGTAACGTATATTTTTTTCAAAAATTTGTAATATTATATAAAAATACTTTTAATTATAGTTGTAATATTTGTTGCTCAAAATTAAAATTTTTGGCCTAATCTAGTTATACAGCCACTTTCAAAGATTTTAAATATAATACTGAAAATAATTTTTAAAAATATTATGATCATAAATTGTAATTTTTTAAGATAAACTTAAAACTAATTTTATTAGGTTTGTAAATAATCACTTTTTCCTTTACTTGTCTTAATGTGTCATTAATTAGAGATGGGCTATAAAACATTTTAGCACATTATATTTTTTGCTTTGATTTAAAATTGGCTTCTCGTAAGAGACATACATTTTTTTAAATTTTTCAGAAGGAAGTTTATATATAAAAATATATTAATTATGCTAATGATGTTGGGTATCTTGTGATTCTACTTACAGTAAAAAAATGCTTAACAGTTATGATGAATGAATGGGTTTCTTCCTAACATGCCCATGCAAATTTTTGTTGATTGATTCAATCTTCTCGCAAGATATTTTACATAAAGAAATTTTAAACTTATTCTGAATTCAAAAGAAAAATGTTAAAAATAGAACATGCTTCAAACTAGTGAAATTTAAATATACACTCTAACAGATGAACACACATCAGCTTTAAATTTTTAAAACTCATGTGTGTTCATCTGTTAGAGTGTTTATGCAATTTTATATTTCTAAAATGCAGATAGACAATATAAGAATATTTTTATTTGTTTCTATGTGAAAACTTATGATGCATGTGGTATTAAACATTAACAAATTTCTCTACTAGTTACTCTGCAGGTATTAACTCTACACACGTAACCTAATCAAATGCTTAAGTAAACCCTTATTGATTATCTGTATCGAAATTACAGCCTATGTTACTTACATATTAAACTATTAATACCTCGGTCATCAATTGAAATCCAGCATTGGTGAAAGAGAAAGCCATATGGCAGACTAAATCGGATCCATTCCGGAACCCCGAAAATGTGTCGTATTTTCGACTAAATGTGTGACGTTACCAAAAGCAAATAGAAGCTTTCCGCTACAATAACGAGTTTCATTAAACAGTGGGAGAAAACAAGGAACAATTATTTTCCGGTAATGTTACTGGAAGGAACGCATCCGGAACAGCATCATTACCGGAATTTCAGCAAGGCCCTGCTTTTCCCATTAACAACATCACTGAATCGCCTTTTATTGGATAGCTTGTCCACTTCAAACGGCAGTTGCATCTTTTGATCCATTGATTGCTTCGGTGCGAAAGCAAAGCATGACAACTGAAAAATTGATTTTTAATTACTTTTAGGTGCATGTCTGATGAACGGTTTTCGTTCCGTTTCGGTTAAAGATATTTTTAGTCAGAAGATTGTTTCCCTATATTGACAACACTTTGTTTACGATTTCATGGTACTTAAGGAAAATACCTCTGGAAAATATATTTAGAATGATGTTTCATGTGCGTATTCTAAGATTAAATAGTAAAGATTTTTTGTCACTTATAAAATTAACTCATTATCATTTAAATAAAATGTTAGTTATTTATTACATAAAGCTTAAATTAACATTTTAAAAAACATATGAATTTACTAATTTAAATTAATTAAATAATGATTGTCGATATTTAAACTCAAATTTAAAAATGACCTCTTTTCAGTTAGTTAGAGCATGTGAAAAAAGGAAATAACCTTATTTAATTTGCGCATGCAATCCAGTTTCGTCACTCTATAAACTCGAGATTTAAAGGCATGGGTAATAACTTTTTATTCCACGACAGAAAAATGCTTATCTTCTGAAATTACTTAGAAAAATATTTTGATTGAGATAAAAATAATTTAGGTATTGTTTAATTTTTATGAATAAATTGAGCAGTAAGCATTATTATAAAAATATTTATTGAATCTCATTATGCTAACAAGACAAAAATTGAATTTTCAAGGGCAAATGTGAAATGCTATCTATTCTTAATTTCGTTCCATAAAGTTTCTATGTAAATGATGTTTTCTCATATTGTTCAATTATACCTCAAATAAGATAAACCTTTCACTCGAATTTTTGTCTCGAGTTTGACAATATTTTCGTTTACAGATGCTAAAATTTAATTCAAAATTTTGTATGTTATATCCTAACTACAGTTTGCTTATGTAACATCCATTGAATCTAGACGATACCTAACACATACGAAAAATAGATATGTAATTTAAAATAACATATCCAAATATTTTCAAAAAATATTCCAATATGTAAAAACAGGTAAAGTTCATATATATATATATATATATATATATATATATATATATATATATATATATATATATATATATATATATATATATATATATAATACTTTATATAGCTGTTATTTGCAGTCTTTTTTAGAATGAACTGGACTATAGAACAGAATAGGAAATTTAACTTAATCCTAAAAAATACGTTACATAATATTACTTTTCTTGTATAAAGTTTCATTATTTGCATTAAAATATTTATTTTCAATAAAATTGCTTATGAATTACATATAATTGCTTCATTTTCAAAATTTAATATTGTATTTTTAAGTGTATATGAATTTCCAACAATTTGCTTCTAATTTTTAAGGAAATTTTTATCAAACAATTCAATTAAAATTTAAAGCTCTTATTGAATATGTTTAAAAACGCATTACTTCAATTTTATAATTACGATCACGGTAGATCTCAAAAAACTAAAAACAAAACATACAAATAAGGAAAGTGGAAGATATTGCTTCCTCTATGTTAAATGTCACATGTATTATTATGTTCAATTTTTTTTATTTTTTTATTTTGACACACACTAAGAGTATAATCAATCTATATTTTCAGCTACTATGTATTTAGGCATTCAGTAATGTTCTCGAAAATACTTTAATGATAAGTTAAAAATAATATAAAAATTCAAAGTATTATATTTAAAATTATAAAAATAACTAAAGTGTAAATTGGTCTATAAATCGTAAGCGAAATAGGTCAACATAATATTTCTTTTTCAGATGAATCTAGTTTCCCAATTTATAAAAATTGTATAATATATTATTTTTCATCAATATATGTATTTTTAATATATTATTTATAAAGTGGTTATACTTATTTTAAGGTGTAGAGTGCTTTATAAACTAGAAAGTAGTACTACCTAGTTATTTAACCAATATCATATATATATACTTGAAAAAAATCGTAAGTAAAAATATAGACATCAAATGTAAACAAAAATATAGACATCAAATGTAATGCTACCAAAATTATAGTTCTTATGTTGATTAAAACTTGTGTAACGAGTATTTTAATCACTGATCATCATAAAGTAGCATAAATTATTTTAAGCAATTCAAATAGATATGTTTAATTCATTTTTTTATTCTTTAAATATATTTGACGACTTACAGGATTGTGATAAGAAAACTTATATTTGAAAATCTCAAATTTAACAAAATTATTTTCAAGAAAAAATAGACTCTTTTAAATTAATCTAACTTGAAATATGTATTTTTATCATTATGATGCTATAAGCGCTATCCATTTAATTATTTTTTATAGTAAAAATATTGCATGAATTCACTTTAAGTGTTTAAATGCTAAATAAATTTACCAAGAGGACATGTCAATTTTTCATATTAAAGGTAAAATTGAAAATAAAATGAATATTCTGTAAAATATGGTAAACATTCATAAAAATTTTAAATTTAAATTTATTATTAAAGTTGATTCACGATTAAAGAGAAAATTGGCCACAAATATGTTTACAATCTACTATTATTTTCTTCGTACTATGTGAAGATAGCCATGTTCTGAATTATTTTACAATTAGTGTAATGCCCTTAATTTTGTATAAAATATAATGCTTAAGATTTACAAAATATATCAACTAACAATATATTACATTTTTCAATAACGCAATACTTAAATATAAAGAAAAATTATCATCATACAAAATTTATATGTAGAGTAATATATTATTAATCACAAATAATTTTTTTTCTAAATAATTACATTTTTCTTACATATTTATTCACAGAAAATAAACTATAGCAAAGGAGGGTAAAACCATTATACTTCTTTTCTGGGTGTTTATTTTCTAAAGTTAAAATTGCTAAGTAAATAATACAAGTATTTTGATTTAGCGGTTAGTACAAATTATTTATTTTTTTAAAAATTATATCAGTTTACAAATCAAATTTAACACAATTTTCTTACTACTCACATTTATAAGACTACTTATTTAAACTTAATGAAAGAAGTTAAACTCAACAACTTATTAAAACGATTCTCTATCACAACTTTTATCACAATAAGTTGTCTTATATTACCCAATGTTAATAGAGTATATATATATATATATATATATATATATATATATATATATATATATATATATATATATATATATATATATATATATATATATATATATATATATATATATATAGTTAAAAGTAATTAGTAAAATTATGGTAAATCAGTAGTTTCTTATTTTGAAATATTAGAGAGAGAGAGAGCACACTCTTTTTTTTTTTTACAAAGTATTTTACCATTTTAGTTTATGAGATTTCATTTCTTTATGAAATAAGAAAACTGCATAATTTTCTTTTTCATTATAATAAAATCAAAAGTGAATCATTTCTTTTCTCGAACTGGTTCTTATATTGATACGTCGATTAACATTAAACATAAAATGATTTATTGTCTATTTTTTGACACATTACGATTGCTTTTTAAAAGGTGATCACAATTATTAAAGAACAATTTATTCTCCAAAGAGAAAGTATGGATAACTGTCACCCTACTCAGTTTATATTTTTCCAAAAGATATCCTCTTTAAAATATCTCTCTATTATATATGTCATCCTGATTAGCAATTCGTGTGAGGAGTGGACAATCCACGAAGCCAATCCATGATTTCTTTAAGTGTTTGGTTTTCATCCTCATCCACCTACAATGCGTCGTTTCATAAATCTTAGTCTATTTACATGAAGTCCCTCAGGAAAGGGCATCGAGTGAAGGACGCCGTCATGCTCGACTATGCAAAGTGGGGAGGCGTCTCGAGCTCTATCGTGCTCCCCGAAAACAAGTTAACGCCACTTCCACCCAGAATCGATCTCATGGCAACGAAGCTTGATCTACTGAATCCGTCTCTACCTTCCCCAGGAGCTATGTCATTACGCTCTTATTCGGTTTGTGGGATTGCCATTGAAATGCGTTTTCCCACTGGGACTGAGAAAGGACTTGATGAAGCCGCTCGAGAAGTCCCTCCAGAATGTTAGTCGCCATAATAGAGGCTATCTATAAGTTATTTCCAACGTCTTCAGTGCCTATCGAAAATAGAGGAGTTTATCTGCAATAGATAGAGACGAAAAGGCACATGTAGACATAACAGTTAGATTAATAGGTTGAATTATAAGCCAGAATAAATATTTATTAATATGAAAAGTTGAAGAATTATATCGCCATAGATTTTCGATTTTAAATTAAGAATAAATTATGTTTGGTGATTCATGAATGTGTGTGTGAGGAATAATTATTTGAGAAATACAGAGGGAGAATTTCTATTGAGGGAAATATTGGTTTATGCATTGATATTTCAATAATACTTAATATTTATCATAATAATTATTATTGAAATATTAAAGCGAATAATAACATATTGATTAAAATAAGTGAAAATGAGATTCTAGAAAACTTGAACCAAAGGCATTTATTTTTACAATTCTTGAAAAAATTTAAAATTCAGAGAGTCCAAAAATTTTCATACAGGTAGAAATAATGATTTAAATAACAAAATATTATAACAAAAGCTTGTTTGTGTATGTGTGATTCCATGTAAGATTCTCGTATTTCATACCAAACGAGTAGTTAATGCTTGATAAGTGAAATTTCCCTAGCTGAAAAAACTAGAGTCATATAATCCAATTACACACCTCTAGCGAGTTGAAGAATAACTGGATAGTAAATAATTTCAACTAGCTGTACATATTTGATTTTATAGATGTATATATATATATTTTTTTTTTATTTTACTTATTTGATGAATTTCCAGACAAACAAATGCACAAAATTTCGTGATTCTAGATTTATTGATGTAATAAAAATTGTGTTTATAAATACATTTTTAATCTAATATACTAACAAGTTACCAAATATTAATTTAAAGCCTTTTGAACAAAATCAGTTTTCAAATTTCTTGTACATGCAAATGATAAAAAGTATGTGATTTATTAGAAATAAAAACGAAATATGAATGGGATTTCACATCTAGCATGTAGTTTCAAGCTTTGAAATACCTTAATTTTTAAATTTAATTTATAATTCTTTCATTTTTTTCTGATAGTAAAGGATTCAAAACATTTATTTGCAAATATCAAAATAAATGAAGAAGTTTGCAATTTCCATTGTGATTGTTGCTTTAAGAAACAATATTTTAATGAGTTTTCTTTATTTTAAAGCATTGATATTTCAAAAAAATTGGTTAAAAATTTTTAATCTGAAATTTTTTCTCAAGTTTTTCAAGTAAGAATGTCAAAGCATAAAATTTCTGGAAATTCTTAAAATTCAAAATAAATAAGTTTTAAAGTTTACTTTTTGTTTTAGAGAATTTCAGGTAAACTTTATTTCTAATTACAAATTTAAAGGCGGAAAAAAAATCGAAGCATTTTAGAATAATTTAGAAACAAATATTTTAGCATATTTTTTACTTATTTTGAAATTTGATTTCAAATTAAAGTTTCTGACACGTGTATAAATGAAAATATCAAATAAAACCATGGCTGTAAATCTGTGTAAAAGCTAATGCCTTAAAAGAATAATTACAAATGCAAAGAGAATATAAAATACTTATTCGATTAAATATTATTTTTTTTATAAAAATGACAGCTGATGAATCCATGGTCATTGGCAAATTCTTTAAAAATGTTATCATCCCCAATTATATCAGTAACTGAAACGACGGAGCTGTTTAAAATTTACTTGATTTTTCTCCGGAAAAATTTATAGTTTTTACAAACATAAACTAACAATTGTAAAAATCTATAAAATAGAAATGCAATATAATAAGTAAAGAAAAAGAATACAGGTTTTAACTTCTTGGTTTTATAAATTTTATCAAAAACCTACTATTCATAAGATTAAGATTAAGAAATAAATTAGAGTTATATTGAATATACTTTAAAGATTTTTTTTATATTTTACCATATTACCAAAACTTCATGATGTGAATAAAAGTATTATAATATTGTTTTACAATTTCTATAATATAAGTAATGTGCACACACAAATATCATTAAATTAAAATAATTGATAGACGCATCACATATGAGTGGACATCAAACCAAACATTTTTATTCGAGGTTACAGACAGTTTCGTACACGATAAATCTGTGTGTAAAATTCTTTTACTTTCTATTTCAGACTGATTATCAAAATAGGGTTGCGTAAATCCTTATTTAACATTCAAATTTCTTATTTTTAGTTAAATACATGCACATGGACACACAAATACACACACACACACACACACACACACACACACACACACACACACACACACACACACACACACACACACACACACACACAAATATATATATATATATATATATATATATATATATATATATATATATATATATATATATATATATATATTTATATATATATATATATATATATATATATATATATATATATATATATATATATATATATATATATATATATATATATATATATATATATATATATATATATTATGTTTGATAAAAGTAATTAGTCTATAGCACAGGCAAATTGAAAAAAGTAAGCAAAAAGCTCACTGTTATATTTAATTAATTTTATAAGCATATATTTTTTAAATATATTTAAATTTTTCAAATGAAAAAGAATCTTTAATATCTTGCGAATACTCAATATATCAAACAAGACATATTTCTTTAATTTTTGAAATACACTGGAATTAAAAAAAGCTATACCAGTTCACAAAATATCGAAATATGTCTTAATTGAATTCATTAGTAATAAAATATTTATTTCAACAAAAATTGTATATTCACACAAATAGATTACGAAAACTAATTTTAGATAAATGCACCTAATATATTTTAAATTTTTATTGTCTATGTAGGACATTCCTTTGTTAATAACATTATTTTGCTGAATAGTGTGAATGCTGATACAAGGAAGAGCTCTCTTTTTATTTTTAATTTATCTTTATTTTTATAAAATATTTAAATAATACTTGATTTTGCTGTACAAAAACAGAATCCTAATTTTTTTCATTCTCATACTCACAGGAATAAACTACAAATATGACATTTATTATTACTCAACTGTATATATTGTTCAGGAGAATAAAACTTCTGTTCTGAGAACGTGGCAAGGTCCAGCAGATACTCGCTTTTGGAAAGATTGGAAAATGAAATAAAACTCAAATAGAATGTTTTATTACAATTGTTAATATTATCTATGCAATTCAAAAGATTTACATAATTTTTCAGCCTAATATTGTCTTGATGTATACAAGAAAGGTATTTTAAAATTAACATATGAAAATAAGCATTATCCTTATTAGAAGCAACACTTTGACTAGTAAAAATGCCCTTATTGAAATTTCGGTATTTTTGTCAATGCATTAACGAAATTATTTAACAAATTAGTGACAAAGAAACAGTGCTCCATATTTTTTATTAAGTAATATTTTCAGATTATCTAGTAACATGTTTTTAGTTGCTTGCTTGTTTTACATTACATACAAACATTTTTTCGGACACCGCGCCAAATTTAACCAAAACACGTCTCTCTCTCTCTCTCTCTCTCTCTCTCTCTCTATATATATATATATATATATATATATATATATATATAATATGTATATATATGTATATATATAATATATATATATATATATATATATATATATATATATATATATAATATGTATATATATAATATATATATATATATATATATATACATAGAGAGAGAGAGAGAGAGAGAGAGACGTGTTTTGGTTAAATTTTAAAGTTATTATTAAAGTTATTGTAAGTAGTACAATTATCCAAATAAACCCAACAGTGCTAAAACTTGAATGAGATTTTATTTCTTTATTTTTAAGCATTTCATATTTTATTTTAATTAGAAACACTCAAATATAGATATGTATGGAAAATTTTTCGAGTGTAAATAAACTTTAATAGAAATGTGAAAAAGTCCAAATTTGTATTTTCTTACATCAGTAAACATATGCCTTTCCAATTCTTCTAAATGAAATTCACCACTCAGGTACTCTGAAATAGAATGAAGCAAATGCTCAAATATTGGACACGCCAAAAAGAAAGCTGCAGAGATTGATTTTATCATTTTTGTATTCCGCCTGAAATTGAAAATAGAAGAAAAACTGGAAGAACCGACTTATCTCTAGTTTCTATATCTACTTCCGAAATTTTAACCGATATCACAGCCATCGATTTTCGATCTTATTGATTTCTTTTGAACATATACAAGATCTCTCAAGAGTTCTTTCTTTAAAAAACAAACATTTACCAGTTTAAACCCGCTTTATAAATAGGAAACTATGCAATGCGGATATATTACCCCGTAAGATATTGTTTCCTTCTTCTACTTTAATACAGTCATACGTACACACAATCTTCTCAGCAAAAATCTATCGTTTCACGTTCAATGGTATAAGTGGATTAAATTTAACATGGATTCGACAATAATATATATATCGACCTTTTAATGTGAGCAGGATATTGAAGAATATCTAAAAACATCAGACTTATGACTTTGTCTAAAGCTAAAATCTTATTGATATTATATTTTTGTGAATTCAATAAGTTATAATCAAGGCTAAATTTTCTTAGGTTAAGTAATATAGTATTTTCCTTGCTCTCGTTTTTATACTATATTTCATGTTTAGAAAATTATTTTATTTTACATTTAAATTTATTCTTTTTTTATTTATAATTTAAGTTTTTATGATTTAGGAGAATTATCAAAAATTCAGATAACATTGCTGTTGAAAATGACATAAAAATAATATTTTTTATATTAATATCAGTGTCCAAATTAAAAGTAACAAATGTTATTATATTTCAGTAAATAATAAAGAAGTGTTAAATTTTTATAACTTAGACAATAATATACCATCTTAATAAATGTTTATTTTAAGGTATATGGATGTATATTTAAATTTCTTATTTTATATTTATTATAACAACTATTATTATCACTTAGGAGAATTATAAAAAATGAGATAACTTTACTATTAATAAACAAAGGATGTCAATTTCTTAAGAACATATTAAAAATAAAATATTTCAACACATATTAAAAATGTTTTGCTAATTTCTAAAAATCATCAACAAATATTCAAGAACCAAGGAAAAAACACCATGAACGTTCGCATATATAAAAGTTAATTTTTTTGCGGATGCGTCTCTTATTGTAAGTTAAAAGTAGTAAAGTCATTCGACTACTCTTTTTAAAATAAGAATGGAATGGAATCCAGGGAAAATATCATCAATAATATGAAGAATCAAAGAAGCTGAATTTATGTACTCAGATAAAAAAAAAAAAAAAAAAAAAAAAAAAAAGATTGTAAGCAGAGAAGATTTATGTGACAACTTACGTAGAAAGGAATATATTCATTTAGAATAATAAGAATATAAAATATTCAATATTTTTATATCATTTTAATTCGTGTTCAGAGGAATAGTCTTTTAAAAGCTGTATACAATATAGGATTTATGGTAATTATTTCTTTTCTGAAAATTAAAAATTTACAATAACATTTAGCACATCGTTATTGCTCTATATTCTTTATGTCATACTATGTGCATCATTCATACTGATCTCTCTTAGTGAGTAAACGAGCTAACAGTCAAGAGTGCACATTTTCAATTTTTTTCATACATTTCCATTTTTAAATGTAACAAGTGACCTAAGAGATAAGTCAAACTTTTAAAATAGTTATGTATGGTGATTCTTATATATGGAGATGTGGTGTTTCTGAACAATTTTAATTTTTAAAAAAAATATTTCTTTTAAGTAGGCTTACATACATCTTGAGAATCTTCTTCTGAAAATAACAGTATACAAGAAATAACAGTGAAAATAACAGTATCAAATATGTTTATACAGTTAATACCCTTCCTAAAATCATGATATATTTTTACTCATTTTTTTATCTTCTTAGGCCAACAGCTAAAAGACCTAACTAAAATACAAGAATTTATGACTCACAGCAACAATGTAAACATTAATTCTTAGCCCTAATGAAATTACCCGAAACTCTATTTTTTGTGGTAATCGAGAACATTTTCAAATGAGAGAGATACATCCTGAATTTTACTTTAAATATCTATCATGCGTATTCGAATTAATTTCAATCTGCAAGCATTGAATTTTTACCTAAAACCATTTTTTTTAAATTTTAAGCTTTTTTTCTTAATCTCTATTTAGATTTTATGCCAAAAATTAAGTCTATAATATTTAAGTATCTTAATTTCATAATCACGTAATTTAGGACGCTAATTAGCAAAGTTTATATACAATGTTTATTCAGTCTTTTAATAGCAAATAACATAGTTACTTATTTTCTGTATCACATATTATCAGTTAAATATTGAAAATTTACAGTTTTGATGAAACATATTTAACCAATTTAAGTTTTCTAAGATTGATCGAATTGGTTATCGGAGGAAATTTCAATTCGTAATTCAGGACAAATAATCGATAACTGCTCTTCTGTATAAAATGCAAATAGTAAGTAAAGAAATCTTGATTTTAAAAAAAATAAATAAAATGTGTATTTTCACATTCGATGAATAGAGACATAGAGTAAAAAAACAAAATTCTCTAATTATATTGAAAATTAATTATTAATAGAAGTAATAAGAATAGTAAATAAAAATAGCAATTTACATTTTAACATGGTTATCTAAAATAATCTATGAATTATACGAAAATAATAAACTGATATTTATATTTTTAATTTTAATATTATAAAAGTAGCTGAAGATTAATTTTTTATGTATAACTTTATGATGATACTCTTTAATACCTATGTTAAAATAATATTTTCATCGAAATAACAAACATGTATATAATGGCTTAAAATCTTAAATATCATTTAAGTCACTTTTGAAAAACTGGCTAAAACAAAATTTGAAGTCCACTGATAAACATAATTAATACTGATTTATATTTTTAATAAAGTGTTAGCACTGGATATATTTAGACAATTTTTTATTAAAGACAAAATTATATTGGATAACAAGAATTTTAGTTTGATCCTCTTTTAATCCATAAAATATCCTTATTTTTAACAAAATACTTTAATAAGGAGAATCACTTTTGTCTTCATTGTTTAAAATACATTTTGATTTACTACTCGTTCAATTTTCTTTATTTTTCTAAAAACTAATAACTTTAAGAAAACTTAGATGCACATTCGAATTATATTTTCTATTTTCAAATAAAGTACTTCATGCGGATAAATATCAATCCAGTTTAATAAATCTATTTTTAATCTTAAAATATATTTTGATATTTAAGTAAGAACAAAAATATTTCATAACTTTCTCCAGTTTGAGAAAATACTAAGGGGAGCAAAATAAACTTAAAATACTTGAACAAGAATTTTATAAAAACTAATAAAAATATCTCATTTATTATTAAAAAGAGCTCAACCACACATCAAACTTAGCTACCCTATAAAATGTATACTTTTACTTTATGAAAATACAGATCGATATATGATCACATATCTTAGATTAACTCCAAGTCAGAATACCACATCCTCGGACTTAATATTAAAACTGATATCAAACCTTATAAAAACAACCTTTTCCTTCATATGTCAAACACACGTGGGTTTCTAAAAACGCATCGAGTTCTCAACACAATTGAGAAGAGTCATGAGTTTTTGGTCTGGAGAAAATAAAAAAATCAGCAAAATATAAAAATAAAAATATTCACCTACCAGAGCTCAACAAACAGAAGCGATGATCTCATTTTGATGCCTGGTCCATAACTTGAAAAAGAAAGAAAGAAAGCAGAAGTGGGGCGAGCTGAGAGAATTTATATTGATGTTATGTCTCCCTGCTGGCGCCCCCGCACTACTCCACTTGTCACTGTTGCTATCCCCAGGGATGACCTTAAGTCAACATACGTGATTTCAGGCAACCAGGGGGAGAAGGAAGAACAAAATAAAAAAGGGCGCTGGACTAAAGAAAGGAAAAAATTCTATACGCACTTGAACACCAGGCATTGCCAGTTAGTTGTTGATCTGGGAAACTCTTCACTAATCAATACTCTGACTCCAAACAATGAGGCATTTGGCATTGTGTTTGTTCTTCCTCTTAACAGTTTGAAGTGAATGGATTATAAAAAAAAATTATACCACCTCCTCTCTATTGGAATTTCTACGTTGCATTCTCAACTGTAATCCTGTTATATGATTTTAATAGAAATCGCAATTCTCTAGACAATGAATGTAAAGGGGAGTTGCCAAGCAGTGGATTTCCTTTGCAAATTAATAGAGCAAACATTTGATGAGAACGACTAAAATACATTAATAATTAAGCTTCTATATAAAATTGTTTGATATTTTTATATGGAAAAATTAGTTTATAAAGGATTGGAAATCAAATTACTCTTTTTGATATTATAATAAAAATTAGAAACCGTTAAAAATAATTAAAAACCGTTAAAAATTGTCCTTACAAATTGTTTAAAAAATTTTTAAACTGAAAATTATCCATATTTTTTTAGTAAAGTATACTATATAATAGTGGAAATTCTTTGTTTATATATATATATATAAAAGACAGTTATAAGTTTAAGGCATCATAGCTGCATTTATTAACGATCCTCTTTATTCAGAACGTGTTTGAAAGTTAACGTAATTACGAGAACTTTCACATATCTTAATCCAAATAGTCTATATCTTGAAGAAAATTTGCTCTTTGCTTGTTTTAATTTTTCTTAATCATTCTGTTGATAATATTAATAATATAAATCATCATACTTAAATTATTTGTGATTTAAATTCAGGAACTAGAAAAAGTAATAATAAAATTATCATGTTAGAATTTATAAATTTGAAATTAAATTAACCAAGCTTTATATTATAATAAAAATTAAATTATTAATTAATATTTAGAAAATTGTGTTTGATGAAATTGACAATCTTCCAAAAAAGTTTAAAAAAAATAATAAATTAAAATAAAATAAATCATAAAACTTAAGCTAATAAATACTTTAAAGTGATTCTTTGGAGGAAATGCAAATGCTTGTTGTAAAATTTACTATTATTAAAAAATTTTCGGGGGAAAGATAATCAAATTAATGATATTCAGAGTTTAAAAATTAATTTGATTAAAATTTCATTATTAAAAACATTTTACATAGCCACGTTTATAAGCATCACTTGTTGTCCAATAAAATACTGCATATAGTTCCTAAGATTGTATATAATTCTTTACAATGATTTAGAGAATTATAATGAATTATGCATTTATGCACAAATGATCTTAGAAGGCTGTTAGCTTTACTTTTAATAACAGCTACATTTTTCTGTGGTTTTCTCAAACATTTATGTTAAATAGGTTTATGAATTTATAACTTTTTTTTTTAAAAAAAATCACTATCGTTTTTGAATCAAGATATACATTTTCTAACTTTTATATGACCCTTTTCTTAGCTTCACAAGAATTAATATCCTATTACATTACGCTTTAAGTGTCATAAGTGATGATGACAATGTGGAGAAAGTGTGGTGACAAAGTGTCCGAATAAAAGAATACACACTTTTCTTCGAGTGAAAATTTGTAATCTCGTGCTTTCATAATATAAAAAAATAACAGTATCAAAACAAAATTTGTTCTGTAATGATTGCTTTCAAATCATGTTTATTTGGATGAATTAAAATATTAGATTAAATTTAAATGAATCTTATCTTTTCAATTAATATCAGTCCATTAATTTTTTAAGGAATTTAACATTCAATATTTTCAAGTATTCCTTGACCACTCTCTTCGATGCACAGTTTTAACCTCTTATATCCTAAAATATTTTTTGTTGATAAATAAAAATATTTACCTGAAATGCTAAGCGAAACAAATTATTTTCAAAATATATGTAGATGATCATGTTTCTTTAACTTTTAAACAGATCAAGTCAGATTAATTCTTGGAATATTTTGTTTTTATTCTCAACAAAATGCATTTGTGCTTCCGTTACACAGTTATCATAGAGAATAAGCACACAATTCACGCTTCCATTATTTTACACTTTGGAACAATTAGATGCTTATGACGAATAAAATAAATTAATGAAACATTTTTCTTTCACATCGGAATTTGAACTTTTTTTTCCAAAAATGACAAGAAATTAACAAATTCACGGAAATTTATAATTTCTGTAAAATGATTATTATTTACTAATTCTGGAACATTTTTAAAATTTTATTTGGCATCGCATGGTATATAAACAAATGACTTGAATCTGTCGTTAAATAAAGTATGATATATCCCCCCAAGAGATATTTCGCCAAATCTAGCATCCTTTGTTTTGATTATTGTGTTGCCGATTTAAGTTTTTATTTCTTTTCGGATTTTTTTTTTTTTTTTGTCAGATTTGTTTTTTTTTCTCGTGTCTTACGTCATTTTTCGTCATATACATGGTTTTCTGGGTAGGGCAACAGCTATTAAATTTATCGTTCTGCGTTTCAGTTGAGCAGACTTTGAGAAATTTCCCCTTCTAAAAACACGTGTTTAGCTAGATGATGAAAAAATCACAAAATCGGCAGTTGGTTGATATATCATAATAGTTCCTTAAATATTTTATAACCCACAGCAAAAATTATCTTCCAGGAGGATTTTTTTTTTTCATACAGTAGACTATATTCACTTTACGCAAGTAAGGAAACTCAGAAACTACTAAGGATGCAGCTGAAAATACTAGTATGCAGATGGCAGAAATATAATATACCTCTCAAGATCTTTAAGAATGTCTGGGATAGTACTCGACATCTTTTGCTTTAAGGATCTCTGTACCGCAATTAGACTGCGATAAAATCAACGTATGGCTCTTACGAAGTCTCAATGTGATTCAACAGTGGGTGAAAACAAAAGTTGTGTTTCCATGTCATGGATTTCCTAAGGAGCTATGTTGTTGAACGGAATTTTAACATCACCCGCTTAATTGCCTTCCATAAAGACTTTTCATGGATAAAGAGTTATATTTATGGGTCACCAGAGAGGATACCCGAACAACTCTTAATCACCTATCTCAATAGATGTGCATGTTGAAAAGAGAAGCGCAACTCTCCCTTCCCGAGGCTCAACAGTTACGGGCATCTAACCCATGACAAATAAAAAGATTTGACACAGCGTAATGGATAGTCAAGGAGCCTGAAAATATTGTATTTTAATGTCTATCTCATAAATAGACTTCCAAGAGGGCTTTTTATGTACATTGGGCCATATTTACATGTTTCAAGCAAAATAACCGTTAAATTATCCATCCGGCAGACTTGCATAAAGTAAGCAAATTTGTAACACTGTTGTCCTTTTAACAGTTGCTGCGCTCAAACCAAACCTTTAGCTCTAAAAAGATTTGTCCTACCATTAGAACATGGTAAGCATAAAAATATCACCCATGTGGCTGACAGCCAAATGGGCAAAGTCACTTATGATGATTTTTAATATTCACCATGTAAAGGGCTTTTCAGAGAAATTACCATAGCCAGTGAGCTTTATTTATATTTCGAATTTGAAATATTTTCATGCATATACTCAGACAGATGCTGATGTGACTGACTGTAGTACAACATTTATCTCCCGTAGCTCAATAGTGACTTTTTCACATCGAGATCTTTTATTTCTAAAGTGCGCTGTACATCTACTAGGTGACGGTGCGACAAAATCAAGAGCTTGCAGCTATTGAATCTTAATAATTAACACTGATAATAAAAACGTGTCAGCACTTAGCACATTTTGTATTGATGTTATTAAAAATCCATTGCTTTTTTTAACTAATGACAAGAATATATTTCAACCGATATAACATATATTTCAACAAATTTAACATGATTCATTTTATGCAACCATGAAAACATTACAACTCAAATAAAATTTCAGCTTTCAATAAATTAATATCCAACTTTATCATCATAAATTCAATTCTTCAAAAATAATAAATGCAAAAAACGTTTCCCACGATTTTGACACATAGATAGCTTATATTTCTGTTAACTAATCTTTCAAAAATGTATTTTCTAATTGCTATAAGATAATATTTGATAACAATAATTTTTTAATGCAGATTTAATGTTATTGTAAGAATTATTTTAGTCTCAGAAATTTAAAAACTTATTTGGAAACGAGTAGAAATTAATGTATACAGGATCCCCAAGGCATATGTTAAAAATTATGATATAAATATCATTTTTAAATAACCAATTATTTTCTCTATTTACATTATGTTTAGTTAGACAACAATTATGAATAAAATTAATCTAATTCTAAATCTCCCAAGAGAAAGATATACGCATTTCACAAAAGTATTTATATTAACAATAATTAGTAATATAACATTTAAATTATTTGGTCTCAAAAAAGTATCAGATATTTTCAATGTATTCATAATTTTGTGTTCTTTATGAAATCCCTATAAAACTGTTTTACGAAAATATTTATATCTCAACCAGTGGAATGTGACTGCATTATAATTTATTAGAAAAAACAATGCTTCACAATAAGAAGTGTGAAGTATATAATAAAATAATTAATACATCTAAAAGTGTGAATTATAATTATTCTCGTTATTTTGATATATATATAAGGACCTATATTTGAACTTAGAAGACATGTTTCATCGGTCATGATAATTAATTTATATTTCATAATAATCATAGAATTACGTTAATATATTCCGGATCAAATGCAATTTAATTTCTATTAATTATAAAAATTACAGATTCTGCTTCATTAAGCTTAAAATTAATTCATTGAAATGAAAGACAATACATTGTAAAGAATTGAGAATAGATAAAAATGCATTAGTTCTACCTTAAATCCCTGTGACAAGCATGAAGTTAAATTTCCATTTAAAACTAAAATCGGAAATCATATCTTGCACTTGTACACAGATTAATTAAGTTCTTAGATTCCAATCCTGCGCATTTCATGCTTTTAATTAAAATTCCTATCGGAAAATTAAGGATTACAGTTCATCATCATTATAAATATGAATCAGTATAATATTACATGTAATCAAATATCGGTGAAACGCCACACTGTCAACATTTAATTTTAATTGATTGGACGTAACTCAGAATTCTTCGTATACTTTCAACTATAACGATAAATTTACATTCTATTTTTAATGCATATATGATTCTAAATATGATCATGTAATACATTATTTATAAATAGTTAAAATCAATTTAAATACATTGATAAATGTGGATACCTAAATTAAATGCGGCATTATTGATGAATATCAATTTTATTATTAATAAAATGTTATAACTCATTTGTTTTATTAATTATTTCCATTTATATTTTCGGTTAACGTATCATTAACATAAGCTGATTTTGAATTTAATCACGCTTATTCATCTCCTGTTTTTATATTTTATTCATATTTGCTGATAAAGTATGTGCATTAAAAATTATTTTTCTCGTTCTTTTGAAATTATTCAAGAAATCATAACATCTTGAGAAGGATTTCTCCATGAATAAAATAAAACATTCATGTGAGCGATATTTTTATTCTTCTGTTTTATTTAACTATTAAAATATGAATGGAAAATGTAGACACTAAATATTTTGGATTTTTTTATCAGTATTGATTACTTCTAATGTTTTTATGGAGTTTAATTTTCTCCAATAATTTATTGCTGCAATAATAAGTTCAAAATATCAAATACATTGTTTTAACCAGTTTTAATGTGAAACCTAAATATTTAGATAATTCTAGTAAGCAGTAATTTCAATAGCACTGTATTAAATGCATTTGAATAAGCTAATTGTACACAAATTAGTATATTGGAAAGTTTCAAAATAGTGAACAGTTAAAATACCATAATATTTAATACCACACATGCTTACCAAATGTGTGTAATATATGTATTCTATTTAGAATGATAAATATTCTTTTAGGTATTTAAACATACTATAAACATTAATGTTTAATTTATGAGTACTTTTTTTTAAAAACATTTCTGTTTATTTCTCGTATTAAACATAAATTACAGGCACAATAAGTTAATTATTTTTTTATTTACTGTAATTAATTTTAATTTAATTGAGTTTGTTCTAGCTAAACTATCCACATATAAAATTTCTCTGCTATTTTATTCTAATGCAAAAATTTGGAAGCTAACTAAAAATTATTTATTTTATCATTCAATTGCATCTTATCATGCAATCAAATTTAAAGAAGATAAATATATGTTTTCTGTCTGAGTTTGTAAGTTAATTAATATATAATTTTTGTTTAATATATATATATATATATATATATATATATATATATATAATTTCTCATGTAAGAATATACCAATTAATTTTTTATTGTTATATTGCATTGCACGTAAACGTGTACTTAAAAATGGTACTACTTTTAATTATGAATCTAGTTTTGAATTATTTGTTCCACAGTATGGAAAATATTCCATAGACTGTCCAATCACGCAATTTACTTTGCTTTACTAGATAAGATATAAATTTAAATCAGTTTTATTTCTTCTGATAATACTTGATTATCTGTAACAGTTTATTTTTTATTTAGTACCAGAACTTTAAATTTGTAAAAGTCTCTATTTTAACCAAACGAGCTCTTGTTCATACATCAAATTATGAAAGTAGCATTAAAAATTCTTGTAATCGATGTATTTTTACATACTATTTATAGCTATTTTTGTCAGTTTTATTTAAGGAATTTAACATTTCATGGATACCTTGATATCTTCATTAGCACACATTTTGCTTATATTTATGAAAAATGAACCTAACAAATATACCTAATATAAATTAATCACTATTCATTGATGGAAATTAACTAAAATCATAAGTCTGACTGTATCATATGGAAAGCTATTTGTCTCTAACGGTATGTTCAACCCTTTCCTGTAAATTAACTAAATTTAAAACAGTAAAATTCTATCTCCCTAAACATAGTACAGTGAAATAAAGAGTGTCATTAATTAAGATCATTAATAAACAACGAGCAATAAGACTTCTTCCTTAATGGTGAAGGGAAATTAGTTCGAGAGTAAAAATGCACTTTCGTTTCCACTTTGAAGCGGATAAGTTAAATGTAAGTAGCGGTAAGTAAGCAATTCCTTTCATGTCATAAATTAAAAATTATATATTAGTTTCAGTGCCACATTTCCAGAAGTTTTCATTCACCTTATAGAATGATCCTTAAAATATCAAATCAAAGAGTGAATACTTGAAGATTAATATTACAGAGTATTTATGAGAAACTAGAAAGATGCTAATTGCTTTGCGATGATCTTTTTAACTTAATATTAATGGATATTAGAAAATCAATAATCTTCACTTTTATAGGAAATGAAGTAGATAATATATATTTTGTTTTTATTTCTACGTACTTATTAACTAGATTCTTATCATCCACATTTGTAAATTTTATTCTGAAAATCTTCAAATGCAAATAAAAGGAAGTTAATATATTAGTATAATCCTAAATTTTTAAATTTTAATTAATTAAATTTAAATAGTTTGTCGAGATCACTTTATTACTGCCATAATATATATATATATATATATATATATATATATATATATATATATATATATATATATATATATATATATATATATATATATAAATTTTACAATTCAAATGAAATTTTTCAGAAAGTACAATGCCTTTTATAATAACAGCGTAATTGTAAAGAATGTTTCATTCAAATAATAAAAATTGTTTTTAATATAATGTGCTAAATATAATTATGTAATTTAATATATATAATTGAAAATTTACTTAATTTTATTAAATATATATTTTATAATAAATTTTTATTAAATGGATATTTTATCATATGTCACAATCTTTTAATTTTAATTAATCAACCCCATAGAAATTTATCAAATTTTATTATTAAAAATTAATTTTTATGAAATCAATTTTTTTAAATAAATCAGCATTTTACATTTTATTAAATCAATTTTGTTTGTGCTTATCACAAATAATTAGCTTGTGAATTTACAGTTGTTTATAATGTAATGTGTAGCATCATGGACAAATTCTACTACGTATATCACGATATTGCAATTTAAAGTGCAAAAATTTATTTTTCAGTAAATACAAAAATAAAAATATATTCTATTGAGAGTAATTATTTCTTCCCCACATAAAATAGAAAAAAATATTTCAACGTTGCATTCTTTCACACTGAGATATTTTTTTCCCATTAAATAATTTTAAGTGTCAAAATTTATTTTTTTATAAATTTAAGTATTGCACATCTGTTCCTTTACATAGTAGTTGTTTGTAATGCTTCAACATTTGACAGACCCTAATACCCCTATTTCTTTAACACAAACTTAATATCCCTTCTTTGAACAGGAAAGGCAAATTCCTAAGGAAAGCTACTTGTAATAAGGTCTGGAAACATTGTTGAGTAAAATAGAACTAAAAGAAAGCACACGGTAACAGGCATCGAAAGTAACGTCTAAAGCGCATCTTCCTACTCAGTGCTCGTGTACCCGGAAAGTACAATCTTGTCACACAAAATCTTATGGATTACTCGAGTTGAGTTGCATACCGCTCCCTCGGCACCTTAGCACTGACAACTGAGACTCGGGAAATATCATGCAGGGTGGGATAGAGCACCTCGAAAAGAGGACTAGAGTCGAAGGTGGTGGAGATTTCGGAACTCTTCTTCTAGTTTTGGTATATCTCTTCGGCATTTTTTTTGAGAGGGGAAACAAAAAGAGCAGAAAAAATAAGATAAAAATATTATTCGAATTCATCAGTGTCATGCTATTGTTTTGACATTTGTTCCTGGGATGAAAAACACTCCTGATAATCAGACCCAAGGTAATCCACAGTCTACTGTAGGGTTTTTTTTTCGCAACAATATTTTGCCGTATCTTCATCTGTATAAATGAATTCGAAATTTCGTTTATTTTTCCCACGTAAAACAATTGTTTTTGAAAAAAATATGCAAGGATGGTTATGTATTGCTAAACTCAATTTTTATTCTAAAAAGCAAAATACATAACATGTAGATTAAGTGAACTGAAGAAGTGTTTAATGTTTTAAAAGTATATTCCTTTTATAAAATATTATTTTTGAAGTTATGCGAAACATTGCCTATTATATTGAAAAAATTAAATTATTGTTAAACAGGTTTTAACAGTTAATATAAGTATTGCATTGAACACCGTTTTAAAACATATTTTCCTCATCAATTCAAATTTCAAACATTTCAATACAGTCATATAGCCTAAATATTAAGAAGGCTAATAATGCTTACTATTTTATTTGTTAAATTTTTATGTACATATATGTTTCTTCTATACTTATATAATATTTGTAATTGCTTTCAATATCTCAAAATAAATAAATGCGTTCTATAAAATATGATGAATAAGTAATTTTTGGCAGAAAATCATTTAGATATTTTTTTGTTATTTTTCCTGTGCCCATCGGTATATCAAAATAGTACTAACAACAAATTTGTATACATTATGTAATAAACATCATGGTAAGTGTTTTTAATTTCTATTAGAACATAATAATATCGATTATATTATTGTATTTAATCTATTTATATTTGCAGAAACATGCTTAAATTGAGATCATATAAATTGTATCTTAATTAGCAAGTTTATAAGCTGAAAAATTGTCAAAAAATAATATAAGTAATAAAATAATTATTTTGTTTCAAGTAGTTCAATATTCGGGAAAACAAAGATTGAATTATTGTTGATTGCTTGATATTTTGCACGATTTAATTTAAAGAAAAAAATTATATTATTTTCATTTTATTATTTGGTCAATCTAATTTTTAGTAGTATCCACATATAATAAGACAGTATTTGTCACATCGTTGACCTCGATCTATCAGTAGCTTGTGGGTACATTTTTTGCTGGCCATGTTAACACTCCGTTTGGCTAAGTTTCATTGATATAATGCCAATAATTGCTTATTTCCCCCTCAAAACTGCCATCCATGATAAGTTGTTTAAGTAGTTTGATTTACCCCTTACTTATAGTTATGATACTTTATGTCCAAACACAGGTTCAAACACAAACAGCAAAAAAACATATTCTTAAGAGTAACGAAAACATTTTTACCAAGGTAGAGTCAAAATATGTGTTGACTGCTATTGCGTCTGTTAAGCAAATAGAGCATTGAAAATCATTTCAAAATACTTACGCATCGATTGGAAAAGAATAACCCATTGAATTATGCTGTAAGAAAAAGAGAACATATAAGTCATCTAAAGTATAAATTTAATAATTAACAATCAAGTATTATTAAAACCATTAAACATTAATAGAAATGCAATTCATTCTTCTTTTAAAGGTCAATTTTGGCCACAAAGAACAATTACAATGAAACCTACACTTTAATCTTACTCTAAATCATTACATGCATGTAAACCCAACATTGGATTGGAACCCACAACTGTTAAATCTAAGTTCAGAGCGCTAATCCTTCAGATACCAGTTCCAAAAATATTAATCGATGTGACATTTTGAGTTATATGGAAAATAATTGCTGCAAGATTCGTTAATCTGAGTGGGTTTTACCCTAAGGCAAAATATCATAGATAAGTATTACTTATGTATTATGTATTTATACTATTTATTAAAAATAATAAATCATTTTGAAGCATAAATATGTTTCACAAAGTTGAGTAATACTTGTATTTTTAAAATTGATAGTGGTGGTTGTTATGTAAACACCTCCTCGATATTTGTTTCTTATATATTCTGAGAGTCGCAATTAAAATATTGCATGTGGCATTTTTGTACATATCTTAACTTCTTTTATAACTCTTAAGAGAAAGTGTGTATCTTTTAACAGATTTAATTGTCTTTATTTACTTTTCTAATTATAATCTGTATGAAAACATTCCTAAATACCCATAAATCAAACTAGCTTCATATGAATTGATGCTGATTTATTATGAATAAACAAGACACAAAATTCATCTTCAGTAACTGAGATTAACAATGCTCAAATAACTGATAATAGATACTAGCTTTCCTTTCACAGCACTTATTTTTAAAACCAGTAAAATTTTTTGAAAAAATTAAAATTGTGCCTGAAATGGAAAATTTTGCACTTTAATGTAACCTGAAGAATTAGGCCTATTAATATCATCATGCCAACAATAAGAAAAGAAAGTGTGTACAACTTGACTAAAAATTACTGCAACATTAATAAAAGTTGATTCTTTACAATTTATAAGTAATAAGAATCAGATAATCAACCTTGTTACATGGGACTTCAAAGGCAAAGTATTTAAGAGACATTCGGTAGTGTCCGTGTGACTTATGTTTTAAACAAAATGCTTATGGATAACTTTTTTCCATTTATTTCATAGAATATTTTTTCTATTTTATTAATAATAGATGAAACATATGTGTAATATAGCAATTAACAAAATCTAATTTATATACTTTAAGGCTTTTTTATTAATATGAATTTCAGGGTATCGTTTATATATAAATAACGAAGAACTATCTTTAATATTTTTTACTTAAATATAGAGTAAATAAAGAAATCATTTAAAACTAAATATATGTATTTAAAATGAGTAAATAAATAAGTATACAAAGTTTCTAAAATATAGCTGACCCTGTTATGAAAAACAGAAATCTTTAAAATCTATAGATAAATTTCAGGAAAGAAAGAAAATGCATTAAATATGCTAGTACATGCTATAAGTTGCATTAAAAAATATACATTGCAAAAAATATACATTAAGAATCTGTGTAATGTTTGAATGTTCATGAGGAACTTTAAATATATGTGCAGAAAGCATCAAAAGAATATTGACTTACTTATTTAAATAAAACTATTTTTTATACATGATTATCATTATTGCCCATGGTATTGGCGTAATGTACAAAAACATGAAGTTAAAATGCAAAATTCGTTGCCCAGCCAGTATGGTGGTTACAACCCTCGGCTTCTGCCGGGCGGGTTCGGGTTCGACTCCCGAGTAAGACGTGGTTGTTATGTGTCGCCGGGATACATCGTTTATTAATAAAATCTGCTGTGCTCGTCTAGTTATCCTGTTTGCCTACCGCTCTATGTATCTCGGCATCTAGGGTGCGATGGTGCCCCCCCCCCTGTAGTGCACCCAAGAGGTCGTTGTTTCTGGCCGGTTCCTTGGGTATAAGGGGACAATACATCCCGATATACCCCGACCATTGGTGAAAAAAGATGCAAAATTCAAAGCATCATCAAAATGAAAATATTTTAATTAGCTTTTTCACAAACAGTAATTTTTGCGGTTGTATATGCTTTCTTCGGTATTTACAGTCTCAGTGTCACTATTAATTGATCACTAGGAAAATTCAATTCATTCTAATTTAAATTGGCAATCGTAGCAGAAAGATATTCAAAGTAATATCTTATATAAAAAATATAGTTTTATGAATAACAAGAAAATATTTAACAGAAAACTATGAAATGAAAATAGAAAGAAAAAACTTCAGTAATGCCATTGTATGTAAATAAAACACTTTTATAAATTTAAATTTATAAAAGTGTTTTATTTTATTTTAGCATTTAGTTTAGTTTAGTTTTAGCATTAGTTTAGTTTTAGCATATTTGAATTTCTTCTTAAGAAGAAATTCAAATATGCTAAAACCCATTAAAATTTCTTTCTGAAACTAGAAGATACATGTATTGTTCCATACCTAAGAAAACTGATTTTAACCAAAATTTTACAAACACTATTAGTTCATAAGATAATTTTAAATTATCTGCATCCTCTTTAGTGTTAAAGTGCCGCAGGATAAGAATCTTTAGCAGTGATGAGAGGTTTGTACAAAGTGTACGCATGCATAAAATACTTTAATTAAGGTACATTATACATCATTACCCACACACTGGTTGACCTTTCAACATATATTCAATGAAAGTCCTGCGCATTTTGGAGCAACCTCTGAAGCTTAGGCTTATCTCTATCCACAATTTATTTGTAAGCAGGAAAAGTGCTTTTAATGCTCACAAACTTATTATTTGTAAGTAGTAAAATATTAGAATTTCATAAGCGATTTATTTAAGCTTCTTATCGTAACTATATTAGGTTATGCCTGCATATGTATAAAATGAATTACATCGAAGTATAATGTATTTACCATCATCTAATTGCTTATGTTTATTTATGTATAATAATATATAATAATTTTTAAGATCAGCACATTTTATTTATATTATTAAATGTTGATGCGTTTAACTGAATGGGAAAGTTCATTTGAATGCATCTTATATATGACAAATTATTCAACAAAATTAATTTAAATGTAGAAAAGGTATTTTTTATTGAAAAAATAGCTAAAGTACATAAATATATGTAAACAAAAATACTTATTTTAATATGCTTCTTTAGTTTTAATGTATTATAAATACAAATTAGTTATATAGTTCTGTTAAAATACACAAATACCTTAGTAAATATCAATTAAGTTAATAAGTTTTCAGAGGAAATTTTATTTCTGCCATAAAAATTAATTCATAATAATAAAATGTATTATTTTTGTATGTTTTACCTGGAAGCACTTATAAATATATTAATATATTTTCTATCAATTCATTTATATTAAAATCTAATTAATTTTCGATTTCACAATCAACTTATTCTGAATGCTATAGTAAAATTTCAAAAAATGCAACGACGCAAAATCTGTAAACCAAGAGAATTTAAGATAATCTGAAACTAGAAACTTCTATATAAATACAACTAAAAAATGCATGTGTACTTCATTTTAATCAATTTATTTTGATTAAACTTTTAACAAAATGAATTCTAATTGAACTATTTCAAATTGAAAACTTTAGTATGTCACATAAATCAATTATAGACTGCTAGTTAAATTTTAATGAAATACACTTGTATTTAGATATCTTATTTAGAAAATTTGTGAGGCACAATAATGTTCTAAGGGGGCTGTCACTAGCAAAATATTCCCTAATTAGCTAATTAAATCAATTCGTTAGTGTACCTTGTTTAGTTTAAATTACATTATTATGTGTGGGTACCTTAGACACCTCGCTTTAAGACATCAACAATAAAACATTAACTAAATAATTATTTATAGGGCTGCAACATTGTAAAACTTAATTGAAACTTTATTTATTTATTTCATCAATAGCCTGACTTTCGATATCATAGCCACACCCATAGCTCTACTTAAAATATTTGGATCGGATAAGATATTTTACGGGAAGGAATAAAGAAATTATTAATTTCATTTTTGTTGCACTTCCGTGACAACATTCATTACCAGTGCATGAATGAAATTTGAATGTTTTATGAGGTAAAATGCAAATATTTCGAGATTAGCCTAAGAAAAGAGGTATTATTGTTACAACTTTAATAGGAAATACCTATTTAGTGAAAATGCTTTTAACAAATCAATAACTTACCCTCTGAGTGTTCCTTTAAATTCAATATAATTTAGAATTTTACATATATAATGCAAGAAATTATCATTCATTAAATAAATTGAAAGAAAATATTAACTTTAATAGAGGCACAGATACCTTTTCAGGCATGGTAAAAATACAAATTTTGTGTAAATGGGCTTTCACAAAATTTCCTTATATTGTTGAGAAGATAAATCATTTTCAGTTATTGGATAATGTAATTTCATTTTAATTTTTAATCTATAAGTTAGTTTAGACAATTGAACAAAAAGCTATTTAAAAGAGATTCCCCTTAGATCTTTTTATGTTAGCTAGTGTTTCAAGCAAAGAAAGTAAATAGAAAAGATTTTTAAAAATTTTCAATTTACATGCTAATTTTGTTAAAATAAGTTGTTTTCGTAAATAAATATTTATAAAACATTTATGATAAAAATTAACAAAAATTCTCATAGTCGAAATTAAAAATGATATTATTTTGGTGATAAAAATTTTATACATGGTCTTTTCTAGAACATATATTGATTAAGCTTCAAATATAATATATTAAATGATACGCCATCAAAATAGCTTCCTTCATATAAAATTGAGAATATCATCTTGATCAATTTAATTAAGAAATAATGACTTAAATGCTTAAAATAATTGATAATTTTCCAAGAAACGTTAAATGGAGCAGTACAAATTACATTCGATTCCTTCGTATACAACTTTTATATTTCAAACAATTAATTAGGTTATGTATGTGATCAAATAATAAAAGGAACTTTATTTGAATTCATATTATTATTTTTATTATTCTAGTTTTAAAGCCTTTATGCTTGAGATTTGGATAACATTAAAGGACAAATGTAAGAGAATTTGGAAAACCATAAAAAAAAATTACAGTTTTTATATTTACTACAAAATAATAAGTTTAACACACAATTTTCATAACAGAAGTATTAATTTAAAGTGGAACATTTTATATAATATTTTATTTTGTTTTTTTATAGTTTGAAATACTTACACTCTCAAAAAGAGATTGAATGATTTTCAGAAATCGAGGAGTTTCAGATTTGTCTTTATTTCGCTTCCGATCTTAAATTATTTTGGTATATAACATAAAAGAAAATATATAATTCTGATTAAATTGGATTCATTGTAATATTGGTTTTAAAATTATTTTTAAATTTTAAGATTTATTGCGCTTTAGTTAGAAAAAGAAGGGAAATGCATTTCGTTTGACTGGAATTAGCCTTTATATTTTTAATAGTATAGCTATTGCATCAAATAATACAGTAAAATGTGTAATATACTAAGATATAAAACAAAGACTATTTTATGATATTCAAACGAAATCTATTGTCATGAAACATTGAATAAAATGGAAAATATGATGTTGCAGTAGTAGTTATATATAAATAAACTACTTCATAAATTTTGATTTAAAGTAGTCCATATAGATAGTCAAATAAATATAAGCCTGCGCAACGATGCTGAAAATTTTACTCTTTAATGACAATAATTTAGACATTTAAATACATAATAAAAACTAATTCATGCAAGGAACCAAATCTGGAAAATACTTTTAAATTTTAGTGTTTGCTTTCATAATAATTTTCGAATATAGAATAATGGTTGCTTTCAACAGTAAAAAAGTGCTAGCAATTTGTTGATTTAAACACATTTACTTTGAATTTCTAAATTGTAACATATTTTGGTTTTATTGTAAGGGAACAAACCAAAATCCTCAAAAAAAGAAATTAACCAGTAATCTAAAATAAATGTTTTGGTTCTGTGGCTTCTCTCTATATGCTTATACTTTAAAATTGGCCATATATCAAGTAGATGGCTTAAGAATGTGTCTAGAAAGGAATTGAATAAAGGAATGGCAATAAATCATTTCTCTTGAAATGCGTTTTCGCATTTTTTGTCGTAAAATGATTTTACCATCTGGCTGTGACACGATCGTAACTTTGCACTTAAACAACTTCAAGTACTATTCAGTTACTTTTGAGTGCACAATTAGTTCAGGTAATAGTTTCTATAAACATAAGATTTTGACATTAATATTTCCACAAGTTTTCGAATGATTAATGAAATAGCGGAAATTTTAATTTTATTCATATTTTTCTAAGTTTTAAATCATGGCTGTTTATTGAAACATGATGTTTTACAAGATATAATTAATCCTATTTGTCATTATCATTTTTCCATTTGTGACATGATACAAATGTTACTATTTTAAATTTGCTAAAATATAATCTAATAGCTTCATCATTACAGCCGAAGCAGGAAATTTTATATCAGTATTGTTGTATCAAAAACAAAATTTTAAGAGAATAAATTGGCACAAACAATATTGATTCAGTCTTGAAATACTATTAATAAATATGCAAATTTTAAAGTATTTTGGTTATTATTTATACATAAGTGGGAATATAATGTTTAGATATCCATTTTTATGAATAACTTTCAATTCAAAAAAGTAAATATATACATGCATATTTCCTTTTATGAGTCCCTAAATATTTTTTTAATTCATAAAAATAAATAATCGCATAAATTTGTTTCATGTACATAGTTTAAAAGGAATTCTCACAAGGAAATATCTATGCATAAAATATTCCTTTACGAATATTTTTCTTGTGTAAATATTTTGCGCCATTATTTTGTATTTATATCTTTATATATATATATTTCAATATAACTTTGGAAATATATATTATTCAATATTTTTTGCTTTCTACTATCATCCGAGCATATTTATATAGTTATATATTATTTTTATTATTATTATAAAATGCTAGTATATATTGATCTTAAAAACTCGTTGTTTAAAGCTATATATCAATAAGAAACGTTTAATTTAGCATGCGTGTATCTTATAAAAAGTAATTTAAGATTAAAATAATTATAACATACTATGTGTATGGAGAGAGACTTTTTCTATTGGATTACATATGAGTTATCTTTTAATAAAAGAAGAATATTTTCACAAATAAACATTTCATGGAGTTTTTTATGTAACTAAAATTCTGATATTACAGTGTTTAATTCTGATAATTACAGAATGACATTTTATTAAACGGTTACATAAAATCATATAATATTTTGTATTTAATAATTTAAAATTTATACTTTTGTATATCAAATTAACAGCATGCATTTAATTCAATGTTTCTTAAATTTTCTTAATTTTTGAATCTCATACTATAGTTAACGATTACGTTACTCTACTTCTTATTCATTTGATTTGCATGGAACAATATAAATGTTAAGTAATAGCTATGGAGTTGTATAAAATGGGTTCTTACGAGGAATATAATGAACACACAATTTAGTAGAAAGGGCATGCGTACGCAGATTTAAAAGAAAACTTACAGACTTCAGAATTACAGTAAAGAAAAGACAGAGGTGGCAATTTAGAACATTCAGTGCAATTGCAAATGAGCTCCTTTAGGAAATATATCAAGAAGAAATCACGGGAATGATTGCACACGTCGAATAATAAATCAAAAGCTGGAGGAGGGGTGTAGTGTGACATATATAGATGAAGTGTTCGGAATTTACAAAAGTGTCACTTTTAAGTATATTTTTTAAAATTTTCCAAACCATAGGTACATCTCATCAATGGAAAATGCGCCTTCTTTAATAAAGTTGTTTTGGTGCCACAAGATATTTTAAACTACATTTGATTCAGAGAATGGTTCAAACATGGTTTTATACCAATAACATCACGAAAAAAGACTATTACGTTAGTCCTTATCGTCTGGAGAAGCATTATGATGAACTAGCAGAGTGAGCTCCACGTTTTTGACAGAAATTCTGCAACCGAAAATCAGTATTGTGAGAAAGTGATCCTTCCCTATATGCGTCTGTTTTGAAGATTTAATGAAATAGACTGTCTTTTAAGGAATTAAAATTCTTTGTCACACCAGTCCTTTGTTGTTCATTACCTACTGAAAATAGAATATATATCTCGAATGGATCAGACAGATTACTCTCCTGATTTAAAATCCATAGAACATATATGGATGACTTGAGCATGACTACATTCTCTGGTAAAACACCAAAAAACTGGAAAAGATACTGATTCAGAAATGCTCTTACCTGAAAGTATGTGTATTCATCTGTGGTTGAGCATGAAGAGATAAACTATATTAACAATTACAGTACAGGAAGGATATATCCTAGACTGTGGATCATTTGCTTGTTGTTATTCTTTTTTTGACAGAAAATCACGAATAACGAAGTTTTAAGTGTAATGTAATATTCTTTGTTTGATTCCTTGCACATATATTCACTTTTACGATACTATGATTGGGTTATAATTTAAGTACAAAATTATGTCTATAATTACAGAATTTCATATTTCTTAGGTTAGTTTTTTTTAGATTTATGACAAAATAATCATCTTCCCCTTAAGTTTTGCACATCAATAAATTTTGTGTAAAATATTATAATTTGTGCTTTATGCTGAATATTTTTCATATTTTACTAAAGATTGCTTAAAGGAATTCATTTATTAAAATGCATTGGAGCGTGTTTCTCATAAAATTATACTTATTTATTGGGCATACTGATATCTTTTTTACATACAAACAACAATTTTGAAGGAACAATTCTCAAATTAGATCTGCATATTTTCATTGATAGTTTAATCAATGAAAATATGCAGATCTAATTTGAGAATTGAATCCACGAACAGTTAAAAGGAGAGCCAATGGGAAAGAAATATAACTGCTCCACACCTTTGCAACTACGAGGTACTTTTTTACATAGCTTACATATTCAAAATCCTAAATAATCTGTCTTCTAGAGCTCAGGAATAAGTGTTTTTTTCTTTAATTGTGAAACTTTAATTAAACAAGCAAAATTGATCTTTGAATCATCTAAATCTCATACATTCAAACTGAAAACCTTAAGTAAAACAACATAATAATAAATTAATATTATATGCTTTTGACATGTTTCATATAAAGATGTATGATTCTAAAAAATTTAAACTATAAAAATCCGATAAAATTATTAAATTCTATTTTTCTTATTTTTCAAAGTTTGATAAAAAAAAAAACTATTTATTTTTCAAAGTGTAAATTCTTGTTCTTTCTAGAAAATGTACATTTGCTTAAAATTTTTGATAAACAAAATACCCATTAAATACGGTTCTAATGTTTTTCAAACCATTAACTTTAAATATATTAACTTCAATTCAACTAATAATTTTTGTTTAAAATTTTAAAATTGTTTTTTTTTGTACTATAATTATGCTGAATGCACTGAATAATAACAGTATATGAGCTTTGTTTTATATTCTTCACGTTGGTATTTAAAATAAGCAAAATCTAGAAAAAAATATATCTATTCACGTGTTAATCACAAAATATAGGAACAATAAATATTCAAAGCATATAAATTGTCATCAAAACTAAATACATTTTATTGTACGTAGATAAAGATTGATGGATGTTGCTGAATTATACTATAATGGTAATTTGTCATGATTCACATGTTTTCTTCTTGTATTAATCATTTTATTTAATCCGGATAGTTTTATTTACTCAAGACATCACGTCATTCTAGCAGCAATTCAAAAAATGAATGTAAAAGAATGAAAGAAGTGTATATAAACAATTTAGAAAGATTTACCTTATTTATGAAGTTTGACTCAATATATATATATATATATATATATATATATATATATATATATATATATATATATATATATATATATATATATATATATATATATTCAACTTTCACTCTAACGCGTAAATATTATTTTTTCTTTAAATATATGCGTTCACTTTTCAGTACTTTATTGTATTACATTTAACTTATCATTTTAAATGCATTCATTTGTATATACTGTAGTAAAAAATACCAATTTTCTTCTTTAAGAATATTTCTATACAAATCACATTTTAAATCATTAGCACGGAAATAAATTACATTCTTTACTACATTAGAAATATTTGGTATCATTATATATTATTTATGCATATTAATATATAAATTTTATTATCAAATACCATATCATTTTATAATAGCTATTTCTTTTTGTAACTAATAAATATACAATTTACAAATTTTTTGCATATTTTCTTACTTTGAAAAAACAATTAGTTTTAACAATTTTCAGTAAATCCTCATAAAAACATTTTAAATTTGTTCGATTTTTGTCAATAATGAATAAAAAATAACTTACGTATTAATAAAGTATTACATATAGAGTGAAGAATGTTACATTTAAATTTATGTAAAGCATGCGCGTAAAATATGAAAAATAAATAATGAATTAAAGAAAATTTCATTTGTGTTACACTTGTAGTATCTTTTATGAATATAAAGAAATTTTCTAAAATCACTCATATGAAATAGAATCAATTGCAAAGACAATTTAATATTTTATCCGTTTATTAATATATTAGAAAAATTAATAAATAAGAATTATTATTTATTTAGCTTGTTCCTGAAATAAAAGCAAATGAAAATAATATTTTACTTATATAATTTTGCTTATAAATTTACATCAGAAATTATGTACTTGAGTAACTAAATTATATACAAAAATTTTTCAGAAAAATTAAAATTAACCGTTTCTTAAGTTAAAATTCACTTCTTATAAATTTAGAGAAATTTACTTTCCTTGATTCCTTTCTATCACGATTCGTCAACCACAATCGATAAATCTTCATAGGACTCGCGTCCTAGTTAAACTGTACCACACCCTGCCACTAGGGGGTTCTCCAGGGAGAAAAAAGAAGGTTATTAATAAGGATGGAATTAATGTACTTTCTGCTGTTAATAAGCATATTTACCTTTTTACAAAGTAAGATTCATGGTTAAAATTCTATCTCATATAAGTAAATGAATGTATTATTTCTTTCCTTTTCTTCCTTTTCTCGTTGTCAGGGCCAAATTTAGCCAATATAGTAAATTGACTTTTGTCATTTATTTATTTCCATGCAAAAACAAATACACTGCGTAGTAATTCAAGGCGTTAATTTTGTTTATAGAAAATCGTCCGAGCAGGCTGAAGTTAATTATCTAGAATACCGATGCAGAAGAAAAACTTACATTTAATTAATGGCTTTATTTGCTAAAGTAAAAATACATGTGGTCGACATATACACAGATACAAATTATTTGCATAATTTTCTTCTTCATAAACATCAAATTACTTTTGAACTGGTAACATCTCGAAATTAAAATTCAGATGCATCTGTTCATTATCCAAATAGAAAGCTATTTTTTGTGTTGATTAAATTTCGAAAAACAGAAGTTAATCATAAGTTTATTTCTCTGTACTTAAAATTATTTTTATATAAATTAAAGTTAATAAAATGCTGGAGAGTGTTAAATTGTTTTATGATACAAATACATCCAATGCGAAAAGCAATTAATAAATATTAAAGATTTTTTTTATTATCTTGGTTTTTTTTTTAGGTAAATTAGTTTTCTACATTTTTTAATTAATATCATTTTCAGCGATATTAAAAATTAAAGTTATCATCAATGAGCTGTGTGCATGTTATTCTTTCAATATATTGATATTTTTGTCATCATAAGAATAAATTATCAAATCAGGTATTCAAATAAATTATTTTTCCATAAAAATTGCAGTTCTTTGTATTTACAGAAACTTCAAAAATAGTTTTATTAGCATATTTGTTAAATAATTTTTTTTTTCGAAAAATTAAAGTAGTTAAATAAGAACTAAAGTTTCCAATTTTAAAAATGCTTAAAGAGTTAAACAATTTGCTTTACAACCATACATATAGGTACTATTGTTATCTACACTCTAAAAATCTAAATTTTAAAAAATCTAAATTTTTGCAGTGATATTAAAAGAAATTTCAAGCTACATATACGCTAAATAAATAAATATGTATGAGTAAAATTATTTATATTTTATGAGGATATTATAATGTAATGAAAATTTAATTTTTCAGTTGTCTTTTTTATGGTCATATGTAAAATAAGGAATCAAATACGTTAAAAATCATATAATATTAACAAAAATTTGCTAATCAAAAATATGATTAAAATAAATACCCCTAAACCTCAATATTTTATGGGTAAAATTTGTAAATTATTTTTTAAATTTTTTTAGAAATGCTTGTAGGTAAATTCTTTTTTATTAATAAATAAACAAAATTATCTAATTATTTAGGTATTTAACTTTTTAGAAGTGGCAGTACTTGAGAAATAGGAAGTTACTTTTTTCCAAATTGACATGATAGTTTATTTAGTATAAAAAGTGATTGGTAAATATACTCCTTATCTCAACTACCTAAGCTAATTAACGGCAAACTGCAGTCTTTATTTTTCCCGAATTTCTAATGAAGGGGAAAGGTAATGAATATAGGCCAGGAAAATCAAGTAACGGAATAAAGCATATAAAATTGAAGCATGGTGAAAAAACAGCAAATACAGCAGTTTTGAAACAAGAAAGCTTTCAGCGGAGGAATGAATAAAAAAAGATCCCTGATTGGGAAACTTCAGGATTTTAATGCCATTAATACACCATCAAGGGTCTATAGTGTGGTTTAATGATTTTTCCTGCCACAAAATCTTCCTCGGAAGTTTTAAAACAAAGTTCACAAATTATACTTTCTTTCCAAAGTCTGCATATTTCCGTCACTTTGGATCAATGTGCGCATTTTTAAGGTAGGGGAAGAGGCAGCGAATTAAACTAATGGCTTTAGTGACAGCTGCGCTCCATATATTCTACCCTTATTACTTAAGCAATGAAGTTTCAATTAAGGTTTTATTGCGGAGAGCTTGTCTGCCCCTATCTTTAGTCTCCAGAGGAGGAGTTTTGGATCTGGCCATACATCTTCCAACTCAAAGCTCGAGGAATGATGTTCAATAGAGGAAATGCATTGTTAACGTTGTCATGCGCCTGCGTATTTCTCAAGAGGATGGACTTACGGAAAAAAAATACCTGTTTAACGAGTTCTTTCGTAAGTGATTGCTTCGATCAACGGTTCCTTAAGTGGATTCTCCTCCTCAAGGGAAAGAAATGGCATTTATGAAACTATAGCTTTTTTATTAAGTTCATGAAGAAATATCATAAAAATGCATCAAAGAGACCTCTCTTCTTAAAAACAGAAAACCCACGAGAACCACTTGATGCGTTTCTTTCTTTCATATATATATATATATATATATATATATTCCTCCCCCATACGGAATTTTAAAATTTTAAATGAGAAGAAATGATCAGCTGCAATATGTTGTCTCATAAGTAGCTTAAAAATGTCATATTTGTTAAGCACAATATTTCCAAAGGAATATGACATTATGGACCCAATATCAGATCAACCTAATAACTGATTTACGTTTACAAATTTGTTTAACATTTTAACAGACTACAGAAAGTGTTACTACTTGCCATAATACACTATCGTCAAACGTTGACATATATAAAAGTTTAATAATGTAAAAATTCGAAATCATTATTACTTTATGTAGATGCTTTTTGCATCTTGAGAAACAGATTTTGGTATTTGTATTGAAAGAAAATTTAGTCATTTTCTTTTTACTTTTAAGTTTTTTAAATAACTTTCATGTCCCTGTATTTATTAAAAACGGTTTTATCTAGTATTTTTCCTGTAGCTTCTTTTCTGAATTCAAGAAAGAGTTTTGTTTTTATATGTCAATTTTGTAATTTGCTGATAATAAAGATTTAGAGCTGCTAAGATTATTGAAAAAACAAATTTTCGTTGAAAAATAACTTTTGAGAAAATCTTTCACGCAAGATGCATTTCTAGAAAAAGCATAATTTTATGCACCGTTTTTTTTTTTTAAAAACAAAGAATGTTAAGCCTCTAAATTTATTATATGTTGTGATAAAACTTTTCCCCTAAGAGTATTATTTATTTTAACATTAATG
This sequence comes from Latrodectus elegans, assembly GCA_030067965.1. Lineage (NCBI taxonomy): Eukaryota > Metazoa > Arthropoda > Arachnida > Araneae > Theridiidae > Latrodectus > Latrodectus elegans. Next base: position 45,578,855 of record CM057817.1, read on the forward strand.
ATTCAGCACAGCAATAATTCAGTATAACATTAATTCTTCCATCAAATCATTCAGTGGAATTTAAATCGGATACAAATTTAAGATAAATAAAGAAAAAAATTATATTTGATATATTTTAGCTACTAAAATGAACTAATGATTCAAACTTGAATTATTTTCATTATTTGTAAATTTATCTATCCATCTAATCATTCAAATGTTAATATATATTTATATTAGGACCTTTGTAATTTTAGAAAATGTAAGAAGATATTAATAGTCTTAGATATTTCATAGAATATGATAAGACAATCACTAATTCATTAAAATTATTTCTTAGAGGTAATATATTCCTTGAATTTATTAGAAACATAGCATTACAAAACACACTCTAATACTTGATATTATGAAAGACATAATTTCTCCAAATATTTCATGTTAACCTTTCTTTGTTTCAGTGCATATTTTAATTCGAGTATATTTCTATATATCAAATACAAAAAATATTTAAAATAACTACATTTTTCTCATTTTAATTGTAATGTTATTCTAGTACTTTTCAATGGAGATAAAATCTGTATTGAAATATATAACTAATGTAATATTATAACTCTTCATACATTATAATTTGGACTAATAAATCAACGTTGAATGTATAAAATAAAATCAAAAAATACATTAATTTATTTTTGAAAAAATAAGTATTTATTTTTGAATTTATGCTCCTTGAAATTTTCTAAAAGTAAAGAATTTAAATCAAGAAATGTGTTCCAAGTTTCCAAATTCATCTTCATGAGATGTACAAAATGAGACCCATGAGAAATGGTGGGACATTAATGTCGTGTCTTATTTTATTGCTCTTCTTTGTTGTATTCATAAGAGTATCTATCCACAAATCCTTTCTTTGAATAGCCCTAAATTTTTATAAGATAATTTTCTATTGATATCTTAAAAATATTCATCACAATAACTTGCAATGTATAACAGCTAATTGATAATTTATTTTGACATATTTATCTGTAATTTATACAATTCGATGTGGATCGTATACTGTACTTTTACAAAAATGAAAATATTCACTTCTTAAATACAGCATAAAATAAAGCTAAAAATTCCCAATTACCTATAATCATTTTTCTAATTTACTTATACAAGAATTAGAATGTTAATAAAACTCTTCCTACACCCCTCATATTATTAAAATATTCATTTGATATATTTATATATATATATATATATATATATATATATCAATAGAACTTAGATCCTATATATATATCCTATATATAACCAATATATATATATATATAATTTATTTATTTATTTATATATATATATATATATATATATATATATATATATATATATTTTATAGATATATATCTATATATATATATATATATATATATATATATATATATATATATATATATATATATATATATATATATATATATATATATATATATATATATATATATATATATATATATATATATATATATATATATATATATATATATATATATATATATATTAAAATGTTTAGAGAAGTCATAAACAACTTTTTACCTAAATATTTTGAAATTTTAGTAAACTTTTCACATGCCTGCTTTAGAAATAAAAATTATTAAAGCACAGCATTTATAAAATTATTCGGCATTCAATAGAACTTATAAACCTAGATCAGTTATAAAACATGTATGTATATTAATATAATGTATATAAGGACTCCAAAACCAATATTATTTAGCTTAAAGAGCAAGCGTTTGAAAAAATTTATCACAGAATCTAAATAATTAAATCCAGTATCTTGTGCGTTCAACTTCATATAATTGAATATATTATATATTTATGTCTGTCAGGAAAGTAATATATATTAAGAGGTTTCTTTCTCCGTTAACATTTCTTTCTTTAGGATCATTTATAGAAATCAACATATTTTGTTTGGAATCTGAAAACTATACAAAAAATAACTACAAAAAAAATGCATTTAATGAATAAGAAAGTTGCATATCTAACAGCTTAAAAAAATAAACTTTTCTTAAATTTTTATTAAATAAAGTCGAATCAATATTCTCAGAAAAGCAGCCGTAATAAATCTTGTAAAGTTAAATAAAATTAAGCGTAACATGTGAATATCAATTTTATTTCGCTATTGAAGAAAAAAAAAATATTTATATTTCTCCTATTTTTCGTCTACCTCATACTCCCTAATGTATTCCCAGTATTTAAATGTAGTAGAAATATTTATATAATGCAAATAATGTTCTGCAAACGTGTTACTTATTTAGTTAAAAATATGCTTATACAAATATACAAAAAATAGAACTAAGTGGAGCTGAATTTATGCAAGTAAAAATAATAAGAATGTTAGAAAAGCTATTTAAAGTTTTCAGTTAAAAGTTTAAAACATAAGTGGGGTTTCTATTTACCTTTAGTTCTTTTATTAATTTTAATAATAACTTTCATATTATCCTCTTTTTACTAATAAATGTAATAAAAATGTTACAGCTGAGCCTCACAAAATTATATTATATAAATCACATTTGATAAATGAAACTTTTATTTCACACAAATACTACGCTGCTGTTTGTCAAAATCATTGACATAGTAAACAAATCACCTAAGAATAAACTTTAAGTTATATTTGCAACAATAATCATTTTTGATATCTAAAATTTTATTTCTTGAAAGAATATGGCTTTGCGTAGATATTAAATAAAATTCAATTGTATGGGCTAATATTTTTAATAATTATTTACATAAAGAATAATTTTGTTCCCAAAATTTATTGAAGTTTCTTAAAAAATTTATCTGCTGATATCATAAAACTGCTGAAATTTCATAACCTTAAAACTATGGAATTTATCAGTGAATATCTATATCTATCTATCTATATTCTCTCTCTCTCTGTATATACATATATATATTTATATATATATATATATATTAGTTAAAAATGAACTACTAATAAAGAAGTTACACTTCTAATAATTCTGTGTAACTTTTAATCAAAGGAAATTAAACCAGTATAAAATGTTTAAACATATTTAACTTATACAATTTAAACTAAGCAGATTTGAAATACAAATATTTACTTAAATAAATATTTTATAATTTAAAGTAATTACTAAAATTTATTTCAAAATAATTTAGCCTTGTTGTTATCTGTTTATCATTATACATTTAGAAAATACAACATGTTGCTAATTCTGCATATGAAAACCCTATAAATCTTGCTATTTAAAATTAAACAATTCCTTATACCTGTAATTTTTAAATTGGATTTAATCACTTGTATTAAAATAAACTTTTAAATTCCTCTTGAATACAAAGACTCTTTCATTATACTTGCAAAATCTATTTGCATCGGTGGCACGTAGATTTGATTTAACCTGTGGTAAATCATGATTAATAAAGCAACAAGAACAAAATACATGTGCTCAGAAACATCTTTTATGGACTATTTCTAATCTTTCACTATAAGAAAATATTATCATACATTGTAGTCTATAAAAACCTTGAAAATTAAGAAAATAAAATGTTTGCAATTTTTAATAATAATTAATTAAAAATAGCAAACATACTACAAACAGAGAGAGAGAGAGAGAGAGATAGAAATAAAAATTAGTCGTTTTGAGAAATTGGATTATAATTATAAGAAATATTTAATACATTATCAAAACATTTCACTATCACAACAATTTATTTACACTTATTCATTGTTAATAAATTGTTATTATAATTTTCATTAATTTATTACTTCCATATTTCCGTCTTCTAACAATTGATTTGGAAATGTAAAAGTGCTATAAAAAGAAAATATCAAATCTATAAATGAATATTTTTTTCTCACGAAACTTGTATGACATACCATTAAATTCTCAGAAGAATTCCGAGTCATTGCATTCTTTTTTTATGTGTGGAGAAAAAATTGGGTAAAGATTTACCTCTCCGAAAACAATGAACCAAAAACTGCATATTTCGAAAGAGAGATTGGATAATAAGCTTCCCGTTGCTGTCTTCAAAGCAAGCAGCTCGTCAATCAGAAATATGCTACTAAGTCTCTTTATCGCCACGTTTACAAACTATATCTGCATTTGGCAGTCGAATGCGATGCATACAAATAGATAAATCTACATAAATTTTCTCCCACCACATTCTTCTGTTTACAAGCAATGACTGAGTAGGGGCAGAGAAATAAGAATAGTACGATTGTACTTTCAAACCCGTTATAATCTGCCAGTAACATATGTGCTGAGCCAGAATATACTCGGAAAAGGGCGACATATTAAAGGCGGATCTATAGCGATTAATTAAAATTGGTTCACATACTTACGCATTGTGTGAACAATCTGACAGTAGAAATTGAGCATTTGCTTTGGCATTATGCATCCTTTCAAAATGCAACTAATAAACATGAGAATCCCGAAACATGTTGAAGAAATTTTGAATTCGTGAGAAATTGCCTTCTTTTCTTCAGTCGCTTGTAATCAATCAAGTAAAGAATGGAGGAAATAGAAAGAAATTTCAATTTCCCCTTTGTATTTTGCATGTATTTGGAAAATTCTGAATATTCTTTTCATGGAATCTTCTTTATTTAAGGACTGAACTTAAAAGATTATTCAACAAGCATCGTAATAAATGATACTTTGAAAATGCTTATTTTATTTGTTTCAGATTTTCTTGTAACACAAATGTAAAAATATTTTTTATAAAGAAGATATTTTATATCAAATAGTGCATTTAATGTTAATGTATATATAAGCTCTAACTTTAAAATGAAACTCAGTTACATCTCTTATAACAAAAACAGACATACAAACAATAATTTCAAAACAACAAAAATTTAAAATTTACTCAAATTTGCAAGATTATTTAGAAATTGTTGAAAAAAATTTAATATAGTTATTTTAGTTTTTCTTAACAATTTAAAACTTAGTTCACCATATCACAAAATGCATTTTTTAATTAATTCCTTTTTAACTTATCAAAATAGGCTATAAAAAAGAAATTAAGAGCAATATGTACTTCTATTAAATGTAATACATATAATTTTCTAATTTTTAAATAATCTAGGCATTTTTATAATGTAGTAAAAATGAAACTATAGTATATGTAGTATTAAAAATTATCAAATCAATATGTATATAGTAAAATTTAAAAAAAAATATTCGCAATATTATAAATATTAAGTACATCACAAAATATTTTCAATTAAAACTGTAAATGGTAATAAAATGCTAATGCAAAATGATTTTTATAAATAAAATCACCTGTTTTGGTTAATTTCAGAAGGTAATATTGCCAAAATGATAAAAAATATAATATTCCAGAAAAACAACAGTACATCTAAGTAAGATTAAGTGTACGCGGGTAAAACACAGAATATTTTAATCTAAGCCTTAGGAAACATTGGTAAACAAAAGCAAAATTATTTTTTATCTATTTTTTGCATCAAAGTAATTTCCTCTCGATCGCTATTCTTTACAATGTTTTTGTTTGACTTATTTTCACTCTTCAGAGTACAATAAAAAAATTTACTATGGTGATTACCGCGTTAAAGAAAAGTATTCTCTAAGAAGGCATCTTGTCCAACATTTTTTTTTATTTTACTTTAAGCATGTTAATACGTGCGATCAATCTCTTAACATAAGAATTTCTATTTGCTAATGTAAATCTTAATTAATTTGATAATATTCTTCTTCACCGTAATTGTATAAATTAGAAGATTCGATTTAAATATTGTAACATTAATAATACGCTAATGCTCCTATGTATATTTTTACCATTAAATGCATATTTTCTCATACATATTTTGTCAACTGATAAAAAATCGAATTATCTGTAAACATGACTCACGTACAGTAGTAAAAATACTTGATAACCTTTTTATAGATTAAGTTTCATTAAGTAATAAAAATAACAAATTTGAATTATTTTGCGAAGTTTAAAAATGCAAACAAAGCTATTCACTCAAAATATGTATAATATTTAATAAATTAAAGTAAAATATTTTGCTTAATATAAAAACATAAAGTTTTTGTAAAAAATGACAATTTTAAATTTATTTTCTTATGAATTCCATACATACATACATATACAAATATATATATATTTATATATATATATATATATATATATATATATATATATATATATATATATATATATATATATATATATATATATATATATATATATATATATATATATATATATATATATATATATATATATCATTGATATAGGTATTAAATAAAACAAATTAAAATAAATGTCTCACGCATTAACACTACACTCTAAAACTAAATAACTCAATAAAAACGAATGGACGGATTAAAAATATTGTATTTGATAAAAAAAATATTGTTTCACCTTAAAACGTTTCCAGTGTTTGAATTTAAAAATTTTCTTTTATATTTATTAGTATAGTAAATACAATATATTAAATCATTGCAAAATACATAATTACGAGTAAATTTCTTCATTTTTTATTTTGTACAAAATATTAAATAGATTTGAGCTATTATAATATTTTGCTTAAAATGTACTCCCATTAGATGTCTTAATTTATCCAATTATTTTAATATTTTAGTTGATGGTTCATAAATGTCATCGAGAAACAAGCTATAAGTTTAGTTTCAATAAATATTTTTAAAGAATAAGCAATACATAAATGAAATTAAAAATCAGCAAAAATAAATTTAATATTCGTATATATAAGGTTATATATAAGATTTAATATAAGGTTTAATACAAGGTTGAGTTTTATGTAAAACTGTAATAAAATTGGAAAATTTAATTTAATTAATTTTAAATTTATTATTATCCTTATCGTAATTTCACTTATCTCAAAAACAATATTCTTATATTAAAAATAAATAATTCAGAAAATGAAATTACTCTTAAAATATTTCGAAAATACCTTCTTCAGAAAAATTTATTACTTTGTTATTTAAAAATTAAAAAATTTTTCTACTCCATATTATATTGCGTTCTCAATCTGACACGAGAGTATTGGGAAAACACACGCAATAATTTCTTTTATTTAAAATGTATACTGGAAAAATTCTTGACGAAACCATTTATTGAAAATAAAAGAAAGAAATTCAAAAATAAATCTTCAATTAAATTTAAAATGTGATCGCATCATACCACAAGCATTGGTTTAAAGCGATGCGTGGATAAAGAGGTTAATTTTTTTTTTTTTTTTTTTGCCTTTCTTGAAAATTCCGGGGAACGAAAACTTTCATTTTATCAAGCTTTGTAGCTACGTTCTTTTACCCAGCTTTAACGAATGCCAACTACTACGAGTGGCCAAGTGAGGGTAATTACTCGACGTAGCAAGTCATCTATCTCTGTCAAGTGCTTCAACATCCAGGAAGAATCCCCTAGACCTCGTCGAGTGAAAGTAAAAGACTTTCTTCTTTTTTGAAGAATAAAGCTCATGACACATCGGCGATAGCATGCAATTGCTTCTCAAAAGAAGAGGATAAAATTATTTTTATTTGTTTCCCGGTAGCATAACTTTAAGAATGTATCAGGGGAAATACGTCCGAATTAAATACATTGGAATCTATAAAACAATGGATTCAGAACATTTTTTTCTCAGCCTCCAAAGAATACTTAAGCGTAGAAATGCTTTACTTTGATATTCCCAAAATACATTTCAAAATTAACAAGCTTGTTTTATGCTGAGATTTTTTTATATGCTTTTATTTATTTTCACATTTTTTTTTTAAATTTTCAGTAGGGACTTCTTACATTAGGAAAGCTTTTATTTCTTTATTGGGTTTATGAAACTTAGCTTGTTTTTTTTTCTCCGTAATTGAAAGAATAAATATTCTAATATCCTCAACATCTGGCTTAACTAATTTGATTCTGCTTTCCTTATTTTTGAGAGAGAGAAAGAGATTTCTTTTTAATTAGTATGATTCAGAGATAGTATTTATATTTAATTTTATCTATATGATAATAGCAACCTTTGGGAAAAGTTTCATCTGTGCGAAGAAACAACATTAGCAGGAAAGAGAAAATGAAAAAAAAAAATAATAAAAAGAAATATTACTCATCGAAGTTATACACGTCTATATAATATAAAATAACTAGACATATCCTTAAAAAGTTGCTAAATCTTTCTTCCAACTTTAGATTTAAACTATAAACATTAAGTATGGTATCAGTAATAAACAATGTTAAATACTCTATAAAATAATATTCGATGGTATTTTCTACACATTATATTTAATATAATTGTTACTTTGTGCATTATTTATTATCATGTTTTTCATTCTCCACAAACATGCTACCGATAATGTTATTATTAAATTTTAACTCATATTTTTTAATAATAAGGTATTTTTCTACAAATACTGTAACATTCAAAATATCTTCAAAATAAAACATATAGAATATATTCTGTGTAATATGCCAATACATATTTTATACTGTTCATAAGGATGTAATTTATTATACAACAATGAACTTTTAACTATTTTATAATTTTTTTGTGACTGAACTTCTGAAATTCATATGAAGAATATTATGTGGTATAGATCAAAAAGTATAGTTTGTAAAATTTCACTATAAGCTTATTAATTTAGAACAAAGCATATTTTATTTTCTTTAATTTAAGAACTTAAGCAAAGAAATTATTACACGAATTTTGATAATCTCATTCAATTACATATAACTTGCTTTTGCACCTTATAAAACACCTTTTATCTTTTACAAAATTTACCAGCTCATGTTTTTCTAAAATTACTATTCATTTAATTTTTTAATTCTCTTTCATTTAATAAAATTGGGAAAATTGCTGAATTGCCAACTCTACAAGTTTATTTTTGGTATTTTGAATTTCTTGATTTCAAACTTATTTAAATAGCAGTTCACTTAAATATAACTTTAAATAATACATAAAGTTTAGACGTGTGTATGATACTCTTAAAACTACCGGATGATTGCAAAATTAAATGAGAATGTTCATTCAAATAAAAGACACTAAAATGTTTTGAGTTTAATAATTTAAAAATTGACAAAAATATATTAAACATATGTATAATATTTGGGAAATTTCGGTAATTTGAAGAATACTCAGCTTATGTGAACAAAAATAAATGAAAATTAATTAAGATTTTAACAAAAAATGCTGCATAAAATTCATATTTAAATAATCCTAGTACATTAAAAAGTATTAGAAAAAAACATAATTTTATTTAAAAATTCTTTTACTTTGGATATCAAAAGTATGTTCTTAAGGATTCCATTTTCACTTCTTGTTTTTTTTTTCCTAATTCTTTATTAATAAAAGGAAAATATGAAAGACTAAAGTAGTTAAATTCAATTAATATTTATAAGCAGTTATTTTGTGCAAATTACTGCTGTTTTGTATTAACTTGTATAATAAATGCCGAATTATTATAAAAATTTACTAATTGCTTTTAGTTTTAAATTGAATTTAGAATGAAGATAATAATCACAAAAGTTCGAAATTACGAAAAAAGAGTTTATAGTCGAAAAAAAGTTGCATTTAGAATGTTGCCCCATGTATTGAGATTGTATAAATAAAATTCGTCTGTAAAAATTTCAATAAATCTAACTTTTAGGAAAACATGCAGTTATTTTTCTCAATAAAATTTTATTATGAGATTACATTTTCTGCATATATAAATTTCATACATGTCTATGAGGACTTTTAAGCATTGCAATTAAAATTAAGTCATATTAGGATTAGGTATTGCAATTTGAATCTTCAATAGTTAATGGATAAAAATTAAAGAATATTTAAAAATTTTATATCTAGCACTATTCACTGGAATGCTCGCATTTTACCCTAACTTACACTTATAGATATCTTTTACTAGGTTCTACATAAGTTTAATCTGGAAAGTATCAGAACTTGCATAAATACTGGTGCTGAAAAACGGAAATTGAATACTTTTACCACTTTCCTAAAAGGAAATATGATATGTTCTTGTTTCATTTCACTGTGATTTCCTTACATGCAGATCTAAAGTAGAATATACGTTTTCAAAAATTTAAATTATATCTGTAAAAGAAAAATGTTTGGAAGGATTTAAGCAAAGAAAACAAGAAAGTGTGGTAATCTTTATGGAGATTTTACCTCATAGTATGTCTATCCCACTTCAAATTCCCTTTGAAATTTTGCATCTGCTATTGACGGTATTCTATTTACGCTTTCAGTGAAGTGCGTCTTTTCAAATATACTGATTTGAATCAGAAAACATTTCTGTGTTCTTCAAAGCAGGCGTTGTTTGCTTTCATTTGACAGATATACCAAAGAATAGAAATGAAAAAACTTATTTTTTGGGTGTAAAATGCCTGATAACCTATTCTTCTTCTTCGTGCAAGTTGCATGTTAGAAAATTGCTTTTTTGTCGTTGTCACTTATTTTATCCATATGTTAGAAAAGTATTTGTCGGTTGCGAAACAATTTGTTTTTAATATAACATGTTTCCTGCCAAGAAGTAGGAGCTTTCTGGGGGAAAATTGCGAAGCGTTTCCTTAAATTTCCATCGGAAATGTCTTATGATTTTGAAAGACATTTTTGTCAAATGATGTAAATATTTAATCAAGATGTAAATATTTTTTTCGAGACACTTTTAGAAAAAAAATCTGTTTTGATTTCTTCAAAAACATATTAATAAGGAAAAATGTGTACCAATATTTAGTCTAGATTTAAATTGAATAGTGCATAAAATATATCATATTTATCTTTTACAAATATTAAAAAAATCTAACAGATGTACAAAAATAATTTTATAATGCTTCTTTTCCTTCGTATTATTTATATATTTTCTAATATTTGTATAAATAATTTTGAGGTCCATAAGGTGAATATTTGATAATGTGTATACTTGGAGTCATTTAATGGTAAACTAACTAATTATTTTCCACAACTTTTTTTTTTTTTTTTTTTTTTTTTTGTATTTACACACACACACAGACACACAAACACATATAAATATATGCGTGTATGTGTTATTTTATGATTTATTTTAAAACAGATATAATAAAATTAAGACAAAAAGTATTAGACTTCATTATTTTACTATTAATTTTAAACATCCAATCTTTAAGAAGAATAAAAAAATTCAATAGTTATATTGAAAATTTATATAAAATTTTAATTATAATCCATTTTGTAAAAATATCCCCATATCTAGAAAACTCATCAAATATATTGTTTTATGATAATGAATTCAAGACTTCTATTAATACTGATTTTGGGTACATTACAGCAGATGGTTTAAATATTGTCAACAATCATAAACTAAAAGAAATATTACATTAAGGAACTATGTATACAGAACAAAATATATTTTAAATAAATAGATCCAAAAGAATTAAATTAATTTTATACATAATATAGATTTATTTCTTTTTAAAATTTCAACTTTTAATGATACACCTATTGAAATTTTTATAACATGAAAGTCAAAACTCTTCAATATAAAATTAGTACTTTTATTGTTAATAAACATTTCCAGGGCTATTAATCTTGGCCCATTAAAACCCGCAATTAAGGATCTCAAAACAATTTCATTATTACACCTGTTGATTAAGGCTCCAATAACTATGTATTTTTTGTAAATGAATTTATTTAGATTTAATTGGAATTATTTAGATATTGTTGATATTATTTAGATTCCATTGATACAGAAGCTCTGCATTCAAATACATGCAGACATTTAAATTCCACAGTTAATGTCATCAGTAAAATAATTCTTGGTTCTTACAACTTTTTAAATATAAACGATTATAAGTTAGAAATTCATTATTTGACCATTATTCCGACATTTCTTATAAAATTCAGATGTTAATTATTTGTGGAACTAAATCTTATATGAATAAACCTGGTATTATTTTGCTCTATATCTAAATAATATATCAGAAAATATTGTTAATCTAAAGTTAATTGGATTATTAATAATAATAAATATGTTTTAGATTTCTTATTCAGTAATAATATATATTACATTAGAGTTTATTTGATTTTAAAGACATTTTCACTACCATGCCATTTGATAAATTAAATGATGTATTGCATTTCTATTTTCAGGATTTTATTAATGTTGAAAATAGAAATTATTTATTTATTAAATGTTGATTTTGAATACTAGAATCACTAGGTTAATTCTGTATTTATATTAATTTCATCTATAATGGTGAAAAAAAATAATTATTCAATTTTTCGGTATTCCACAATTATCTAACTTTTCCAGAATACTTGCAAATCTGTTTCTACATTATTTTGAAAAAAAATATTTTATCACATTATCCTTTCACTTTTAGATACATTGGTGATTTTATTATTATTTTAATAATTTAAATTTTGAAGAAATTTCTAAATCTATTTACTCCGATGAACTTTCTCTAATTAAAACAAATTTATTTGATACTAAAGCCGAATTTTTAGATTGATTTATCAGTATTAATAATTCCATCACATATGTTGATGTTTTTGACAAAAAGGAATCATTTTAACTTAGAGGTCAATCAATTATTATACTGGGACTTTAATGTCTCTAAATATATTATACCATAATATATTACATTATGGTGTAATATATTTTTAAATTAATTAAATAATTAAATTAATTATATTTAATGAACTAAATTGCACTTGCAATATCTGTATATAAATTACATTTACATAATCATAAATTCACTAAAAATCAAATAAAACATTTTATTGATCAGCTCAAAAACAATAACATTCCGGGCAATTTTATTTTAAAATATGTAGGAAGTATGGAATTGCTTGTAATATTGAAATATGCAGTTTTTCAACTACAGAATTGCCACACAAGCAATGAAATTCTTAAAATATTCACGAAAACTCTTACTTTAACTTTAAATCATCTTAAGTCTCTTTAACCACCACTTAACATTAATTTAACTGCACATGCTTTTTAACACCTTTAACTGACGACATGTCTTGTGGTCAGCGTGCATGACTGCGGATAAGTAGGTATTGGGTTTGAGTCCCGGTTCGTGCATAGATTTACTTTCTCTCTCTATCTATCTTGTATCGTCCTTTCGTTGAATAGGTTGCGAATGCTTGCTTATCATTTAAATGGCTTCTTATGGCATGTGTATACTGAGGAAGTCGCACTCCACACCAAAATCAGTTGGAAAAGTGGAGCAGTGCACCCCATAATGCTAGCCTAGCTTACTCACGACAACAACACCACCTTTGAGTTTAACTAGCAATTTTTCAATTTACTCGTGAGAATTATATATTTATCCAAATTAAAATTTTACTTTTCATTGGATAAATATATAATTGTCAGGAATAATTTGATAAAAATAATAAAATTTTAAATAGATAATTTAATAAAAAGGTTTTGATTTGCTGGTATTAATATTTTCAAACGATATCTGTTGTTCCTCCTACTGTGGATCTGTTTACTCTTTGCTATATATATATATATATATATATATATATATATATATATATATATATATATATATATATATATATATATATATATATATATATATATATATATTCCTTACTTTAATTTTTTGTATAAATATATTTATGGTTCATTTTTATAAATCTAAGCACTCTTCGGGGGAATTGATTCAAAGTTTTTTGACTTATGTACTTAATGCATGCGATTATTATTATTATTATTATTATTCTTTTTATTGCAAAGCTGGCAATTGCCTTCTTGACGAAGACACGGTTCTTATGGTTTCCTCCTATTCTTTGTATTGTATATTATTATTGTCAGTGATATTCAAAATTCGTGTTTTTCTAGTTTTATTGTTATTCAATTCGTGTTTTTCTAGTTTTGTTGAGGTTCATCTATTGTTCTTCATCATTGTATCTAATTTATACTGGCCTATCATTCTATAGCTGCGATTGCACTAGTTAAATTTTTTGTAATATATACTGGGCAATGTATTTTTTGTTTAATGTGCTGTATTTTACGTACTATATCTGTTGCTTTAAAATGTAATTACTGGTTTAATTTATACATATATATATATATATATATATATATATATATATATATATATATATATATATATATATATATATATATATATATATATATATGTATATATATATATATATATATATATAATTAAGGATTCATTTCATATAAATACTTTAAAGCAAACGAAGAATTATAAAGTTTAACCGGAGATACAGGAAGTACATAAATTAAAAAAAAAAGTGTATGAGTTCATCAATAAAGACAAGGTAATAAACTTCGATACATATATACATAAATGTGCAGGCGAGTCCCAGACTGTACTTTAAGGATAGGGGGCTTGGAATACTCCTCTATCACTATGTGCCTGGTAACCACGGACAGATGTGGAGGACATACCAGAGCTGAGACCACATTTAGCTGACAATTTAATAAGAATTTAGCAAGTACAAGTCCAAAATACCCTCAAATGTAAGACATTCCGTGGAAGAGCGTATAATAGAATATATATTCTCACCATCATTTTAGTCATCGAAAGAGATGGAACTCTGCATTATCGGTACGATATTAGAATGACTTTCTTATATCACATTTGTACGTTGTACCTGTCTTTGTTTCTACATTTAGAATGGCTATTTATGAGCAAAAATTAGTGTCTCCAGACAGGTGTCATTTTTTGTGACTATGAACAGAGTGAAGATATCGAGCTATCAATGTGTGTGGTATTCGTAAACGTGACCTGATTACCACTGAAAAACTCTTGGTCGCACTGTATGTTTTCCTCACTTTATTAAGTATTCCAACAGACTTGGATCTTGCTCTGGAGAAGGAAGAGAGATTACTTATAGTGAAAATGCGATGTTTCGTCACTTAATACAAAAACATAGTCATGTGTTGTAAAAGATTTATGCATGTGTGTTAGGGGTACCCACATAACCTATTATTGTTGACGTTTTAACTAGCTTAGAATTTTTTTTGTAAATAACGTTAATATTATTGCGTCATATAGTGTAAGAAATTCCAAAATTATTTTCATTTTTGTACATAGTTGTTTTGCTTAAAGTATACATTTATTCTCCATTTTCTTACCGTGTCTCTTTCTTTGTTGCACAAACTTACACTTGTTGAATATTTTTGCACTTTATTACTCCGAACTAAATTCTTTGTAAATGAATCCATACATGCTATTACTATCTATATGCTTTTTCCAACACGCATAACGAAATATATCATTTAATATAAACATTATTTAAATAATAATATACTATATTAAGATAATAAGACAATATATTTTATTAATTAATATGAGTAACTCGGATTAACTTATACATCAATAGGCTTCCATGAATTTTAAAGTATGAGTTGTCAGATACGTATCGGATTCATGAACTAAATTTTAATATGAAATTCTTTAATAATACGAAGATCTCTGAATCTCTTGAGTTCTCCTAAATGTTAACTTATTTCTTTAGTATACTGAAAAAAAATCATTAATATTTTGTCATATTGATCTATTTGTAAACTTTTATATTTTGAATTAAAAATATTTTTATTATGAATTAAAAACATAAATAAATTAGTTTACAAATTTACGTAAAAACGTAATAATCAAAATCTTGCCACACACTCTATACAAATTCATTTTAAATGTAAGCAAGTAAATTTTATGACATTTATTACTAAAGTGAAAAATTGGGAAAGAATTCTTATTTGGGGAATCAAATATCATTTTAGTGACAAGAAAAGCTTCAATTTTGAGATAATATTTTTCATTGAACAATTTAATTTCGGATTTACATTAGAAAACAACGCATGGAAAACATGAAAAATACATTGGTATAATGTAAAAATAAGAAAATTTTAGAGGTATGTATTATTGATAGCATAATTTGTAAGATCACAAAAACAACCAAAACATGTTTTAGTTTAAATATTTAAAGAGTTTCTATAAAGAAACCTTAGTACTTCAGAATTCAAGCAGGAAATGTTATTGTTGTCATGTGCGAGCTAGGATGACAATATGGGGTGCGCTTGCTCCATTTTTTCACAAAACCACATTTAGGTGTTGAGTTCGATTTGCTCAGTAGACACATGCTATAGGTACCCGTTTATATGGTAGGCAAGCATTCACAACATATTCGTAAAAGAAAAGGACAGAGACAGGATATATAGAGCAAGAACATCCATGCCAGAACCGCGACTCGAACCCAAGACCTACCTATCTACATTCAGGCATGCTGACTACTAGAGAAGTTGGCTAATCGGGAAATTGATTTACAATATCATACTTTCATATTTGTTCCTTTCATAATGCCTAAAATACAAAGTACTTTTTCTGTTCAATATTTCTGAGATATGCTATAATGGAAACCCAAATGTGTATCAAATTCACTGAAACATAAAAATCAATTTATATGTAAGCATGCGAAAAGATTTACTTTATACTAAGAAATATATCCTTTAATAATTTATATATCAACTTAATGCATTAAATGCTACATGAAAAAGAAAATATTTTATTAATTAGAAAAAAAAAAGTGTGTAAAAAAATAATAATAATAAAACTCGCTATTATTTAATAAAATAAGAATGTTTCACCAAGAAAAATTTTATGTTTTAAAAAAATATAAAATGAAAGAATGTAGATCAGAAAATATGTAGCGTTCAAATATTATTTCATGTTATATTTGAGACTGCGAATTTTCTGCATACATACAATAAATAATTCACTTATATATCTTTTTTTAAAAATTTTCACATGGAATATTAGTTTGAAATTGCATATTTTACATTTTCAAGAACTTACAAATCACCAAATAATGTCACAATATTGAAATCTAAACTTTCCATTCTTATTCAAAGATTTTAAAAATTTTTAATAAGGTATTTCATTCTTTCAACCATTGAGCTCTTGAAATGCTAGAAATGTTCCTTCTAAATTTAACTATTGCTGAAAAAATAATGCTATAGTGACTTTGACTTTTTCCATTTTCATCTTTATTGAAACTCTTATTCTCGAAATTGGTCATTTGCATCTGATATTTTGCACCAACTCTACAAAGTATGGAAAATTTCTTTCATTCTTGTCTTTATTGGTACCAGTTTCTTTATCTCTGTCAGATTCTCTGCTCATTTGATATTTTTCATATCCTTCGAAATTCTCAACAAACGAGCTGCTTTTGAGTGATAAATGTTCCAGGGTGTTATTACAAGATTTTTTCTTTAAATTTGATTATATTTACCTTTTTTAGCTTTTGAATATTTAGGAAAAAATAATATTTTTTAAAGAAACATCATGCAACGGATAAGGAATTCAAATGTAGTTCAAACAAATAGTTTCCTTTGAATGGAATCTCTTTAATTCTATCTTTTCCCTACATTCTATTTTTCAACTAAGCAGTGAATAAACTAAATGCTCATTATTTTTGTGACATCATTAGTTATGTATACTAAAAAAGCATTTCAGTTGCTATTTCAATAAACACAAAAATTTTTACTGAATAAATAGGTACAATATGAGATTAAAAAATGAAGTTTTTTTTTGTCTTATGCCAGCTTAGGGTGACAATATGGGGTGCGCCACTCAAATTTTTCCGTACTGAGCCATATTTGGACTGGAGTCCGACTGCTTCAGTACACACATGCCATAGGAACCCGTTTATAAGGTAGGCAAACATTCACACTTCATTGATACACAGAAAGGACACAGATAGGATAGAGAGAGACGGTACATCCATGCCCGAAACGGGATTCGAACCCAGGACCTCCCTATTCACAGTCAGACACTTTGACCACTAGACAGGGTGGACGGCAAAATGAAGTTACAATTTTCATATCAAAACTTAATTTGATTTGGAATAAGTCTTCAACAGTGACAAGATGGAGCGTGTGTGAATGCTTTTGTACCTTATCATGAAAAGAAAAAATATACTTCAACTATTTATTTATGAATTTGTTCAAATAAATTAAATCATTAATGCAAAATATAATTAATTTTATACATTAAATCTTCTTTGTATAAGCAAACATTTCAGTATTTAGTTTTAGAATAATTATTTTTTTCACTTGAAATATTTGGTAAACAATAATTATTAAAGTTAACACAGAAAAGTATTCTGTTTAAAATAAAACATATTATAATCTGGTCAAATCAGTATATATTTTATTTATTTGCATATGAAGAGGCAAAGAATTTTTATGATTACTTCACACACACTTAACTTATAAATAACAAACATTTTGATTAATTTTTTTAATTTAAATATTTTAATTTATGTTTTAAAATTCAACCCTTTTGATTATACAAAATATTGAGGAACTAAGGAAAGGTAAATAAATGAAACTTTTGAATCAAAATTATGTACTTTCGTTAGGGTATAAAGTATTAAAGAAAAAAAAATAAAGCACTGCATTGTTTAAATTATCTCTATTGATCTTCTTTTACAATTGACTTTAAAAACACTTAAAACAGATGGCTAGTAATACAGATAAATGCAATTGTAATATAAGAAGAAGAAAATTTCACAATTATAAATATATTTTATACCAAACAAATTAATTTATCAAATTTAAAATATGATTTTTCTTACAACTACTAAATGCTTACTATTTTTATAAACTAAAAAAAGTTTATGATGTACGTGAAATACATCATTAATTTCAAATTTTGCATAGTGTTATTTTTATGAAGAAATACAATTAATGTTTTCCTAAGCTGAAACTTAAGGCTACTAAACTAGTACCTAGATATATATATTATGTTGACGTCATTAAGATAAAGATTTTATGCATGCAAAATAATTTTTTATAAATGAGAAATAATTTAATGTTAATTGGAGAAATTTCTTAAAAGTTTTCCATCAAAAATTAATCTCTTTTCCACTTGAGCATTAATTCCTGCAATCTTATCCATCAACAAAATACCAATTTAGAATTGTAAATTACTGTAAATAACCGTTTTCTTTCTTAGATTATATCTTGTCTGAAAATTAATTGCATTTAGAAGTATATTTCTGATTCTTCGCGTCCGTCTTGAGAATAAAGTAACAACACATTAATTTCTAAAGGATAGTCTCATATTTTACTTGTATCATAAAGCTTGTATTTTCGAAAAATGTGTACGTAGACTTTATTAAATTTAAAAAATATCGTAACCAAATTTTACAAAAGTATTTGTTTCGTCAAAATGATATTCGGCAAAAAGATATTTTTAAGTGATTAAAATGTACATCTAACAGTCTAAATAAGAAAAAATACATTTCTAAAAATATATTATATTACACTTGTTGTGTTAAACATATCGTAGAACTTTGTTTATATATCTTTTTAAATTATTTATTGCATTAAAATGTAAATTAATGTAAACATGTATGGTAAAGTAGTAATAATAATATTTATAAATGATAAAAAAAAATGGAACATTGTTTCATTTGAAAGATAAGTACTAACATTTCAGCTAAGAAACGTAATTTTTATTAAATAATATCAATACAAATTATGCATTTTATTCCTGCATTATTGTATTCTCAACTGAAATTTGAAAGAAAATTTGAAAAAATAATAAAATAATGAACGTGTTAACACATGTAGAAATTTTATTATAAAGTTTTTGAAGTATAAAAATATAATATTTACATTAATTGCTTCCTTAATATTTAAATATTCAACCATAATTTTGGCTGTATTTGAAGAAGAATAAAATCTGATAGCTAACTTTAGAAGTTGTGGATAATATTTCCTGTATAAGTAAACATAAGTTAAAAAAGCAATATTTTGTAACTTTTTTAAAGTAATATAAATGTAGCAAAGATATTATTTTTTTTACTCTTACATAAAAATATAAAATAATAATTAACATAAATTTCATTATTTCTTAAATATTTTTTTTTGTTGGTATTTAAAAATATTTTCATAAAAAATGATTAAAATAAAATTAATTATCAGATTCTAACGACATATGCAATTCAAGAAATGCAGGATGTAAAAATATTCACTTTATATCCTTTTTAGTGATCAACTGGATAATTACAATTTATAACGTTCAAGAACGCCTGTAGAAAATAAGTTAAACATAAACTGCTTATGCATAAAATATTTTCGATTGTAGAAATATTTTAGACCTCTTTGGTAATATTTTTTGATATATACTTTAATATTAACATCTAATCCACTCAACTGATACATATTTCAAGCACAAAGGAAAGCATGCATTTTTACATGTTATTTACATTTAAAAACATACAATACAAAGTATGGAACCCATGAAATCTATGCGACATCAACATCTTTTAATGAATATAAAATTTCATAGAAATCCAGTATACAGTTTATTTGGAGAGCATAAGCATAAAATATCCGAATACAATACAACAGTTTAATATTCAACAGCTCTGAGTAAATTATTTTTCAAAATTTCATTTTAAGAAATGCTGAAAAATACAAAACTTTTTTTGATGCGACGAACTGTTATAGTCGAGACTGTTTTCTGTGATAAGTTTGAAAATAATAAAATTTAAATTTTAAATGAGGGAATTTTTTTAAGAAAAATAAATAATCCAGTTTAACTGCAAAGTAACTCAAACGTAAAAATTTTAGACAATTTAAGAAAAAATTATAAGAGAATTATTTTTTAAAATCATATGGCAGATCAAAAAAGCAGGATATTTTAAATAAGCATAGCCTGAAAGAACCCTAGAATTTCAAAAATTATTTTAACTTTCAAACAATACTTAAATTGTTTTGGAAGTTACATTAATCTATGATAACCGAGCCATAAATATTTAATAAGTCTCAAAGAAAGTTTTTTCTAAAGTAACTATATGAATCGTTTTGAGATATTTTTCTAATACTTTTATTTAATGATATTAAATAAAAAGGAGAAGGTACAAACAATACTATATTTTATAAAACAAGATAAATAAAATGTGCATCGGTTAAATATCAAGTAATTTAGATTAAAGTTTTCATAATACATTTATACACTTTTCGTGAAAGATAAATATGATTGCTTTTAAATCTAAAAGCTTTGTCTGTTTATAAAAATGAACAAAAAGAATTCCCAATTGCGTGTCCAAATTTTAATAAATAAGCATATTCTTTTAATAAATGCTTAAGCCTAAATTTGAAAAGTAATGGGATAATAGATAAAGGAAATATTATAGGTTTATTGAAATTAATTGAACTTTATTAAAGTTCCGAATTTTTGTGTAAATTATATTTTTTATAATATACAAAAGTTATTTTTATGGAAATACTTAAAAAAGAAAGTTAAAAATTTGATATAAAATGAATTTGTATCATCTATAAAAATGTATGGGAAATTAGAGGATGTAATTTGCAAAATTATTTTTTTAGATGAAAATATTAATAAAAAAACGCAATATGCCAAAAATTTAATATTATAAATTTGCAAAATAACTTT
This sequence comes from Latrodectus elegans, assembly GCA_030067965.1. Classification (NCBI taxonomy): domain Eukaryota; kingdom Metazoa; phylum Arthropoda; class Arachnida; order Araneae; family Theridiidae; genus Latrodectus; species Latrodectus elegans. Next base: position 45,600,230 of record CM057817.1, read on the forward strand.
TACACATACTTACTTAGAACATTCTTGTCACATAAAAATACCTTTATAATTACTGGTTAAAATAAAAAAGCATATAAATGTTGAAAAATTCTGAATAAATATAACTCTTGTCAATAAACATTAAGTTATTTAACTGTATAATCGCATAGTGTCAAAAACAGACATACAAATGTTCAATGAAATTTTTTTCATTCAAATTTCATATCTCTACGAAAATAGTTTATGAATAATTTGAATTCAACCACAATTTATTTGACCAGTTTTTCATAGAAAATACTATAAATATCCTCTCTAAAGAGCATGTTCTCCAATATCATCAAAATACTCAAGCACATATCAGTAAAACAATTTTGACATAAATTATTCAGCTTTCTCTCTATTTATCTCAAACGACTATGTCACAAATATATTTTAAGGAAATAAACTGTAATAAAATTGTAACAGGACATTCACACCAACACACACCCTAAATAAATTTAATTAAAAGAAAAATAAACTTCATGCTACATTACTGTATTTATTTTTTTTCTTAATAATATTTAATGCATGTGATATATATATATATATATATATATATATATCACACTAACAATAGGAAATGTATTTATTACCGTCTAATACACTTGTAATGAAGCAACTATTCTGCTAAGTAATTTGCTATCTCATTCAACGAGCACTTCGATGTAAAAACGTACGTTTTTCTGAGAGCTATATAATATTTTCCAACCACATGTTAAAGATCATCTTTCACACATGATAGTGGTGGTAGCCTATGCAAGCGATGTTCTGTCACGTAAAAAACTGTTTTGCTTATAATGTAATTGGGGAATTCATGTGACAAAGTAAATATCCAGATACCTTGAGGAGAATGTTGTTTAATTTGGGCTGTCTTCAATTCGTAGTTATCCTGTTGATAAATGGTGCACTGTAGTAGTAAAGAAAGGGTAGTGTTCTCAAATGAAGCACATACCCCATATGTAGTTAAAATCATCGTATAGCCAACAATAAGGAATAGTGTTAATTTGCGGTTATAGGTATAAATATATCAAAAAATGATACCATGGTTATCAAAACCATGGACACGTGTTGTTACGTGGTATGACACTCCAACTTGTCACACTCTCAATACCTGACTTAAATGCAATTGCTTTCTTAACTTAAGCAATTCACTGATCTAAAAATAATACCCCACAATATTCAGTTGTGGTGTAGTTTTTTTAGATTAGTATGTTGCTCTACTTCTAGAAATACATTTTGCTCTACTTCTAGAAATACATTTTGCTCTACTTCTAGAAATACATTTTGCTCTACTTCTAGAAATACATTTTGCTCTACTTCTAGAAATACATTTTGCTCTACTTCTAGAAATACATTTTGCTCTACTTCTATGCAACTTCAAGTGATGACATCTATGAACTAGACTGAAAGTTAAGCATCTAAATGGACGCACTGAATGCAATTCCTAATATTATTCTTGATGAATAACTATTTTTTTTCCATGTCGAAGAATAAAGAACATCTGCCAAGGTAAAATGTTGATGGAAAGTGCTTTCACAACTCGTAATGACATCAAACTGGTAACATCATCATCCAGAAAATTAACCATAGTCTCTTCTTTCAACTATATTTGACGCTACCAGTGTACAGGAGACACCAAATACCAGCCCATTTTGAATTAGCTGATTAATCAGCTTGTTTTTTTCAATTTGATCACCATACCTTTGGTGTATATATATATATATATATATATATATATATATATATATATATATATATATATATATATATATATATATATATATATATATATATATATATATATGACAACTGTTAAGAGATTAATATCTGACTTTATGGTGCTCTTTGTTCTGATTTGTTCTTGTTTTCACAAAGATATTTTAGAAAATATTTTTAACATATAATGCAATATATCTGTTTTGTCGCTACATTTTCCTATAATTTTTCACTTTATCTATTTCGGAAGGTGAAACACTTTATATCACTGGAGTAACTCGATGCATTATGTCTGCACTGCTTATAAATATTTTTGATACTGCATTAATTTGAAACTTTTTCACTGTCGCAATCTGTATAATATATGGATATAAATATCACTCATGAAATATTAAAATAATATGTTAAAAGAAACACATTTATTATTTATAAATAAAAGTATATAGAAGAAGACTATTTTATCCACTGTACATTTTTATATTACGAACATTAACTAAGACTATAATATTATATCAGAAAATAACCAAGCATTTTTATGAAAACATCATTTTGATTTTGGTGAAATATTAAATTTAGTGTGATGATATATAGCTTGATTAAATAATAAATATTATATTCTAAGTTATATAACAAAACATTGACGCACCAAGAAGTAATTGTTTGATGGAGACAAATAATGATGGATAAGATTATAATGTACAAAGCTGAAAATATAGAAAATTTCAGACCAAATGAATATTTTATTTTACAGTTGCATACTTACGAATTATCAAGTTCAAAAATGCGATGACCCACCTCTAATCTGGATGCAAACTTTCCCACTTCACTAACGGATGATAACCTGCAGTATTTCTGGCCAAATTTCCTCCATTTGTCTGGTTAGATCATCAACATTCCTTTACAAATTCAGTCACCTTCTTATCTTATTATTCTCGATGGGGATGAGATCTGCTCATCTAGCTGGCCAAGGAAGTGTTTGACAAGTTATATGACTGCACATAGGTATAACATGCCGTATGTAGGTTGGTCCTACCCTTCTAAAAATAGGGTCATGGTAATGTAAAAGGAACCGTAACAAAACAAGTCTCAAAATGTCATCGACGTACCATTGTACTGTAAGCATGTCTTTAATGATGATTAATGGAGTTTGAATATCTAGGAAAATGTCACCCAAAACCATAACTACTAGTCCAAGGTCCGTGGGGTGTACATTATTGAAAGTAACCTAGTTGTCACCATAAGTGTCTTTAATTATTATCAGGACCCAGCTTTAAGCGGAATCCGTCGCTAAAGACTATACGTCCCTAGTCAACATCATTAAAATTCTTTCTGTAAGTGAGCTAGCGTGACAGATGAAGTAACGCGTAGGCTTGACAGGTACGAGAATTTATTTCACGTTATCAGCCACCAGTTTAATGGTTACGTTGTACACTCGTTTAATGGTTGATAGCAATGAATATGGCTAGGTGATAGTAGGTCTGAATATCTTGCTAATCTGCTATGGCCCTAATTCAACCTCTACGATTATGACGCTTAAATCTGTCAATGTTCACATATTTTTATTAGCATCTTCTTATCGTAACATTGCTTTGATTCATGTTATGAGCAAATCTCAGATTTTTCCGACCTTTAGTTTTAAAGATTATATGTATGCCATAAGAAAGGTAGCGGATAATCTGCCATCTATTATTGAGAAAGAATTGTGGTGGGTAAAATATATATATATATATATGCATGTATGTACGTTATTATGTATATACATATATATATATATTTATTATCATTATTATTATTACTTATTATTAAACAAAATGTTAGTTAAAGCCAATTAGTTTCATAAATTTACTTGATAAATATTCTAGTTCGATTCAGAGTGACTGGTGTTTGGTTAGAGATACTTAAAAATGATTAACTATTTTGAATGTTACTAGCGTTCTATATATATTTGATAGCATTGAAATTTATTTTACGGTTTCAAGCAAAGCTTTAATTGACGCAGATTAATCCAAATTCAAATCCCATTGCATGTGATTTCAATTTAATTTACAAGTGAAATAAAAAAATATGAATATTTACTGAAGACACATACATATATTTTTAATTACACTTGTATTTTTTTTATTACTTTCTTACATAATCTGAATTTAATATGAAAAAATAATCATATATCTGCATGGATTTTGTATTACATTTTAAGTGAATGAAAAAAATATGGTTTGATATCGGTTTAAACAGATTTTCAGTTTACTGAATTATGTTCTATTCATATTTAAATATATTTTTAGATAAACTCAAAAAATAATAATATTTTATTTCATTTGTAGTTACAAAAGTATATATTGAGAGTTAATTTCTAAAGGAAATGTGAAATGCAGGCAGTTCTTACAACGTATTAAATTTTATATGCATATGTTATATACATGCTTTTTTATGTGCGTGAATTTCATGTGCATGCTTTCTCTACATGCAATTACCTAAAATTTCAATGAATTATTCCTAAGAGTCATAATTTCCTCAATAAGATAAATCTCTATCAATAGTTTCTTCCTATCTTACAATCAATAAATTTATTATAAGTGTTTCTAGTCTTTTCATTTCAAACTTAATGTTTTAAAACGAAGCTTTTATTTTGAGCCCAAGAGTAAAGTTGGGATCATATGTGTTTTGATTTAAAAATTATAGCTCTTCATTTTTCAAAAAATGAAGGAAGAAAATAATTATTGATAAACATTGGGAATTTACATGTAAATAATTTTAATTGAAGCTTCTGTATAAATGAGATTATTCTGTAATGTCTACTTCACTGTGAGGCAAATCTGTGACGCTGGGTCTTGTGCGCATAGTCATATTTCTGTATAATGCACATGGGGTATGACATTCATTGAAAATTGTTTGTATGACCACTAGACACCGAGTACATTACTAGCATTCAGAACCATGTGATTCATCTTTCATCATCAACGATCATAGCTTAATTAGGATAACGTTTCAAGTAAATCATTAAAAGGAATCTTAAGAGATGAAATTGTTTTTCGAAATTTTTCTCTTTAATATATTCATATCATTTAACTTTTTGTGCAGTATTTTAAACACATTTTCATGCGTTTATTACAGTTATTCATTTCTTTAGCTATACCCATCCATAGTAATAGATAATACAGTTTTTAATATGAAATATGAAGTCCAAGAATACTAAGTTATCTACAAATCTAAATATGGGAAATCATCATAAAATACCAGAATTTCAATTGCATATTAAAATTAAGTACACATATTATTTACAAGTTAATTGTATGTATTTACTATTGAGTGTTTGATTTATATTATCCTTTCTCTCACTCAGATATATATACATTTAATCTATAATCCAATATAATACTATTTAATTCAGTATATTTTTTTAGAATTGTAACCGAATATTTTAGGATTAATTTAGCTATGCATATCAATTAAATTGTAATTAGCTAGTTAAAGCGCAGTCAACAAATATTTACTTATTTTCCTTTGAATGTACTTCATCAGATAATGTATCATTAAAAAAAATAAGATGAAAGTGCCGATAAATATTTTTACTGGTATTGAGATTGAATTTTGTTTAATTCAAAGTCTGTTCAACTGATGATTTAATGTGCAGATTATGCATGCAAATGTAAACAGTGATAGCAATCTATTACTTAGAGACTGCTTTACTCCATGATATTAATTCTTCAGTACTATTTAATGATAAAATCTACCCAAAGCAACAGCTAAGCGGTATACGAAAGTGTATCCATGCACACAAATATATCTCCAATAGAAAATGTAAAATGTTTAATGGTTGGATTTGGAAAAATATCAATCATAATTTTACACTAATGTATTTACTTGACCATTTTTGAAAAAATAGCCCATTGTACGTCTTGGATTTCATTTTTTAAAGAAAGCATTCGAATTCTTATGCAAAATAACATTTTTTTGAGAAATGAGAAAATAATTAAAATTATACGATCAGTCAATAAAAGTGCGAATTTATTAAATCCACTTCTTGTATAAGCAAAAGAAATACCTTGTACTATGCACATGGTGTTGAGAATGAAAATATATTTTATATGCTTTTTACCCTATTTTTAGTTTCAAATAATGTTCATACATTTAGTTTTAGCTTTAATTTTTAACGCGTAAAAAGTAGGTTTAAAGCTATGTGTGTAATTCATATTATATTTTTATTTAACACCATTAATTTAAATCTCTGCTAGATCCCAGTATCCGAAATTGTCATAGACAATGTTTTATAAAATTATTTTATTGCACAAATTAGCTCCTAATTTTCTTCTATTATTGGATAATTACTTCTCAATAATTATGAATTATTTTATAAATATGAAAACTTACTTTGAATAACTTTCAAAGAAATTCATCGACGTTTTTAAATACAATGAAAAAAGCCTGGATGTACATTGTATCCAAAACAGTTATATGCTTTTACTTAAAGCTTTATAAATGTGATTAAACTAAATCTAGAAAAGATATTTTATGATATTATTTGAGATACGAAAATATCTTTTATAAATTTAAGAATATAATTTTTTAACAAAATAATTTGCCTTTTTTACGAATATATCTGTTATTTATTCCATTGAAAATAATTTTTATCGAAATGCATTTTGAAAAAAAATATCTGATCTTAAATATGAATAAAAATTTTAATTGTTTGTAAAAAATAAAAGTATTAATCTAAATATTTTATAATAAAAACAGAAAATTAGATCAATTTAAAATATTCATTGGTTATTTCTAAAATAAATGTTATTTATAACTTGTATATTGCTTAGACAGCATCATGCTGTATTTTTTAATACTTTGTTACTCAATAAGTTGCTTCAAAGAAATAAAAGAGGGGGACTTAGTTTATACAAATAAATTTTAAAGAGAATTAGGAAAACTTTTTATGAAATCTATATATATATATATATATATATATATATATATATATATATATATATATATATATATATATATATATATATATATATATATATATATATATATATATATATATATATATATATATATATATATATATATATATATATATATATATATATATATATATATATATATATATAAGACACAAATATATATATTATATATGCATCTATATATGTGTATGCATATAGATTGATCATATTTCTGTTAATCTTTCTTAAACTCACATTTTTTTTCTTGCAAGATATCTATTTAAATGCAAGGCAAGTATTCAAGAATTTTTGTTACACTAAATTTTCGTTGCATATCATTATTTTATTATGAATGTTAAATAATCTATATGTTTAAATAAGCTCAAATATGAAAAACAAAAAATAGTTACATGAAATATTTTTAATACAAAAATATGCGTAAAATATCATTTTTCCACTGCCGATGTTAGTAAAATAACATAAATAATATATAGGGGTCGTTGCACGAGGAATTTTGTAGTTTCTTGAATAGGCATTTCTTAGACTCATTTCCTCTTTTATCGAATTGCCCAAGTCTCTTGAGTATTTTTTATTTGCACTTCTTTCCAACCCTTAGGATACACATGGGACGGTAAAGAGTTTACTTGCCTTCAAATGTCCTGGTTTTTTGTCTTTTCTTTTCACTGCTTTAATCTCTGTTTGTCTTCTATGCTCCATTTCTTCAAACACTTTTTTCTACTCCATGGGCCGTCAGTTTTCCTTGTGCCATCTGCGCTCAGCTGTTAGGGCGCTCCACTCATATATACAACGCTTAAACTCGCGTGAAGGAGTATCAAGATGTCCATAACAAAGGGTATTAGTGACGGTAGCAATTGACTCAGGGATTCGATTTATTGAAGAAAGTATCTTCTCCTTGTTCAAGGTTGTTTTTGTTTGATATCGGATGTAGTTTGATGCCTTACTTACGGATAAGCTTATTGAATATACTTACTGCCAAAATATAAGGCTTAAAAACAAGTTGTGATGTTATATTTTAAAAATTCTACAGAAAACAATATATTTATCTAGATCTGTCTATATATACATAATGTATAAAACATGATAAGGATTATGTTTAAGTACAATAATTTAGCAGTAGATATATTAAATTTTTCGATGTTTAAAAATTAATGATAATTTTTAAAATATCAAAAAAATGTAATGAATAATAAAACACTCGTGCCCAAATAGTGCAATATTTACTTGAAATACAAAGAAAAAATAAGAAATAAAACAGTTTTGTATTTTTGTCTGTATCAACCATGCAAGTCCTTAATGTTTCAAGTTAAAAGAATAACTTATAGTTGAAGAATTGTGCAACATATAAATTCGTAGCTTTAGAATATTATTCCACTGTTTCCAACACAAAGGATTCATAATGTCAGCACTCTGTTGAAGGTACTATATATATGTATAATTTTAAATCATTTCTCAAAAAACAAACAGTTTTGATCATACAAACATGATGCTTGAGATGCATTTTCAGATTATCTTTTAAAGCTACGTTTGGAGATCGAACTAGTCAAAGAATGTTCATAAATTTTATTTGAAATTCCTGTAGCACTTACATATTAGTTGTAGTTCAAAATTACTGAAAACAACTTCTGAAATTTTTGCTATTACATGAAACACATGTGACCAAAGATTGTTTTGGGAGATTGTTCTATTTAAAACATCAAGCTGTGTATTCTGGGAAATATGCCTGTGAACTTTGTATGAGTGAGACAAAACTAAAACATTAATTTTGTACTCTTCAAACAAGAGCCTAACCATTGTAAAAATCTAAATTGGAACTTTATTCATAGATGATGTTATTATATTCTATTAACTATCTTGATATCACTGTTATACAATGTTATATTTCTAATCCACCATTTTCTACTGAAATTTAAAAAAAAACAAGCAGTTATTGGATTTGTTAAATTGAAATCGTTGCATGGAGCACAATAGATTAAAGAAAGCAATCCAAGTGTCTTGAAGACTCAAAAGGTTTCCTTAGAGATATGTTAACACCAAACAAACACCCCTGTACTTAACCCAAGGAGGGTTTTACTACTTAGATGGGAGTTGCTGGAAGGAGAAGAGTCATAGACCGCATGAGGAGTTCGACACCTTGCTGTGAACCCGAACCCCCAACGCAACGACTCAGTGCTGTTGTAGGGCATAACGCAGCTCCTGGTAGCTGCCGCCTAAGGATAGGTTTATTAGGCATAGAACACACACACAGGTTATACAAAGGTAGATACAAATGATAGTAATAGTTGAAACGATTTTTTACAATTGTATTGATACTAAAGGATCAAAACAAATAAAATTCATTGCAATCAACATGATACAAAATCTAGTTACATAGAAAGCAAATTAGAGAACAAACAAAACACATGAGGAAAATGCACCAGAGTGTGGAGTTGATAATTTCACAATAGTTATTCAGTTTCCACTCAGTTCAGGTGCAATAACATTCAGATAAAATAGGGAAACAACTGGATGTGGGAAATGGATTTGGCAAACTAGTACTTACCAGTACTTCCTACACATTATAAATTAACAAGAGTAAAAATGCTTGGTTAAATACAAAACATAAAAGTAGAGTGATTCGATTAAAAGCTTTAAAGAGATGAGAAATATTTACGAAAATTTACAGATGAAAACCTAGGGTAGATATACATCAAGAAGACCAAGTCCGATTTCTGTATTTGCATAGGAAAAGTATAAAACAAAAGTTTTATCCTACAAAAAGAAAGTCTAATTAATGAGGTAGAACACAGTTTGTCTAGGTAAGACACCATAGTTCCTTACTCAACTTGGTCAAGATGATATAGATCATCGTGGATACCCTCGTCGGTTTCGTAAACATCTGGGTGATCAGTTCTCTGTGGTGGAGAAGGAAATTGATTAGTGCAATCAACTTAGTTCTGGCATTGAAGTTAGTGATGATATTCTTAGTCCAATCTTTGATAAGTTGGGTGCTTGGCGTGGTGAAGTGCCACTAGCTGGTGATTAGTCAAGCAATAGCATAGTGGAATGGGCTCCCTATTTCTCTGCAAGCACAGTAGTCACTGGAAAGGATCCCAAACCAGTGTAGGTACGTTGGGAAGGGACCATGTCCAGTGACAAGCAGCATAATTTGGCATGGCCAGCATTGGTGCTTAAGGTTCGTTTTCGGTAGAATATCATACACAAGACGTCCTGTTGATGCTTGTTCTAATAGCATTTGCCTGTTTTGCATGACCTCGAGAGATGAGAGCCTTCTAAAGTGTGAGCGTGGAGCTGGGAGTGGGTTACTTGGGACCTCAAGAGAAGTAGCTTCTTTGCCAGACCATCAGAAAGCTCATTTCCTATGATGCCAACATGAGCTTAAACCCAATTTAGTTAACATTTGGAATGGTGTTAAATTCTTCCTGAATGCGCCTGGCCGTCGGGCTTTTGGTTCCTGGATTGTCATCGGCCATCAGCCCAGACAGACCATTAGACCAGATGATATAGTCGCAATCCTTTGAGATATGTGAGGAATTCTTACAAGAAATCGATGAAAACCAACCAATGAATCGTAACAATGTTATCGTTTTAATTCCCCTGAATGCTAGGATATCAAATACTAGCTATATAATTAATTACTTTATATAGAAAACATTCGTGGTACAATATTAAAAGCAAATATTATGATTGTTAAATTATCAATACCCTGAAGCTTTGAACGGATTACAGTTTATACTAATGACTCCAAAATACAAGATAATGTTGGAGAAATGTATACAATACTCTTTACAAAATGTTCTCTTGTTGTATATTTCATGTCAAATTTTGATATAGAGGTCCTTACAATCACAATGTGTCTCTGAAGAGCCTCAAAGTAAAGATCAACAGTTTCTCTAAAGTAGACATCCAGGAAGATTCTATAATTCATTGCATAGATAATCGGATTATAAAAGAAATAAAAGAAATCTCGATTTTTCTTTTTAAATACGACAAATTTTTTTTTCACTCTATGTCTTCACATGTGTGTATCGACTGGAATGAAATGGCAGACTCGCTAGCCAATAGTCTAAACACTTGAGTCAAAAGACTACAAGGTACTTCCTCCAAAGTCACGTCAAACATAATTACTTTTTCTTCACACATTTATTTCTATTGCACTCTTCAATAGTACTACATGGCACGAAATTTTGTGTCACTTATGAAAGTTCAATTTCATTATATCTTCCAAAGTTTCTGCTGATACTTTTCACAGTGTGCAAGCTTTTAGTAAGGGATTCTAATGCCTTATATACCACTTATTCTAGTATTTCTCACAAAAGATGTATTTGCAACTAAGTATCATGTTGCGGCAGTTCATATTTATTTCTTTTTTATGCAAATCTTGAAAAAGAGAAATAACATTCTAATATGTTTAAACAAATGCAAAATAACACAAGACTGTTTGATAGTTAATAACACATATTTTTAATAAGTATACAGTATTAGTTAAAATTTATTAAGATAAATTATAATGTGTTTAGATTACACACTCAATATACAGAACAATTTATTTTGATCTTTTTTCATTGGTAAGAAACGTGATCTTATGATAAGTCTAAATTTTGAATTATATACCTCATGTTAAGAAGCTGTTGGAAAATTCAGAATAAATTTCGGTCAGTGGGCGCAAAAAAAATTAACAAATCAGTTTTATTAATTTCTTATAGTTCTAAGAGGAACATAGAAGAGATAGAAAAATAAAACTAAAAATTATAAGACTTAACTTTAACTTTTGAATATCAAAATATATAGGAATTAGAAATTATCTTGCTTGCCAAATACTTAATATTTGTATCGAGTTCAATAATCTGAACTGGGAAAAATAAACCATGTTTATTAAAGAGCATTGATGCTATAAATTATATATGACAGAATAATTCGAGGAAGCTTACAATCACTTAATAACCCAAACTAACTTCTCTTTAGTGATTTCTCTTAATATTTTTACTTCCCCAAAATCATAGAAATCTTACCAAACTTAGAATAAAATGCGCTTAAACATATTATCTGAGAGCATCATGTCCTCATAATGTATATTTATGCAAACAATCTTTGTATAAAAAAGAGTTTAAGTTATAAAAAAAGAGTTTTTATAAAATATACAAATTTCCTTAAAAAGTTTTTGCTTCTATCATATAAATTTTGAATGGAAAAGTTTGCATTCTATTGTACATTTGATAAAAAAAAATAATTTTGTGAGATGAAGTTGCTGAAACGTAATTATGTAGAGAGAATGTTGTTAAATCTGCTCCAAAATAAATTAGAAGTTTCTTAATTGATGTAAGCTTTCACTTTTCAATTCTAATGAAAATTTCTAATTTGTGTATTAGTCACAAAATTAGTTATGTCGTTGGTCTGAAATAAAATCCTAAGAAATGCCTTAAGATAAACTTTTGATAATTAACTCTAACACAAATCAATTTCATTCAGGTCCTCAAATGAAAGCTCACGTGTTAGAAAAGCCAACAATCAAAACTAGAAGACAGAGAGCTAAATACTTTACAGATCTCTTGTATTTTAATACTTTACAGATAAATAATTTACAGATCTCCTGTGTTTTAATTTGTTCATATATATTTTACATATATCTTGTGTTTTATTACTTTACAGACCTCTTGTGTTTTAATTTGTTTATATATAGTTTACATATATCTTGTGTTTTATTACTTTACAGACCTCTTGTGTTTTAATTTGTTTATATATATATATATATATATATATATATATATATATATATATATATATATATATATATATATATATATATATATATATATATATATACAGATCTCTTGTGTTTTAATTTTTTCAAATATATTGACTTGAATTCGTATTATAGCAAAATAATAGAATAGCAAAATGGTTAAATATCTTCACCTACCACTCTTATAAATATTTATATAGTTATTTTTTTAGTTGTGTATAATCTGCATTATTTATGGTTATTAATTTCCAGAATGAAAAATATTTTAAATGTTTTATTTTGAGATAATTTGAAAATAAGTAATAAAATTATTTTAAGTATCAAGAAATTCCTATTTTCAAGGAATTTTTTCGTAATTTTTTTTCAATTAATTTAAATAAAACCTATCATATTTAAAAATGAATTTTATAGAAAATATGTTAAAAAATTTTATTCTCCTTTAATACATTATTTTTAATGTTTCTAATTTTATTACTGACATTAATGTTATCCTACGCTTATCATATTATTGACAAGTGAAATCCTTATCTATTCATAGAACAGCCACGAATTTCCTCTGGCAGTGTTTCAAGAGAATTAGGGCACATGAACCTATGATTTTTAAGTATCTCATTGCTTTAGTCAATACTTCTAATAAAATATAATCATTTACGAAATAAAACTTTATAGTATCTTACTACTATAAAATTGTCATATTTAAATGTTAACAATGTTTTTTTTTTTTTTTTTTTTTTTTTTTTTTTTAAATAAATGGAACAATTTTTCATTAGCAGTAAATCTTAGATGTAAAGAAATGTTCGCTCTCTTCAAGTAATAATTTAAACTCAAATTATTAAGTTAACCAGAGTAAATAATTAGATTTAATCATAAATGTTATTCGCATTTTTTACTGCAAGCCCCATGCAGGTATATGAAATTCAGATGCTCTCTTGTCATCTATTTCTCAACTATCAAATAATATTGAAAATGACCTGCAGGATCATTTTCAAAAGTTATCTTATGATTTTATTCAATGATGGATACATTTCTGGGATATTATTTTTTCAAATGGTAAGGATTACAATTTAAAATAGTAATTTAAGCATTGATACATTACGCAATTTGATGAGGTAAATATTATTCACACTCTGGCTTTCAATTCAGTAGATAATTAATTTGACTACATTATAGGTAAAGACTTATGTAATAGTTTAAAGGGCAATTTATGTCAGTGTTCACCGTCATGGTGGGTCTTAAAAGTCTACTTAATGCGAAATATATAACCACTAAAATATAATGAATGCTTCATTTTGGGTGTTTTTAAAATAAATTAGTAAAATTTGTGAGCAATGCAGAATTGGTCAGATTTATTATACTAGCGAAATGGATTTGTTTAATGCACTGAATATATTCTGTTAGATGCACATATTTAGATTTACATATGTGATCACGTGATGCAAGTGTGATTATTAAAAAAAATTTTAAGTTTTTTTTTTTTTTTTTTATCAAAAATCCCCATCAATGGATGTTGATGCATTACGAGATACCGAATATTTTGTTTACACCACGTTAACGGATTATTTAAAGTGTTTCTACATAATCCATTAACGTGATGACAAAATAGAAAACGACTGAAGAGTATATCTGTAGATGCTTCATTGACTGTCCTTGAAATTCAGTAAAGTGCATTGGCCATGGATTGCGTAAAAAAACAACTCTAGATAAAAAAAACAATTTCCTGAAACTTAAAAACCAACGTATCCTTCTAAAAGCGTAAATACGCATATGCCAACTAAATTTCAGATAAGATGATGGGCATTTTAATTAAAATTTTATTTTTAGGAAAATATTCCTCAAACAGTTTTATAATTAAATTCTTTTCTAGACTATGCCAATTGATGCGTTATATTAGATGGAGCCTTCAGTATTCAGTAAGAAACATTATTGAATACCATAGACTAACGACTGATCACTAGATTGTTATGATTCTGAATACCTGACTGTAACTCCATGAAATATATTATAAATAAAAATTATCAGACAATGTCAGGATCAAACTTGAAAATTTCAGTATTCTTCCACTTTGCAAACTATACGAGGCACTTTTAATGAGAAACATAATCCACTTTGCTACACGGCTTGTATTTTCAAAGCATAAATCGTTCATTGAGCGCATCACACATAAATAGTTGATGATTTGCTTGAGAGTTTGATGATATAACATAATTTTGTAATAGATATTGACCCTAAAGAAAGACATTATTGAGCAACATTAGTGTAGAATCTTTATTAATAAAATTTACTTCGTATTTAGGCCCATATTATTGAGCGTAGTGACTGTTGAAGTTATTTCACTATTTCTACTTATTTATTATAGGATAGAGCATCCAATATTACGTTTCACATTCTCTGTTATATCCTTATCAGAAATTTTTACAACTATTATATGCATGTAGCAATTCAAATACATTTTATAATAACTAATAATTTCAATACCTGAAGTTTTCTTCCATTGAAAACTAGGTTTAAGAAAATATTACTAGTAAATCATTTTAAAACGCATCAAAAAAATTAAATTAATATTAAATAATATTATATTTTTATAAACTTATATATATATATATTTATATATATGTATATAATACTTCCCTTAACTAAACCTATTCTTATTTTTGTTAATAGGAGATAAAATAGTGAATAAATTTTTTTCTAAAATTCTCTAAAAGGCTTCTATCTATTAATAAACTAATTTCTCTATTCAATTTACCAATCTACTAATACGTTAATATTTGTGTAAATCCACGTTATTGCATTTATGAAAGTGGATCCAAGGACACAAGAAATAAATTAGAAAAATGAGTTAAGAAAATTTTTGCTGCTACCGCTGTTTTAGCAATTTGTTACTTAAAGAAGGAATTGGTGTAATCATATTGCTTAAGTCCTTGTAAAACTTAATCATAGTCTACTAAAGATCTAAGGCTTATTTCTAACATGATCTTTTCTTTTACCACAGTCTGTTACCTTCAATTTTCGTGGAAATGCATTATTATTAAGGACAAGTCTTTGATTAAAAATTAAATTTCTTTATTTAAAAATGTTTGCCTCGAAACTTAAGAAGTCTTTTCTGGCTAGACTGAGGTATTGTGCATTAAGTTTAAGAACCCTTGACACATAAACAAAACGCGCCATAATTAAAGTAGCAAAGTTTTTCGTAAATAATATCTGAGTGCTTTTTTTATATTTACAAAATTAGGTAAAATTACAATTTTTTGTATGTTTAGATAGTTTTAAAGGAAAGAGAATTTTATGTGAATTTTTGAATTTTATGTTTGTAATAAATGATTAATGATATAATATCACACTGAGTTGATATACTTTTCTTGCGTTGAATAATATTTTGTTGTTTTAAGAAATAGAGGAGTATTCAACTTTCGCACAGATTGAGCAATAAAAATTTTCTGGTGTAAATTATTTTAATTTTTGTCTAGTAATAATCAATTAATTGGTAAGATAAATTTATTAAAGTAAATTATATTTTCAAATATCGATCATGCATTAGAAATTTAGCCACATTAATCTTTTTAATGGATCACTTCCAATCAAAAATTAAAAAAAAAAATCCTCAGTATTTTTCAGATGGATTTCAAATAAAGTCATCCTACTTTTGACATTTATCTAGTTTGAAGCATCATGACTTAATTACCAGGCTGGGTTTTATTATTTTCTCTTATAATTGATTAGAAGTTATGATTCTGTTTTCTTTCGGAAAACATTAAAATTAATATAATCGTAGACGTGGCATAATATTGAAGCTTGTACAAACGACTCTTTTTTTAATTTTATTAATGGCTTCATTTCTTAATACAAAATGATACCCTTAAAGATGAGGACTCATATTTAAAACATTTTTTTTTCATTTGTTCTTTTCAATGAATAGTTAAAATTATTAATCAAATATCTATTTAGTTACCAAAAATTACATACATTATAGTAAATATACATTTACACATCCATACAGCTATTGTTCTATTGCTTAATAAATATTATCTGAAAAAAAACATTAATTCACAGAAAGCTTTCTAATGACATGATCTGATTCAACGGAAATTCGCCATTTATTTGGATAAAAATTTAAAAAAGAAAGAAATATTTATTATGAAAGTGACTTGAGTCTCCCATCAAATCAATTTTATGCTCAAAGAGGTTTACAAAATGTTCTCAATACAATGATAGAAGGTTGAGAAGAGTAATATACGAAACAAAATTTCAATCGATCACTTAATCTGATTTAGAAAACACAAAAGGAAGCAAAAAACTGAAGAAATATTGTAAGTTTGTCTCCCAGTACCTGCATTCCATTGCTTTTCTTTCATAAATCATGATTACCATGTTAGAAATCTTATCGATATTCAGAATCTGGATAGCACTAGACATCATATGGTTTGAAAGAATTGTTTTTCAGGGCAAAGTCCATGTTTTTTCTCAAGAATCCATGCGAAATGGTAGGTTTACAAATGATCTGAAATTCTTATTTTCTGCATTTATATTTGTATTTCTTAAAAGCATGTTTCCCTGTATTTACTCTTTAGATTTTGGTTACTTTCTCGACAAAAGTAATGTTATGTAGTATAGAAATTCAAATACAGCTCTTCATGGGAAGCTCTTATTTTATGAAAATAATGATTAATGTGACTAACTATAAGTATGGAATATTTTTGATGCATTTTAATTAAAGCCTTTGAAATTAAAATTATAGCTTTATTAACTGTATACAAAATAATTTCATTGAAATTAATTTAAGAAAAAATTGGTAAATTTTGAAAACATTAATTTTATTTATTCATATTGAACAGTAAGAAATAATTATCTTGAATTTATAAGATAGTTATTTCATTTTGTTCAATAATCCAGTAGCGAATCTTTATTTTTCTGAAACAGGATGCTGCTCTAATAATTCCTTTTTCATAACTTTTTCATTGTGTAGATTAAAAAATATAAATATAAATACTTATCATTATCTAATAGATTAAATAATCTCATGCAACCTTTACTATGTATGTCTGAAGTTCAATAAATGCTATGCTTAGTTATTTTTTCCAGTACTTCATTTTAGGAATTTTATTTTACCAAATTTATAATTATTCGTAGAAAATTCCTTTCTCTTTCTTGTCTTATATAAATTTACTATTAATTTGTATGTTTAATTTATTAATAAAACATTTTAGTTAAGTATGTAATTTTAAGAATTTAAATTGGATCGAAAATAACCTTTTTTAAATATTGTGTAAAGACCTTTTAAAATATAAAATTTAACGTTCATATATATTTTATAGGGAAAGGAAACGAAAAGTAAACATGAAAAATTTATTTAATATTTTTTAGAACAAAAACTTATTCTTTGACAAATTTACGAAGATATTTTAACTACCACAAATATTTACTTAAAATAAAACATTAAAAATATAAATTTCCATAATACGTAAATTTCATTGTTGTACTTATTTTATCGTTATTGCTTCAACAAATACCACTCATAATTTATGAAACGTAATGGAGAAATTAATCAGCCTGAGGATGCAATATAAATTACAAATAAATTTTGTCAAAGATATTCCATCAAATTTTTTTTATAAAATGAGCCTAAAATGAATGATTTACAAATAAATTTTCTTTTATGATTTAACTTAAATGAATTAATTTTAACTAATTCGTTTTTATACAATGACGTAAGGGAAATGATTCTTTTTTTTTCTTTCAGTATTGATTACTAAAAACACAAATTTAAAACCATCATGATTTAAATTCAATTATACACTCACTGTTTTAAATCAAGGCCTGAATATTTTCTTCAAATAAAAAAAAACATATGATTGAGGTCTAAAATTCAACAAATGCTATATGAATAAATGAATTTGGTCAGGAAGTTAGTTTTGATTACTAATAAAAACTCTATTGTAATGAATTCATCCCAATTTTATTTTGTATTCAGAACTTTACTATTTTCCAAGAAAATCTCTCTCTCTGTTTCTCTCTCCCACAACTGGTTTATTAGACCTAAATAACCTGTATAATGAAAATCCTTTTTGAAAGTGAACAAAGGATGATTTATCATCAACACCTGCATAACTACTGGAACTTTATTTTTTCATTTTTGAGTGCTTAAAGATTTACTTATTTATCTGAATGATGAAAGTGCATTTAAAGAAGATCGAGGAAAATATATTTTCTTGAAAATTATTTTCACTATAGAGAAGGTGAAAGGAAGAAAGAAAATAATCTCTGTAGACAAAATGTATTTCATAACGAAAATTTTAACGTTACATATTTAAAAAGGCAGTGGAGAAAAATATGTCTTCTATTAAGACATTAGAATAAAAGAAATCTCAAGAAATTGAGTTATTTTATGCATAAATTGAAAATGTTAATCAAATTGAAAAACTCATCATGCACGTGATAAATATTTAATGAATACGTAAATAAAGTAAGCTATAAAGGTTTTCAAATGATTTGCAGCATTTTAAACTGCGAGCGCGATCATGGGTTTCGCACAAAAATTTTCTTACATAAAATTTATTTGCCTTATTGTTTATACAACAATAATCTTGCATATTAAATTTGTGGAAAACATTATATGAGACTACGTGGTCTTATTTAAACTATAAATAATTAATATTTACTGTAGTTAATTATTTTATTATACATAAGCAATGTTTATATTATTGCCTAGACTAATCCCTGAAAGCGAGCTATCTACTTTAATCAATTTTATGATACACAAATGCCTACATTGAAATATTTTACTACCGTCACCAGATTGACTGTCTTACAGAAAAAGAGTAAAATTAAAGAAATCCACTTAATTTGAGATTAAAATAAGAATGATTAAAATATTTATCTTAAAAGGAATTATTTTTACAGACAACAAATAGAAAATGTTCACCAAATTAAGATAAATACTTTATTTTAACTTTTCAAAAGTGTAAAGAAAATAAACTAAATAATATTTCCTTTAAATCAAAGTGTTATAACATTTCTGTTAAACCTTTTTTTCTTTTTTACAACGACCACAAAAGCATGGTTCTGTAATTACTTGATGTGAAACTAAATGCATAGTTGACAATTACTTTGTTGTTGCACATAAGCTAAAGTGTGAAATTGTTATTCGAAATTTAAAAGTTCATCATACGGAAAAAAATGTTCATATTAACTTATATATATATAAAGCAGTAATTTCAACATTTTTAATATATTTATAATATATTTAAAGTGTTACCAGCAGTATGTTTACTTGAAACTTTAAAAGTATGCATCAGTTATGTATAAATACTTAAATGGTACCACATTTTTAAAAATTCATTCAAAGAAAATTTTTCAGTATAACATTTTTGTTCAATTTTAAATTTCTTACGTCTGATTAGATCATTTAAATATTTTTCAGGCTTATGGGATTCCTAAAAACTTACATTTAATATTGATATTGTAAATATCAGAAGCTTTTATGAAAAACATTTTAAAATTACCAGCAGAGAAATTAATCTTACATTTGCAACGAAAAAATCATTTGACTCTCTTTAAGAAGTAAATCACAAACTTCAAATGGAAAGCAAAATATAAAAGCTCCCTCATTCCTTATAAGTTAACAAAGGAACATCGAATAAGTATTAAAGGTCAGAAAGACCTTGATATATGGAAGTTTCTTAAGTTTTATGGCACAAGGACTTAATTTACGTTATCTCTACAATGCCATACGTTGAAATTTTGGATTATTTTTGAAGTTCAAATGAATAGATGTTTAAACAATATAAAAGGAATTTCACACTTTTAAATTTTTCTCTTTATATTCTAATTATCAGCTAAGTCCAAAATTTAATAGTATTTGTTGTGAGTAAATAAACTATTTATGCTTAAGGTATTGCTTATTATATCAGAATTTTTCACCAGTTTAGTCATGTGGTATGCACTTTTTATTGCACTATGTAAGTAGTGGAAAAACTTAAATTATTATATCCATAACGATTTCTAAGAGTTATGGAGATAATTATATTAATGTTCTAAGAGTTATGGAGATAATTATAATAATATTAGTTAGAAAGATAATGGTAAGATCTGAATTCAAGAAAACAATTTATATATCTGATCTTCCTATTTTCCTTTTATTTTATTCGTAACTAAGCTATTTTAAAATAATATAACTCATATAACTGATAAATGTTAAAATTCTAAAGCATTAAAATTAATTTGAATTTCTAAATACTTTGTACAGTTTAATGTCGTGAAATATATTTCTTAAATCATGAGTTATTGTAGACATTTTGTTTGGAAATAAAACCTCACTTCCAATTTTAATATAATCAATCATGAAATCAATTTTAAGCCATTATGGGTTTAAGTTGAAGGAAATTTTAAATGTATTAAATTATCAACATTTTCAGTTAGGTAAATCATTGAAAATATAAACCCATGAATTAATGTTTATATTTTCCAGTGATATATCCCGATAAATTTATTAAAACTTCAAACTATTTTTTGACGAAAATAAATCCCAAAATGCCTCTTAAAGTTAGCATTTTCCTTGGAATAAGAGAATATTATTATATTCTAATACTTCTTTTGACAGAAGCATTTATGATACCATCCATTAAAATAATGAGAAATGGCAAGATTTTAACAACAATGTATAAAATTTGAAATACATATTAATAGTAAATTTCTTATCAATTTTTCGAAATACTTGAAATTTATTTCTTGTTAAATTTAAAATCAGTAGCCTTCACTATCTGTTAAATTGGTAATTTAATCTTCTCAATATAATAATTTTATTATTTCGGTGTGTATATTTTATTAGTTTGTAGAAATTAAATGTACTTATTTTTTTGTAATTATTTGTTAATATAAATTAATTTAAAGCATTTCATGATTTAATATATAAACAAAATGTATGAATTTATCCCAGTTTAGTCTCTTTAATATTTTTCCTCCAGACTTTATACATGTGAAGCTAAAATTTTAAGCTTCATATAAATTATATTTATCCAGGGATTTCTACTGTAGACAAAAGATACCAATTAAAAATATAATAGATTATTTTCAATACCAGTGTCAAAATAAAATAATATAGCTTATTGTTCCTCAAATACTTAACATTTTATCCTTTTGTAAAAATAAATAAATTTCTAAGATGAAATTGAGTGAAGAGGAATTCTCTCACAAAATATTTATACCAAAATCAAAAGCAGTGTTTCATTTAAGATTTTGATTTCTAATCTATTTTATATACAAATCACACCAATATTCTATTGTAAGTTATAATCGTATGTTCTAATATGCGAAGAGAAATACTTTTTTTAATAAATATTTTTGTATAATATAAAAATCAACATTTATTTGAAACTTATTTCAATGGTATATAACAGAGTATATTTTGCAAAACATTTTCATAGGAAATAGTGTCTTTCTGCCTTATATACTAAAGTACTATTATCTAGGAATCATTTAAAAGAAAAATACAAAAATAAATAAATAAATAACTAAAAAATAATTTTAATTTTTAATTCCTGCCTGGTATGTATTTCCTCATACATTTATTTTGCTGTTGCCAAGACCCAAGTGTGTGCTACGTCACAAGTTGTTAAAAACAAGTGATTGAATATATGAAAAATGAAATAATTGTAATTTTTAGTGCGTATTATTTTAAAAAATAGATATTTTTTGATGAAAAAGATTAAATTTTGGATTTTGTACATCATTCTTAATTAATTTTTTAATTCAATTAATTTTCTTCATTTGGTTAATATAACTGCGTATTTGCTTGAATGCGGGAAAACGCAAAAATTAGAAATGCCTATATTGTAGCATTTTAAGCCTTCTCAGCAAATAGAATGATGCCGAAATACAACTGATAGTTAAGAATCATCGAGGCTTGAACTAAAGAATATTCTTCAGGACTTTGCATAAAACAGTTTCTAGAATTTTTGAAGTTATCAAATAAAAGTAGAGATTCTTACAAATTTTTGCTTTATGAACTGAACTAACAATTTACATAAAATATGCTAAATTATCTTAAATTTGGATGATAATGGTTTCTAACAGTATGTTTCTTTATTCTCTCTTTCTTTTCTTATTTGTATACAATTCGATATTCAAACGCAGGTGGAATTAAAAATATTATTTTTTCATTCGCAAAAAATGAATAAGTGTTCAGGTGTACCAAGATTCTGTCTTTATTAACGTGGACTGTTCATCATTATGTTTTATAGTTTGTGCTTGTGGACAGCCACCATTCCGTACTAAATAAAATAACTCATATTTGCCATAGTTACCAAGTGTTTATCTTAATATTTTCAATTAAGATAAACACTTGGTAACTGTTGCAATTAATTAATTATTATTTGAAAGTCATAAAATATGATGTTATGATGATAAATTCTTTCTTTAACTTACCGTTTCTGTAACAGTTAATATTATTTAATTAAGTAATCGTCTTTACTATTAATACGTATAAAAGAGAGAAATGAAAAACTTTGATTGCACTAAGTTTTTATTTGAATTTGAACGTTTCTGCTCAAATATATATTAAGATATAACAGAGAAAAGCCAGACTTAAATCTTATTTCTTACATACATTTTCTAACTGTAAAATAAGTAATTTAAAAAACTTATTGTATTTTAAATAAGATTGAAACAAAATCAAATTGTTGGTACGAGAGCGATTATTTTACATCATTTATTTGCAATTAATTGTATTTCATATATTTCAGCAGCAATTTCAAAGTTGAATTTAATTGTTTGATGTTGACTTCTTTTCCAGCATAATTATCAAATAATTAAAACATAAGAAAATATTTTTGAGTGATTTGACTGAAAATTTATGATGGCATTAATAGTGTCTTTCATAACAATGAATAAATACATTTAAAATGCCTAGATAATAATTTAGATTTAAATTTAATGAGTAATATTATTTAATAGATAGACATAACTTTAATGAGTAAAATCAACCAAAGTTACTGTAAAGAAACATATTAATAATGCATATACGACATTATTCTGTATAAAACTATAAAATATAAACATTTTGTCACTTATGACTATGTATGTACACTTAAATTAATGATATTTCCTTAAAAACTTTCAGTTTGAAATTTTTTTTTAAGGAATAAAAATATTGACCCATTCGTTTCAAATATGCAAGTGCCTGAGAGAATGAACACAAACATTTTTCACATCTTGTTTTAACAATACAAGGTTTAGATGTATTTATTGCATATTTTAAAACATTTTTAGATTATTTTTTCTATTTTAGATATTGCTCTAAGCAGCTATTGAAAAATAGCTATAGAAAAATTGCCGACCACTAGTGGCCAGAGTGCCTGACTGCGGATAGGGAGGTCCTGGGCTTGAATAACGGTTCGGACATGGGTCTACTTTCTCTCTCTATCTATCCTGCCTTTGCATTTTCTGTATATGTCCTTTCTATTGAGGTGTGAATGGTTGCCTACTCTATAAACGGGTCCTTGTGGCATGTGTGTACCGAAGCAGTCAAACTCCACACCACATATGGTTCAGTTTGAAAAAGTGAAGGAGCGAATCTTATATTGTTAGCCTAGCTGACACAAGACAAAAAAATAGAAAAATTGTAATCTGTATTAATTTAAAAGAATAGACGAGAATGAATCTTTGTTACTTTATTTATTTACTAGATACTTAGTAAATTTTATTTTTTTCTTCTGTATTATGGATTAAGCTCCTTACAGCTCAACTTTTTTTGTAAATTTATATTTATTTGAACAGTTATTGATGACAAATATATTTATATATCATCATGTAGCCTATCTGTATTATTCAGTATAACAATAATACCATCTAAATCATAATACTTAATAAATCAAGATTTATAAATAGCCATTTAAACGAATTTTGATTATATTTTTGAGCAATGAAAGGCAAATATGCATAAAATAGTACACTAGCAAATTTAGTCAAATGGCAACTTGTTTCTCTCTCTCCTTCTCGCTGTCTGTCTATTTAGTTTTTTTAAAAAAAAAAGTAGCAGTTTTATCTCCTCACCCTATAAAATTTCCGATTTTAATAGATATTTTAAAATGTTTGCAGATTATGAAATTATAATTTTACAAAATACATAATGTAAAACATTTAAATGCATTTTGAGAAATCAGAGTATTTTTTAATAAATTTCGAACAGATCATTTTGCCAATTTTTTATCTATTTTAAACAAATATGAATCATATAAATAAAAAGTAGTAATTCTTGATTAAATTACAGCCTTTTAAAATAGAACAAGTTTTTGATATAAGTATTATTAAATAATACTTATATCAAAAAAAAAAATTCTATTTTACCACGAAAATATTCATTTCTTAAAAAAAAAGTATTAAAAATGATAAGTATCCTCATTACTCTTCCTTTTAAGTTCAGTGAACAATTAATAGATTTTAACAGCTCATTTTAATAGACAGACATATAGACTGCTCAAAATAATTAAATGAGAGTGAATATAATTAAATGATTCAATGATAGCGAATACAATTAAATAATTAAATGATTCAACATAATTAAATTATAGTTTGAAGGTTTATCTTGTATTGTTTGGTTGATAAATACATTACTAATAGATGTAACAGGATGTATGAGATAGCAATGACATTATTTCATGGAAGGGCATGCATTTTATTAAGGATTTGAGTTCAAAATGATAAAAAAAAAGGTTTTTTGCTTTCGAGAAAAACGAATAAGAAAGTTTTTTTTTTTTTTTTTTTTTTTTTTATTCTTAAAAAGAGTATCGTTTCCTCTGATGTTCAGTGATGTTGAACACCTTTGAGGCATCCATCAATATCAGAATGCAAATAAAGGACTGCGGTATTTCGCCTCATTCCTCCAGAAGATCACTTTAAACTCTTGAAGAATTTGTGGGGAGTGGCTTGCATCAAGCAACTCCTTTACCTAGACTGTTCCAAACAGGCTCTGCTGCGTTCACAGGCTGGCCATTCAATTCGCATAAATCCTTCCGTAAAAAGGAAATAATTCACCAAATCAAGACTATGGGGCCTTCGGTTGTCATTCATTAACATAGAGAACGGCAAATTCTGCTGCTTAAGTGGCTACAATAGGTTTCAGTGTCTCATTCTTATATCAGCTACCTGTCAGAATTGCATTTTGAATGATATAGAGACTGTTACTATCACCAATAGAGATATCAACAGAGACCATGTTACTCCTACTGCCAAATATGACTCTTTTCTGCTTTAACACTGGATTGTTGCTAGTGTTACTTTACTTCTAGATTAAAATACGCCTGTTATCTGGATGAAGGGAAAACCAAGACTTTTTAAGGAAAGAATATTGTTCCATTCCTTTCTTTTCCAGTTCACATGTCCTATTGCCACTCTCTGATGGTATGACAGTGCTTTGCTGTTAACGTGGGATACATCAATGGTCGCATACAGAGCTACAAAATAAATATAGTTTTGAAAGGTTTTTGTTAAAATTGTGGGACCCATATCCAAGGGAAGGAATTTTTGGAGAAAAGTGACATTCATATTTCGGTATCTCCAAGCCGTGAATGTTTAATAACAGCCTTCATTAGGTATTTTTCTATGAGAATGACTTACTTTTGAATTTAGAGCTGCATTTGCAGTCTCAAAAATAGATTCATATCCTTTAAATAGTACTTTATGAAACTCTAATGGCTTCTACATCTTCAAAATGCGTTTGTTATGCCTCTGTTCAACCAATAGTTCATGAAATTTGTGAGTCAATTAAATGTTTTCATTAAGACAAATCACTCATCAAAATAATACGCCACAGTTAAATGTATACTAGTTTCCGCTTTGTCTTCTATTAAGTTGAAGGTCAAACCTCATTCTCTGCCAATGAATTTTCGTCATCGAAATCAAACTTAAAATTTATATATTCAGAAGTCTGAAAATGAGAAAAATTTGTATTTGTGACTCATATCTATCAATATATGCATCCTTAAAGACAATTTGACTTCCATATTCTCGTTATCATTTATAATAGGTAGATAACATCGTTATTTTATAAATATATGTTTTGTAATTTAAAGAAAATGCTGATATATGGCAGCGTGGTTAGCATCCCTAACTTCAAAGCAGTAGGTCCCGTCTTAGATTTCTTTCTCTCTGTTTGTGAGTTTTTCTGTTCATTCACTTTCGGAAAAAAAAGGCACACTCACTAGGTGTTCTATTTCATAAAATACCATCACTTTCATCCCTTGTTGTGCTGAATAGATTGCGTTTAAGATCAGCCTGATATTGAAGAAAATATCTAAAGAATATATATATATATATATATATATATATATATATATATATATATATATATATATATATATATATATATATATATATATATATATATATATATATATATATATATATATATATATATATATATATATATATATATATATATATATATATATATATATATTTATATATATAGATATATATATACATATATATATAAAGTGAAGAATATTAGTTAAAGAAAAGTTTTAGTTTCTTACTGATTCAGTATAGTAAAGTTTAAGATGTTACAGTCTTATATTGCTGTAAATAACTATATCCCTACTCCAATCAGAGACTTATCCAATGATAATATATAAATCACCTAAGCGATCACAGATACTATACGATTATCGTAGTTCAAATAGCTTTTCCCACTCATTGGAAATAGGACAAAATTAACTGACAATATAGTGCACAAATATACTTTAGATATACAAATTCTTTATATAGTTAAACTTCCTGTTTAATCAAAATCTCAGTCCCAAGAGAGATTTCGTGAGTAATATAATAGAAATTACATAAAATAATAAAGTTTTTAAAGAGAACACAATTTCATCTTTTAAACTTTAAATTAGTATTTATTTTAAACATATTTTTTACTTGTGATAGGTGAAGAATTGATTTATTTATTCATGTCAAAATATATTGCGTTTTAGAACTTGATCAAATTCACCATATTTAATATTTTCTATTAACGAATAATTTCATAAGAGAACTCAATTATCTACAAATCATTTTTAATGAATTTCATTTTTAAAAATGAGTATTTTCCTTTGAAAGGTTATCATGCTATTAAAGTTTCTTAGCCTAAATTAAACGTGCAGGAAAAATGATATGCTATGGTATGCTATATTTATGAGTTATAATATACTATACACATATATCTGTGCCTGGGTTTAAAGTAATATTATTTGGAATTCGTTGTTTCTAAAATATATGATTATTCAGAAAACATTTTTATTTACTGCAATGAATAAAAAAATTGGTGCTCAATTGTTTCACTATTTTTGTGTAAAATTTCCAGAAATATATTATAAAAAATGCCTAAAATAATATCTAAAATAATAAATAAATTCTAACAAAAATGCTTAAGATCTAGTAAAAGAACTATAATTAAATACAAAAAAAAGTATTTATAGAAATAATATTTAACAAAATAAATTCATTGTTATGGAAAAAATTTAGCATTTTAAAAGGTAAGGAAACTTTAAGAATCAAAACCCACTTTTTAATGAGAGGTACTTTAAATTAATAATATGGAGTGGATCATTCTTTAAAAATAATGAGAGCAATCAGATTACAATACTGAAATTTTCATTGCTTTGGAAATAAAACACATAAAAAAGTAATTGCGCATTCATTTACGAAAACGATTGTTATAAAAATAATGTATTCTTTGGGATTTTTCTTTTGAATTTAGCAAATTCTCACTAAAAAGCCGTATCTCATAAAATATTTCACAAATATTCATTTTTAATTAATCTGCTTTAATTTCTTATGTTAATTTTTAAAAAAAAATATTTTTAGTAATTTTTATTTTTAAAATAATGGTTTAAATATGCAAAAATTGGAAATAATCTTTTATTATTGTTTCTATTAACTAGAATGACTTATTCAGTTGCATTTTGTTATCTATTTATTACTAACAATTAATTTCTTGCACTATTTCTGTTATCAATTATGACATTATTCCCTTCAAATGCATGTAAAGGTAGTAATTTTCATACATGATATCTTATTTTTAAGTATCTAATAGCTTGTGAAAATATATATTTATAAATTACTTAATATTCAAAGTAACGTAACTATGCTAAAACTTTCTATATTTAAAAATTTTCCATGTAAACTTAATTGGAAATGCACATATATTTATATATATATATATATATATATATATATATATATATATATATATATATATATATATATATATATATATATATATATATATATATATATATATATATATATATATATATATATATATATGGTTAATACTAGTGTTTCAACTGAAAAACAAATAATTTACTTCATATTACATTAATTACTTCTTAAAGGAAAAATGTTTCCTAAATAGAGAGAGAGTATCTTCAATTTATACATATTTTACTTGTTACTATTATTAATACTTTTGCATTAAATTATTTTTATAAAACTAGTTATTTTGCTTTCATATTAATTCTGCATAATTATCTTAAATAGTATATGTTTCGTTAATACTATATGTGAAATGAAAACTCAGTTCAATCGTGACGTTGTTACAATTCATCATAAATTTCGAAAATATTTCAACTTTTTCCGTAATTCTTAATATTTATTTAAAATGTTTCTTATTTTGGAGGAGGTAGTTATGGATTGTTTCCCTTAGATTATGCGGCATAGTATATGATATTTACAGAAACATTTTGTAATGGAAATAATGCTAAGAATCTTAGACAAAATTAGCTTTTCAAAAATAAAACAATTTTTGTTTCATTTAAAATCCATTAAATTTATATATTATGTGTTCCATATGAATATAAATAAATTTAAATCTACTACGTCATTTCTATGCGAAAAATCATATTTCTGTATAAGTCAGGTAAGTCTAAGTGTTAAGGAATTATAAACAAGATGAGTAATTCAGGATTTTTGAAAAAAATATTCAGTTGGTGAAAATTCAATGTTTTGAAACATTTCTTTTATTTGACTTACTGCCTTCACAACTACGACGATGTACATATAATGATTACACATATCATTCGATGTCTATTTATTATATTTACATATATATATATATAATACTTATATTATACTTTATCATTATGATTTTTAGTGTATATGTATATTTGAACTAAAAATGTTTAAGCATAATAAACATATAATCAGGGAATTTATATTGATTTTTTCTCTTACTTCTTTAAATTGTAAAATCTGTTCACTTTTTTAAGGAATTTAGCTTCAAAATACATAGACAATAATTAAAATGCTTGGAAAAAATTCACTAGAGACTTTGGAAGATTACAATTACTCTTCATGTGCTTTATATCCAGTAATTAAATATATTAGTAGAGTAGTTAAAGTTTTGAATTTTATGATCCATAAAATTGATTAAATTAAATTGACATTCCTGAAAACAGATGTTTAGTTTATTTTAATTAATTTTATTACAAGCAATATTTTTAATTTTCATTTAATTGATGGCTTATAGTATTTAATTTCCTTTTTTTAGTACTCTTCTATTTAAATGATAGTCAAATTTTAATGCACCTGATTCAGTTCGAAAACAGCGTATCGTTAAAAATTAATGGTCTGTATGGATATCTCGTAAACATTATAAATTGGATGGAACTGCAAGCATATGTAAATTTACAATTTCCTGTATAGGTACAGATGCAATTAAATTTTTTCCAAGTATTTTAATGTTATTTGAATGATGCTAAATCCAATCATTTTGTATTGAATTATTTTCATTTCTTCTGAAAAACTACACTTTAGATTCTTATTACAGACCTCAATTTCCATTTACCGTTTGTAAATGTAATATATTAAATTGTGAGCACTAAAGGTTTCATAGTTTGCGCGCATAATGCCTTAAATCTATTTTAAATCGATTTATAAACTAAGTCAAAGTTTCTCAACATTTTAGTAAGTATTCGTGGTCAAATTTTCAATCATAATTTTCATCGCTCCACACATGCAAAAAAAATCCATACAGTAATAATATATTTTGAGTATTTTGGCACAAAAACCTGCATTGCCACCTTAGTTTTAAACCTTACAAATTAACAAGAGTATGGAAATTTATTTAACTTTTAAAAAATTTCATATAAAATCGACTGCTGTAAAAACATCTAAGGCCATTGGAGAAGAAATTATTTTGCCTGTAACAAATGAGATTGTAAAAAATTTGCTTGCAGATAATTTTGCAAAACAATTACAGTCAATGCCTCTTTAATGTACTACTGTTGACCGTCAAATTGATAACATTGCTGAAGTTACACAGTGTCAATTTTCCTTGAACATTTTGACGAAATATTCTCAACCAATATTAGAGCTTGATGAGATAACAAATAGTTGAAAATTGCCTATATTAGATTTTGTGATACTATGCCAGTAATGGAACTACTTTTCTACAAGCACTTGTAAAGCAAAAATCAACACAAAGCCTCAGGATACATGCGATATCTACGGAAAAGCTGTCTTCCAAGGAAATGAGCCCCGTTTTGAATAACATGTTAACTACTGTTACCGTAATAAATTACATAAAAGTTAGACCTCTCATATCAAGAATCTCTTCCTCATTTCCTATAGAAATAGCTGATATACATTCAACGTTTCTTTTTATAGCGAAGCAAGGTGGTTATTACGTAGGAAATTTTGGAAACGTGTTCATGAACTAAGAGAGGGAATCACCATTTTCCTAGAGAAAGAAAGCAGAACAATAGCCGAGAATTTTAGTGATGCGTTATTTGCAATGAATTTCAACTACTTTGTTGACAAATTCTGGAAATTAAATAAATTGATTCTTCCACACCAAGAATCAAACACATGTGTGTTGATACAAGTTATAAAGTTTTTTTGCAGAAAATTGGAAATGTAGAAAGAAATCTATAGCAGAAAAACTTAAAAAATTTTTTTCAATTATGGATGATTCTGTTAAAACTTAAAAGGATGAAAAATAACCTGTGAAGTTTTTATAGCCATTGAAAATCATTTAGTTTTGTTGATGACAAATTTTAAAATATATTTTCGGGCAGACAACAAATGGATAGAATGTTATGAGTGCGTTAAGAATCCATATCATTGTACATCTGAAGACCTATCAATTGCAAAGAGACATACACCTAGATGTCACAAGTAGTGAAATAACTTAGTAATAAATCACTCTTTTTGAATTTTGGGCAGGAGTAGATGATGAAAATACTTTACTTAAAACAAGGATATTTCGCATTCTATTAAAATTCTCAACATCCTAACTAAGTAAATTTAGATTTTCGACAGCTATATATTGAAAAATAATTGAGAGTGTCTCTTTTTAATATAATACTAAGCCTTCCTTCGAAAAACTTTGCTGTGCAATACTGTGTGTGTGTGTGTGGACCAAGGAAATCAGTAATAATTATTAAGTTTGTTTTTAAAAGTAAGATTCCATTTAGTAAGTTATTTTAATTTATAAGTTAGTTATTAAATTTTATTTTGAAATGCATGCTTTGCATGTGTATGCATTCCTTTCAGTCAGTTAATCATTTTTAAATAATATGTTCTCTTGGATAATCTCATGCCCCCTAGGAGTCACACTGTACAGCTTTTGATAACCGCTGACCTAAATAACTATTGAGAGTTTGAATGAAACGCACGGAAAATTTGTAACATGCCTTCTCATTTTAAGGTCATTTTTTGCAAACAGCTTTAGTAATGATGAACTTTTATCTTATCTTTTCTCTACCGTATAATTGATATTTGTTTTACATTTGTACTATATATGTTACACAAATATCAACAGAATGTGAATAATATATCGCACCCTGAATTACACATTGACTGTGCACTGTACTCAAATACATTCTTGATTAATTTGTAAAAAAATCATTTGTGCTTCGTATTTCCTCCTTTTTAAACTTTGAAATATAATTTCACTTTAACAAGATTGTGAGTTGCAATTTAATACGTCATTGAGTGTATTACTAATCTTAATATAATTCAGAGAAAAAAAACTGAGGTATACATCGACTGTTTAAGTAAAATACATTAATCAGCTACAAATTTAATTTATTATCTATTTTTACCATAAAAGCCTTAATGAGTATTATGTTCCTGACATTTATTTGTCGGTAATTGTCGCAGCTTAAGAATGGAGAAATTACTCCTCGAGTGTCATAACAATGTAGTCATTTCGAAAGGAAAATGCCACACAAATGTCTTTAATTAATTAGCAGTAATTTTATTCCATTATCCAAGATTTATTGCGATAAGATCTTGTGTCTTAGTTGCATTTTGGTGTTCTTAGTGTTGATGGTTTATACTACATGCACACTTAGCTAAACTTATATTTATTTCTAAATGTACACTTGACTCGTTAAATTAGAGTATATGAATTATTTTTACCTCTACTTTCATACTGTTATCTGAATAATTCTCTTTGTTACCAGTAATTTATAAAATAGGTTTTTGATGCGTTTATTTTTTCCAATTATACAAGGAATCATCTATTTAATAAAAAACAGATATATTATACTATTTTTTCCAAAAAATTTAGTTATTGTTCTACAAGTCTAAATACGTAAGCGGAATGATTATTGCCACATTGAATATTGAGAAATTTTAAATTAAGACATGTATTTTATAATAATACATGTGCATAAATTAAAATTTAAATAAGTTTATTTAAGTAGCTAATAAGATTTGACATGCGGGAATTCTAGATAATAATCTTTAAATAAATATTTATGTAAAAAAGCTTTAAAATTTAGAAATTCGAAACAAAAATTGACTTAAATTTTCACTCGGTCTAATGACGTTTGTGTTTTGATGGAAGCTAAATATTTAATTAATTTAAACAATAATTATCAAATTAATTCTGACATAGATTTAACTGTAACTTTTGTAACTATCAAATATAAAGAACTACCTAATTAATTTGTAGCAAATGACATTTTATCTAAAATTTGGTCCACTTCTTTTCTGACATTTATCTGGGTCCATATGAAAATATGATTTCTGAATTGTAATGAAGTTTTTTAATTTTTATCAGTTAATTAAATTTATCAACCAATAAAATACCTTCTTACAAATTTTCAAGAAAATCTAAGTATAACTGCTGGTTTCTACTACGCAGAAACGTGGCTGAAGTACGGTTATTGTTAAGCCTTTCTCTTTCCCTCACTCAACTGATGCCACATATTTTTCTTTACTGATCTAAAAGTCAAGTACTCTTCCGATCTGGAGTTTGAGGTCTCAGAGAATCTAAAAGCGCAATTCAAATCTCATTAAGATTAGCAATGAGTTTGCGGACGGGTAAAATATTCGGCAATTTGTCTCAGCGCATAGGTTTAAGTTGACAGAATGTCATCCTCACGGCGCTTAGTACGAGGGGCCTCCCTAACAAAGGCGCAATTAATCAATAGCCATAACTACGCCGGTAAGTGCTGTGCTTTGCTCTTTATGGAGACACACATTAGTTTTCTACGGGATCATGAACCGGGATTTATTGCTTTAGATTCCTGAAGGAGGATCATTCAGTGTTCAGCGGAATTCTTGAGCACTAAATCCATTGCTTTCTGTTAGATACCTAGGATTTTTTTTTCAATATTACGAATGACATTATGATTCCTGACAATTATGTATTTTAAATAATTACATCATAATAAAAAATACTACAAAAGAAAGAAATTTTAATGATTTTAATGATTAATATGTTTCATTAGGATAGGGAGAACTAATAACGTTCATCGTTATATGACTTCGTAACTTAGATAAGTGCTGCAATGGAATGTATAACTTGAAATGTAGTGTAAAATTGCTGCCTAAGGAATTCAATAAAAGAAAAAGGAGCAATTTTTAAAATAATTTCATAATATCTCAAAACTGATTCTCATAAAAGAAAAATAATCTGAAGATCAATGATGTTTTTCAGTTTTTCTGTTGTAACGCCTGGTAAAATTAAGGAAAGCATTGGTAGTTTACTTAAGTTCTGAAGCATATTTGTATATATGTACCCCTCAAATGAAATACAATAACTTAACGAAATAATTAAAGCAAAAAAATATAGGATTGATTTGCCCAACTACATTAAACTAACATAAATTATCCAACACCAAATGCATAATTTTACGTGAAAAAGAGAATTCAGCCTATATTGTTTCTCTATTAATTATAAAAGTGTATTTATCTATTTTTAAAAAAAATTACAAAATTATTTTTTGTAAAGTTTTATTTATAGTATTTTCTAAAGTACTTCAAATATGAATCTTATTGCAAAAGATTAAATATGTATTTATCAATATAATTCAACGTATGCATTTTCCATTAAAAATATAATAATAAAGGTTAATTTAAAAAAAATTATTTTATTCTAGTAATACAATTAATATAATCATGATCATAACATTTTATATTTAATGAGTTCATAAATTTTAGTAGAAAAATAGCCTTAATATTATTTCGGATAGGGAATGAAATTAACTCAAAGCAAATTTTCAGATCTCGGCAGCTAATTATTCTCCCCACTGTATTTTTCTAATCTAAGCTTTACACATTGCAATTACTGTGATTGTGATTATTGGCGTAATTGTAAGCATTCAAGAAGAGGGAATCATTCAGAGATAATTTCTTGATGATATATATTTACTGTGAATTGTGTAATTTAAATCCTTATTATATTAATCATCATTAAATTAATAAAGTTTTAACACGTAACTTTTATCTAAATTATAGTATGATGTTATTAAGTAAAATGTTTTCCACAGTATTTTTAATGCATGAAATAGTTAGGAAAAATTTAATTGCATTTCTCGTATCATTGATTGCTATGATGCCAAATTTATAATTTCCTAATCTGAGCAATGTATGGGATTTTTTCAACATAAGAAAAGCTTTTATTTCTAATGTGCAATATAGGCCAAATTACATTTGCTTTACAAAACTAAAACCTAGACATCTCAAAATGTGTAATAAGTCTAAAAACAACACTCGCGAAAATACATGAAGTGGTTAAAGAAATTTACTACTTCCTGATATTTTCTTAATGTAAATACTGCAATGAATTAACCCACAATTATTCTGTAGCACAGCAAGAACCAAATGAAAATTATTTATTTTGAGCCAAATGGTGAAGTAAAATGGGGGAAAAATTAATAAATATTTCAAATGACATATTCCGCTTTACTAAGATAATATCTTTGCCAAAATTTTTAAAACTCAAAATAAGTATCATGAATGCAAGAGAAATTAGTTCTTACTTTTATATAATTGATTCAATGAAATTTGCAAATTGATTATTTCTAACGAATTGATATTCTCTATGTCACCAAAAGCATTTCGGTAAAAATCTTACTTTACTACTAAAAGGGATCAATTATGAATACTGTTTTATAATTCTTTCTTAACATGAAGTAATCATTACAATGTTAAATGCTTCTAGTATGAAAACATACATTTTTCAAGCAAAATCAGCTTAATTTTTAATGAAGATCACAGATACAAATTAAGAAGTAGTTAACATGTTATGTTCAATGAAAACAATTGAAATTTTCAATTACCATGATTAGAGTTTACTGTGAATTTACACAAATGGAAGCATTAAATTCACAATTATAATTCTGATAATTTAAGTACATAATTGGAAAAAAATACTGTTATTTAATTGAGTAGATATGAAACATTATATTTGATATAAATGAAAATTGATGTATGAAAATTTATATATTTCATATTTAAAGTTAATAAATTTTTGATTTTACATTATCTTCTAATACATTTTTATTTGTATATGTATTTAATAATTAGTAAAAGAAAGGCGAATTTCATAAAATGTTTTTCTTATAATTATTTAAAAAAAAACATTCACATACATGTGACAAGTGAATTACGTATATATTTGAATTAATTGGAAATAAATATTATGATTTTTCACATATTTTAATTATGATAAACAAATAATTAATAACAACACTATAAATCTATTGTTTTTGCTAAATCATCTATACTTACATAAGAATAAATTTTGTGTCACTAATGCAACATAAACAGTAAATATTTTATAAAATATTTTTTCATTCTTCTTTTGTGAGTTTTAACAATATTTTAAATAAAGTCAGTTCGAATTCATTTTATTTTAATAAATATATAAATTTTAAGTATAATATAAAAATGAAGTATATAACAATAAATTTATATAGGTGAAAAATTCTATACCTTCTTATAATTGTTTTTACTTATTTGAAGAACAATAGTATTCAGTTCAAACAATTATATTAACATACAATTAGATATAATTAAAATTTTAATAAAAGGTTTAGATAATTTATTATTTTAAATAAAATTCAGACATTTAGTTAATATATGATAGGATTGTTTGACATGTTTTGAGAAATTCCCTTTTCAATACTCAATTCAAATGTCTCTTAAATAGATTAATTTGTCACTTTTCATGAAATTGTTTTGATATTTCTGTCTATAAAAAAACCTTTGCATTTTAAAGATTTTGAATTTTAAATAATTTTTATATTTATGATTTAATTTAAATTTATGATTTATTCATAGCATGAATATATTGAATACAATCATTTTTATTATTGTAAATGGAAATTGCTTCAACAATATATTGTGGCCATTTCCACTTTCCTTTGCAATACATTAGCTTTCATGTTTGTAACTGTTCAGCCTAATTTGTAAAATTCAATTTGAAATTTGTTTAAAATTATATCAAATATCACTGCACTGTTCTTTTAAAGAAGTTTCTAATTTGAATATTTAAGTTAAGGATTTCCAGTTTTTTTTTTTCGTTTATGAACAAATGAAATATTTTTGCCATTTAAAATCAAATACGAATTCACTTACACTTGTAATCATTAGTGTTTTTGGTTGTCTTATACATAATCATCATCTTGTTTCTTGTATATCTGAAAATCTCTTGACATAATGAGGAAATTTATTTTGATAGTACCAATTTTGTAATACATTTTATTTTCATAAGGTGTAAGTTAATACTCTGAACACTGGCTTTCAAAATACTATTTTTAAATGCATGGTATTCTTAAATACATATCTGTAATGATCTGAGCAATATTTTAATAAACAACTAATGAAAATGATTTTGATATATAATGTTATACAATCAGAAATAGTAAAAAATTGAAAAGTAAAGGAATTTGGATCGTTTATTTTTAAAATTGTACAACTCTGAATGTTGTGACTGGGTTTCTACATAAAGGAATTTTCTTTTTTTTTAAAACAAATAATCTGTTTTTATTTTAGTGCTTTAATTGCATACATATTTAGTGTTTCAAAAACCATTTTGACTCGAGGGAAATAAAAAAAAGGAGGTTAAAGCAGAGAAATGTCATCAAGAAAGTGAAAAGAATTAAATGAGTAAAAAGATTTTACAGTCTAATTTAAGAGAAAATTTATTATTTTATACTTATTCAATGTGTTTTTTTTTTACATTAAATGTAAATAAGATTATTCGTCATGCATACAATATTTTAGGCAATCAGTTTTTTCTTGCAACACTTTCAAGCATTTAATAATCATGGAACTGTTATAATATGAAATAAATGTTTTTAAAATAAACATATTTCTGCTCATGATTTATTTATTTCAAATAAGGTAAATTGGTTTTTATTTTTACGAAAAATCTACTTAAGCGTGAATGTATATTTTTTGATTTTTGTTAAGTTACTACTAGATTTTGTATTTTATTAGAATAAGATGTGTTAACCAAATGGTAAATATTAAGAGTATCTTCTTGATAAAAATTTTGATTTCAGTATAAAATTGACCTTATAGTATTTACTTATTAATGTCATATTTATTGTTCCTACTTATTTTATTTCATTGATATTATTAACACGTAAATATTTATATTAAAGATTTTAAATAAAATGTTAATTTCTTCAGAGAAAAAAATTGAAAGTTTTAATAAGTTGTTTTTGTCCCTTACATATACTTTTGAGGTAAATTAATGTAACATTATACGCGGAGAAACAAATGCATATGCATTTTAATGCAGTGTTTATTAAAATTATTTTATATTTCGATACAATAATGTGTGATAACAATATATGTATTTATAACAATGCTAAAATCTTTTAAAACGGAAAACATATTTGAAATTACTTTTATGTAGAAATAACCATATAATTAATTATTTCTCAAAAGCTACATTTATCAGCTTTATAACACAAAAAAAAATAAACCACAATATCATCTCTAGTTATTTTAAAGAGAAAAATAAGAAGGAAACTTATTGAATCTTTATTTAGAACAAAGTAAAATTCTTCAGTTAAGTATTTAATTAAAAGAAAATTAAAATTCTTATTATTTATTTATTATTATTTTACTCTTATTTAATTCTTATTATTTAATGATAAATTAAAATTAAAGGAAAATTCTTTAATTTTACAAATTTTCATAACGAACTTATTTAAAAAGTACTTTTGACTAGATAATTTTACTTTAGTGCTGACTTTATATAAAGTTATATTTTTTAATAAAATAACTTGA
This sequence comes from Latrodectus elegans, assembly GCA_030067965.1. Lineage (NCBI taxonomy): Eukaryota > Metazoa > Arthropoda > Arachnida > Araneae > Theridiidae > Latrodectus > Latrodectus elegans. Next base: position 45,639,173 of record CM057817.1, read on the forward strand.
TTTAAAATTATTTTTGAATTTTCATTAAGTAGTTTAACTTTGGTAATATATTTTAACCAAACATTAGTTCTGAATTTACAGAATTTAATAAATACTACCAAATGTCCTACCAGGTTTTGTTTAAATTTCTTTTCTTAAACTAAAAAAAAAAAAAAATGTTTAAATTTTGCAAATACATTTTGCAATCATTTCTGACAAATTTCTCAAAAATATATGTCTTAAATAAAAATTACAATGTATCATTAATAATCTTATCTTGAGTAAAACAGGCAGTCATTGTGTTTATTTAAAAACATTTTCTTACTTAATATAATACATTTTCATCCTCAACAGTACCAAGAAAAAAAAGAGAGGGAGAAAAAAATTGCAGACAGGCAATAAGGGAAACAGAATTTATGAGGAAAGGCTGTTAGCCGTTCCGTCGCTTACGAACTACTCGAGATGCTCTACGTTACAGAGATTTACGAGTATCTTGGTATCTAAAGCGCTTTCTTTTCTATTGGCCAGAGTTCGCAATCAGTGATCAGGTGTGAAGATTTTAATAGCACATGGTGCTTCTGGAGAGTTGGCACTGCCTTTATTACCTTATTTTTCAGCCGACATTCATCAATATTGTAACATTTTACTCTTCAAAGTATAAGCACGTTTTGTTATTTGAATTTTATTTGAATAAAAATAGGGATTATTAATTTCGTTTGCTGTTTTTTCTTTTTGTTTTCGTCTTTAAATTGATTTCGGAAATATATATTAGACTTTACAATTTACATAAAAAAATTACACTAGTTCTACATATGTACAAACTCATAAAATTAAATTATATTATGCTTGGATTAAACTTTTGTGTATGATTTTGTAAAAGCACGAAAAATGTTAATAGCGTTTTTTAAATCTATTTTGCGAATTTGTCAAAGAAAAAATCTTATTTTAGGGAAAGATTTCATTTTTTAAATACGCTGCTATTTTTGCAGTAGTTTTGTAATAAATAATTATATAAATAGTTTTTAGTGTTACAGTGGAAATGAAGAAATTATGCATAGAGTTATAAGTTTATAATTTCTTTTGTTCTTTTGCAGCGTATTTTGTCTTGAGACCTACTTATATAAATAAAATAAAATGTAATAAAAATGGACTTTTTCATATAAAGTGACATACTACAGATAAAGATAAAAAGTATCACTATCACTAATTTTGTTCAATAAATTAATTACCATAACACAACATGAAATAAAAATGTTCTGATTGAACCAAAGACATCGTCTTCCACGTTACTTACTTTATATAATGATTTAACTAAATCACGATATATTTCTGAACATATATTACAATAAATATAAAAAAAACCATTTACAGTGAAATTATAAAAGATAGAAAATTCCGAATTAATATATTTAAACTCTCTTCACTAATCAACTATACAATATCAAAACAAAAAATCAAAATATTGACATAGAAAGCAGATGCAAAAAATTTAGGATGTAAGGGATAAAATATTTCTAAAGTTGATTTTTATATTTCTTGGGTATTGCAATTTATCCTCACATCCTAATTGTATTATATATATATATAGGTTATACTCAGTCACTTTTTAATTTAAGTTTAAAAAACAACTTAAGATAAGTATTGACTTTTTTATATAAAAAAATTTCAATATGTTGTAAAATATAAAGTAATCGTCCTTATTGTGTTTGACACGTGCATTTGAAAAGCAATTTCACTTTATTATGTGTTGTTAAAATATTATTTATTTTTTTAAATATTTTAAGTCAAATGAGAAAAATCAAATGAAATAGAAAATTATGCAAATTTTTCTGGAAATAATTAATACAAATCCAGGAATGTGGTAAAAATCCAGGTCCTGGCATGGATGTCCATTTCTCTTTCTGCATGTGTTTACCTATCATTTTATTTTGTATATGGAGACTTCACAGCAACTAAGTACCCACTGAATAAGTTGTTGTAAGCTTCACTCATGGTAGCTGCGGGGCATTGGAAAAAACATGCATTTTAATTTAAAAGAAAATAATATATTTCAATATTACAGCGCATTTTTTAATAATATTTCCCATAACACTATAAAATAAATTGTACACTAATTTGGTAATCATTCTTTGCTTTTGTTACATTTAAATCATAAATAACTCAGAAATCCAAAATTATTTCCTATTCTCTTTTGAAAATATCCATTTATCTTTTTGAATAATTCTGTAACAAACCGACTCATGCATTTTTAAGTACTCTATATTTGAAATCCCTCCGCAAAAGCTTCAGTCAATAAGGGGTACAAATTTAAATGAAATATAAATATTGAATGTACAGTCGAGTAGTAATACAGTGCATAAGAATGCTAGAAATTTACCATGAATAAATGGATGAAGGTAAGGTTGAATCATTTTATCAAGACAACAGGTGAAAATTCCTTATTCATGAAAAGTACGCTCAAAGACTAAAATAGAGAAATATTTTCATATGTACATGTGCTTCACGTTCTTCCCTTTAGTTGAACATCTTTCATCCGAATTCGTGCCATATCGAATTCTTTTTTAGCTTAAATCTTATTGAACAGATTTATTTTCCACTGTGAATATTTCTGAATATTTTATTTTATTTTTCAATCAGATTCTCTGGGGCATTTTCGCTCTTCCGCCATGCTCTGAAAAGAATACAGTTTGAAATTTCTTTCGAACATTTACCTAATCTAATATTTGATTTTCTTGGATATAAATTTTTAATGCATATACTCTTACAATAGATAAAAATTATAAATTTTAACAATTTATAATGAAATTTCATTTACTTCATATATGCCATAATATGCCAATAAAATGAAAAATAGTTTATTTACAATAGATGTGTTATAATGTGAAGTTAACTATATATATATATATATATATATATAAATATATATATATATATATTCATTTCCATAAATTAAGCGTAGTTCAGAATCACACAGAAATTGAACGCTAAACATTTTACATGTAGAATTATCACACAAATCTTGAAAAATAATATGCAAATCACTAGAAACCACCAGATGGCAGCGATAGAAGATCGCAAGGAAAATATTGTAGGAGGGGAGTACATAAGGAATGGTTGCAAGGAAGTAAAATCGTTCACAAGCACTTAAGAAGCCTTTCAGTGCAATAACCGCATTATTACCACACAAAGGAAACATATGAAGGATCTTTTATGTTGTAGAATCAGCCGTTTGGAATGTAGACGTACCTTGCAGTAAGTATCCAAAGAACTTGTACTCTCTCAGAGTGTATTCTACAGGCTTTGGCAACGGTTTCAAGATGATAGTAACGTGAGTATACGTTACAACACCAGGTCACCCTTAATTTACAGCACTGAATGAGGACCGGTATTTGGCAATTATTGCCAAAAGAAACAAACGGAGGCAAAAATCAGACCTGTCTTTTCTGCTCTCTTCAGCTACCAGTACGACAGTTTAAAGGCAGACCATCTACAGACGCTTAGAGCACATTGTTCTAATTGCTCATAGGCCTGTCAGATGTCTTCCCCTTACCACAACACTCTGTCGCCTGCGGGTAGCCTGGAGTAGAGAGCTTGCATTGTGGACACCGCAACAATGGTTTCGTATGATTTTTTCCAACTAGTCTAAGTTTAGCATTCAGTCTGATTATCGCCGTACTTTCATATGGAGAGACCCAGGTACACGTTACCACCAAGAGAGCACCATTGAACGAAACCATTACGGTGATGTAGGATAACTTGTTTGGAAATTATTCTCGATTCCAGAACTAACCTACAAATTCAAAATATAACCATGACAGGCCACATTTATCCGAATTTACGTTTGTTTCGGGAAGCAATGAATGCAGAATTTGTGTCTATGGATGACAACGCCCATCCTAACCGTGCAAACAGTAGACGAATGCCATCAATCAGAGGATATCACTCGTATTGACTTGTCATCAAGCTCACCGGACTTGAATCCAATAAAGCATGTGTGGAAGATGCTTGGCCGACGAATTTCAGACCGTCAAATCCCTCCCACATGTTTACTGGATTTTAGAGAGCATTGCTTGATGAGTTGTGTGAAATTCCCCAAGATGAGATAGATAATTTGGTATTTAGCATTCCGAGGCGTTGTACGGCCTGTATTGCATCGTCTGGGGGGCATACTTTTTATTAACCATCATACCAACTATGTTATATTAATTTTTGTAAATAGGTTCTCTTTTTTTAAAATTTCTCCAGGGAGTAAAAGTCGCAATTTTTATTAATGATGTCAAACATATAGCATCTTTTTTATTCCTTAACATTTGTTTAATAAATAGACTTTACAAATAAGTCATATTTGTTTTGCTTCGGTCTCTTTCTTTGCCTGAACTTGCATTATCCTTAATTTATGAATATCAGTATAAATATGTATATCTATATATATATATATATATATATCTATATATATATATATATATATATATTATATATTATATATAAGTATCTAAATGCTGGAATGTGTTCTGGAATTAAAAAAGTTTTATTAAAAGTTACCAAGATATGTTGTCTGGCTTAAGTTGTAAGCTTTATCTTGCCTAATTTATTATTATGTGATAAGTGAAATATTAATGGAGTTTCTGAGTGGCAAGATTAGTATTACGTTACACAAAAACTTCTTTTATAAGATAACTTAGGCGTAACTGCTATAGGAACATGGAAAGATGCCCAATTGTTCTGAAAGATGGGTTTTACTTTCTTGATTAATTTTCAATAAACGGTTTCATTCTCATGTTTCCACAAATAAGTTAAAAATTCTTATATTTAATAAAATTGCCATCTATAATTTGATTGTATGTCATTTATAGGTTACGTTAATTTATTGCAAAATTAATAAAGGCATGTAAAATTGTTATTTTTTAAAATTTTAAACTATTTAAAGATATCGCGTTTGAGAAGGTTTTCTTAAAATAAATTTTACAGAAAATATCTAAATATATTTATGCTACAATAACAAGACCCAACTCACAAAAAATCTGAATAAATGTAAAAGTAAACGCTAATAAAATAATAAAAAATTTAAGTTTAATTCGAGGTAAATGTAAGATATGAAACAAGAGATAATATGTTATCGCAAATATGAAATAGAGAGAGTATACAAAGAAAAGGTAAATACATACAAATTTAAAATTTTAAATTGAGATTAGCTTAGAACCATAACTGTATAATTTTAATTTTCTTATTGTGATTTTCTGGTCAACATAGGGAAATTTAAATGTCTTGTAAGCTCTAAAATAATTTATTTTCGTCTTAGAAATGATTTGAAAAAATGCATTTACACTATCGATTATATGAATGTGTAATAAAAATTGTCATTAAATAAACAATGATGAATTTTTAAAAAAATGAGAAACTATTTAACCCTCCTAAGATCCATTTGGATGGTTAAAAAAATTCGAATGAATTATTAGTCAAATTACTTTTTCTGAAATCAATACGAAAGAGCTGTATGACATTAATTATATTTCGTTCTCAATGATTAATTTAATTAAAAACTATATCTTAGTAAATCATATTTAATTAAATACTACTTTCAACAAAATTAACTGCGTCTAATGCAAACAAGCTTAAATCTGTGGGGAAAAAATGTCCTAGTAGAAAGTCATTTGCTCCCAGCAAGTATAAGATAAATCTTAAAAATTATCACTTTTATTAATAATGTATTTATACTTCTGAAGAGAGTTGGAACTAATTTTCATTTATTAATAAATTTCATTTTTTTTTAATACAAAGCTGAATTTTTGACAATGCAATGCTTTTGATGATAAGAAAACAATATCAAATTAAATCAAACTTTGATTTCATGTATCACATGGGGAATAATTTTATTTTTTAAAATAAAGCTCTTAATGGTTTATCAAGTAAATAGTTTTTGCAGTCTAACATTCCCAATGGTTTCGATATTAAAGTTTGATTCATGTATTTTAAAAATATTATTAATATATATATTTTCTGTTTATGTTTCATGTTTTTGTATTGCTCTAAATATATTTAAAATTTATATATATATCTATATATATATCTATATCTATATATCTATCTATCTATATATATATATATATATATATATATATATATATATATATATATATATATATATATATATATATATATATATATATATATATATATATATAAATATATATATTGCATAATAAATGTAGAACATTGTTTACGTCTTATTATTGCAACGCAATGAACTGTTGGATTACACTCAATTTTGCTGGTATTTGTATAATTTTACTGTACAAAAAGTATGCATTAGTTTGTTGAAAAGATATTGAGACTATGCTAAAAGTATTGCTTACTAATTTGAACCACTCTGAAAAGCCAAAATGAAAAAAGATTTGATCGCTTCTTCAAAATAGCACACATGACAGAAAAGGAAGCATTTTTAATTGCATTAAGTTTTAATTTCCATAGTCCCTATCAACAGAAGGATGCATTTTTGTCATCAGCATATGATTAAATCCCTTTTTGTCAAACCCGTTAAAGTTATACTTTTAAAAATTGTGCTGATACTCTTCAAGGATTCTTCAAGGGATAGTTTCGTTTATGGTTTTTAGGAAGAAAATATGTTTTTGATTACTGAGACATGGTAAAATGACAAGATTGATATCTTAAAATTCAACTTTTTTCCCCCACATCATGGATATTATACAATTTTACTCAAAGTTTAGGAGGACGAATTTATTAATACAGATGGGATTAAGATAAATTACGCGGGTATTTAGAAAAATGTCCACTTTTTTATCAGAAGGTTTTTTACTGTTGATATCATTACCTAAGATAACATTAGTAGTTTTCAAAATGTATGATATTTTTTCTACGAAAAAATCAAATGTTTACATATTTAATATTTTTTTCCCAGTGGCTGATACTTGAGTGATGAACTCTATGCCACAACAAGACCAGATACTGCTACTCATTTGTCGTTACCCAGCGGGCAACAGTGATCCAAGTCACAGAGGCGAGTAGCGTTGTCTGCACCAAACCGCCACAAATCAATTTACAGGGTGGACTACATTCATATATATTACAGAAGAAAGAACAGAGAAACACAGAGAGAACAGATAAAGAAAGTAACATTCATTCCCAAAACGGAATTTTAACCAGTGACGCACAGCTCAGAACATATTTAATATAAAAGGAAAGGATTTGAGATCAGTCTTTCAGCAAATTTTATTTTTAATGTTAATACAACAGAAGAAAAATGCAGCACTTCCTGTACACTGGTCGTGATCCTCGGCTCGCACCGAATAGGCTCGAGTTCGAATCCAGACTAACGCTTGGATATATAAAAAAAAAAAGTAAGACTCTCTGCCTGTAATGAATTCTCTTTTATAAAAAGAAAGCAGCACACCCATCTGTTCATGGGTGGAATCTTCGTACTTATCAAAAAAATGCTCTCCAATTCTGCTTGTTGTCCTTCCTCATGGGCACCAGATGGGGACGCACGAAAAATATATAGATGGGATTGAGTCCTATTAAGATCCACATAAATACCAAGAGGGAAGTATATTTCTCCCTTATTTGATTAGTTGAATTTTTTCACCTAAGAAACAGTTAAACTAACTATTTAATTCTAATTTTATTTTTAAATATAGAAGCTTCCTAAAAGTGATTTAACTTCACTTAAAGAATTAGTTGTTAAAACTTAATTGCCCTATATAGATATATGAAAAAACTATAGGCACAGACTGCAGCAATTTTATGAAGTATTACATCGCAAATTTTCTCCGTAACAAATATTTAGTATGCAAACAATGCTTTATAAATCTTTCTTAAATAACTTTTGAACAGATCTGTGATTAATCTACTAAATTCATACGATTTTACTTACAAAAATGTGGCAGATAAGCCATTCTTATATTCATGAGTCATATATTATTTCGCTGGATTAATAAAGCATCATTATTATCTATATTCCTGTTTGGTTCTGATAGTCAGTTTTATTTTTCAATTTAAATTTTATAATCATAAATAACTGTTCATTTTTTGCTATTTTCTGCAATATCCGAAATTGTAAAAATACGTATTTTCATTGGAAACATTTTTATAATTCCTTTCAAAATTAAAGAGTTTATAATTAAATTTTTCTTGCTGTATATAAATATACTAATTATATAAATTAATATATTTTTTTACAATTGAGCAAAACGTTTTAGAAATATGAGACGCAGATTTATATCATTTTTCAATCTTCAGTTCTAGAAACGTTTGTAGAAATATTTGCAAAAATAAAAATATGACATTTCTCTAAATGTTGTAAATATTTTTTTTTTACATTTTACTTATTTTTAGGATATAAATGTTACATATTATTAAACACGCGAAATCCTTCTTAAATACTAAGAACTTGATTTATAATTCTAATTTAAAACTATATAGGAAAACATAAATGTTAAAAAAGAAGTATATTCCAAATAAATATAATTTAATTTTTATTGAAATAATTAATAACTAGGAAAAATTAAAACATTATAATAACAAAAAAAACGCACATATAGTTCATTAATGACATTTTTTCAGAATAAACCTAACCATCATTTAATAAAATTATTTAATTTAGGAAAAATATTTCTATATTTTTTATTTATAGGAACTGTAATCAGATAGCCATTATTCTCAATTTATTTTTTCCGATTTCCATTCAGGCTATCATTAACATAATATTTATATAATTATGATGAAAAAATATGTTTGAGAATGCCTGCTTCTGTACTTTAACTATTACAAAATGTAATAATAATGTGTATGCTATTGATTAACAGGAAATGTAGGATACTTTCCTTGATTAAATGTTATCAGATTTTAATAAAAGAAGATTGGTGAATCTTATACATAATAAATAATTGAGTAAAAGAAGGAACTAATTTCCCATTATATATTACAAAGATCTATGAGTTATTTTTTAAATATAACAAAAGAAATTTCTTTTAGGAAAAATGAAATCTTGATCTGGCTAATCAGTTTATTTTCTTCAGATTTCTCCTCTTCTGAATTTTTATTGATTGATGTCTAGAATATGCTAGATCAAGAAGGTCATTGTTAACATGACCGATATTATGGGAATCATGATTTAACAGTCTGGTTTTCTTTTCCTAGAAATTATATAGAATGGAAGGAGGTACAATGACGAGAAAAGAGGAAATCTTCATTTTCAGAAAAATAATTGGGATAATAAGCATTTCTGTAGTTAATGACATAAAATATTTACATTGACTGTACAAATTTATATCCTTACATTGTATTTCCACAATTTAATCCCTTTACTTATAAGTTTTAATCTAGAAAAAGAGAAAGTAGATTAAAAACTTATTTTATTATCGTAATTAATATCTACATTTTTAATGCGTCTAAAGATTCCTATTTATTAACCTACGAGGTATGACATGTGAATAGTCTAAAAACGAATATAAATGAGTATAGCATGGAAAAGAAACAGTAAGCTAAATACTGTACGATATTCGCAATTTAAATTACTGTGATTATATTACATTAGTTAAATTTTAATACACAGAAGGAAAAAAAAATTTGCATTTTAATGCTAAGTAGTATGTTCATATGCAAATCAATTGTCTACAAAAATAGTGAACTATTATATTTTTGAAATGTTTATAAAACACACATGATAAAAAATAAATAATGTATTATATAAAAATAAATAATGTATTATATAGAATTTACTAATCATTTGGATTTCATTGTTTCCTTTATAATTTTATAGAAAATTTTATAATTCTACTAGTATTTTCACGTATTTCATTATTTACACATCATAAATTATTACGTTTGATCAAGAAGCATATTGACAATTTGCGCAACAGTGTAGAAACATATTATATAGATATATTCATCAGCATGAAATTAGAAATTATATTAATAAATTATTCAAGGTTACAAACACACATATATATAGGCACATTAATATTTAGAGTGTATCAAATCAAATGGAAATTTTTAATTTTTCTGTTATTATGAAGTATGTTTAATTTTAAATGTTTGAATATATATATATTTATTCAAACTGGCTTGACAGAGAAAGAATAGTGACCTACGGAGATTGTGGACTATTTTTCAGAGAAATCGGTAGTCGCGTTGTACGAAACCAAGCAACTGTAATTCGGATATGTGATCTTTGGATGCAGGAGAGTATGACTGACCCACGTGTTCGATCACATTCACCTCAGTGCACCAGTTCATGTAATGACAGAAAAATTATGTTCATCGCAGTAACAGATCGTTCAGCCACAACACTAACCATAGTAGAGTTCATTCAGTCTGCAATGCATAATTCATTGTCTGCTCGTACCATTCGACGCCGTTAACAACAGAGTGGCCTGTCCCCAAGATGTCCATTGCCTCCTCTATACTTTACGTAAAACAAAAATGTCTCCGCCACCAGTGATGCAATGAAAGAATGATGATGTCAGAATGGAATGTAATTGTCTTTACTGATGAGTTACACTTCTGTCTGAAACACCATGATGGTCGCATTTGAGTCTGGAGACATTGTGGAGAGAGAATGCTGAACAGCTGCGTTATATACAGACACAATAGTCCTGGATATTATTGTATGGGGTGGTATTGGATATCACTCTCGCACTCCTCTAGTACGCAATGCCGGTACTTTAAGCAGTCAGCGCTACATCTCCGAGGTGTTAGAGCTAGTTGTCTTTCCTTACCTTCAGGGCTTGCCCACTGCCATATTTTAATGCGATAATTCGTGATAATGTGGCACGAATGGTTCAAAGATTCTTCATCAATCGGCAGAATGAATTGTTTTCTTGGGCGACTTAATCTCCGGATCTTTCACCGACACAAAACATGTGGTCCATGGTTGCTGAACAAGTGATCCAAATTACGTTCCCAACTGCCATGCCAGATCAAAATTGGCAACATGGGGAAGTAGGTTGCTCTGCTTTACCCCAAGAACGCATCCAAAGTATATTTGAGTCAATATAGAGGCGTGTGACAGCGAAGGTCTACAACAATGGCGTCTACTACGGCTGCTGTTTATGGCAGGAACCAGACATGACAGGAATTATTAATTCCTGTCAAGTGTGGTTTATTATTTGAAACTTGGTATCTTGTGTTTCGGGTCACTTGTCTTTCTTGGTGTTTCAATTTGTGATGCCAGCAGTGTATTTTGATCTTGTACATGAATTTTTGTTCCATGATTTGGGATTTTTTGGGCCATTAATACTTGATTAAGGTTTTTGTCCATGGCTATTACAGAAAAGCCAAACTTTATGCTAACATGATGAAGCTAGTTGGTTGGCACCCTATTAAATTTTTTATTTCTCGTACGGTTTATTAAATTATTGTTACTTTATTCTATCGTTCATTTAGTTCTGTCTATTAAAGTTTATCAGTGTCAGATGTTGTCATGTTAAATTTAAAGAAAATTTGTGTTATACATTTGGTGATTCAGCTGCTTTTGCTCAGAGTAGATTTATTTATTTTTTTCAAATAGTTATTAATTATGTATTTTATATAGCATTTCTAAATTGTTTTAAAAACATATGCACCCTCTATATGGTTGACCTGGTATGTCTGTCGAAAGATGGATGAGATATCGCTTTTATTTTCATAAATGAAGTAAGCTCAGTTAATGTAAAATACAAAAGCTTTATTGTTATCAAAATTATTATTTCTTTATTATCTTATAGCAGAAAATATAATATGCATAGTAATTACATAACATCGGATTTAACTTTTGAAAAAGATAATAGATTTGAAGATAATGAATTTGAAATGACATCAGTAGTTTTCTACAGGAAGTTTGTTATTTTAATGAACAGCAGTAAATTTTTATAGCAAATGATTTTTGAAAAACTCATAAATTTTTTTAAAAAGAAAGTTAGCAAAAATATTTTAAACGATCTTCAAATTTTAAAAATTTTTAATACATAATTGTAAATTAAATGTATATACTATTTTTATATAATTGTATCATTCAGAATATGTTTTTTTTTTTTTTTTTTTTTTTTTTTTTTTTACATTTTTAATAAACTATTTATATTATTGGGAAAAATTAAGAAACGTTTAATATTCTAATGCCAAGATTTTAATTATTTGGCATTTAACTATGGTATCATTTTAATTAATAATTTATCCAATTTGGGAATATAATTTCTTTTTATCTTTAATTGATATATAGTTTTATTAGCTTATTAATTATTGTTAAAATATTGATATTTGGTTCAAATGGATAAAATTTGTATTTGTGTATAAAAATTGAAGGAATAACACTTCATTCAATATTTTTATAATTATTAATAGAATAGTGCAATGAAATTGAATGAACCATATACAATTATTTTAATGGAAGTCAATATAGGAGGTATCACAAAACTAAGTAAAATATTGCTCAAAGAAGACTTACAATTTAAACTCTTTTCTAATTTTATTTCTATAAAAGTAAGCCGTGATAAACTGCGAAATTAAACACTTCAAGTAAACTGGGAAAGTTAATGAAAATAATTTTGTTACATTGTGCAATCAGACATAATAAAAACATTCAAAAATGTTTTTCAAAAAATTCATAATTTTTATTACTTATACCTAGTAAATTAATAAGACTCTTTAAAAATGAACTTAAATAAATATTTTTCAGTCTTCATAATTTTTATTACTAACACTTAGTAAATTAAATAGAGTTTTTTAAAAATGAGCTTACTTTATTATATTTGAAAATATTGAAAACATTGACTTTTGAGAAAAAGTATCGAAATGTACTAAAATAAGAAATATCAAAAGATATAGTTTCCATTGAAATTTGAGTCAAAATATTTTTTTTTAATTTTGTAAAAAACAGAAAGTAATTTAAAAATTCGTAGGAGTACAAATAACAATCTACATTCCTATATTTTTTTTACAAAAACAGAAAATGAAATGCGAGTGAAAATCGTATTGCTATTGCTTTCATTTAAATAATCTCAAAAAAAAAAATCGAAACTAGAATTTTTATTCTGAAATATGTACTATTATTTGCTTTTCTCAGAGCAAATCTATTGAAAATATTTTATACAGATTTAAACTGATAAAAATGAAAAGTAACTTCATTTTATTTTGATCTTAAAAATATCCAATTATTTTTATAAAGAATTATTATATTTTCTATGATTGCAAAATAATTTATAAATTTCTATCCTACAATACTAATTTACATTAGAAGAAAAAATTGGGCATGGATTATTTTCCATAGTAAGTGAAAAATATCTAGAAAACACCTTTTAAAAATGCCAGCGTCAATAACAAAAAATAGCTATAAAATTTATTATTAAGAAATTTTTAAATAACATAATTAATATAAAATATAACTGTAGCGATTATATTAGTTTACACGAACTATGGTTTACTAATTTTATTTTTTAATTTTTTAATTAGTTCTTTGACAAAAAAAATAAAATTCTTTAACAAAAAAATATATTTGCACTTTTCGAAATTTCATGAATAAATTTTAATCTTTTTATTTGAGCATTATTTTATGTACTTAATTTATGGTTATGAAAATGCAAATGGAATTCTACGGGAGTTAATAGTTATAGTTTAAGGAAAATATTGTATTTTATAAAACATTTCATTCTTCTAGCAGAATATCAATGCTTACTATCAAAATGAATTGCTACTTTACTTATAAACATTTTTATATATTATTCTAAATGCTAAGTTTCATAATGTATAACACACACACTCACAACTATTTTAATTAAATAATACCATTAGTAAGAAATCAGGTTCTGCATATTTAGTATTATATAAATGCGTTTGAGCATCCAACAAGAACTTATAATTTGGAAAGCTAATCAATACTAATATTTGCATGAATTCTTTCTCTTCTTCTTTTCGCCAGTTTATTCAGAATTCAAACAAATTGTCATGATATTCTTCAACATAAGCAAATATTTGAAAACGCCGAAATTCCTTGCACAGGACAAGTTTCTGATGAAATAATTTTTTCGCAAACAACTATCTATGGGCATAAGACATAAATTGTAATTGATAAATTAGGAATAATAATTCATCTCTTTGTTTCAATTATAACTGATCTTTTGAATTTAAAATTACAACGTATTAATCTTACTTGCTAAATTTTTAAACCATTCACCAAGTAATTTTTACATGAATTAACGTTTCAGATATGGAATTAAAAATTTTTTTCTGTATTTATAATACAATAATATAAAATAGAATATTACAATACATTGGTACTTAATATTTAATTAATATATTCACTACAGTTTATTTGTATTCTGCTTTAATGAATAAGTACAGGTTTATGTCTTCGTAAGAGTCTGGGTTTATAAAGTGATATTTTTGGTATTAGAATAATAAAATACATTTTTTTGAGAAAAAAAATATGTAAATTATTTGGGAAGAATTTTTATTCTCAAAACTATTGACAAAATATATATGTAGTATCTACTAATGAATATAATTCAAATTTAATAGAAATAAAGAATTCAATTTAAAATTTACGCAAATGTTTTGTATCAAACTTTTTTTGTAACATGCAAACCATATAAAAACTCCTCCTATTATTATCAAAGCTTAGACTCTACTAATCTCAACAGGGAGAAACTGGAAAAATTATGCTTATAAGAGCAATAGATAGTATTTAATAAGTAGAATTAGGATTGGTATTTACTAATTTCTTAGCAATAGAGTAATATGTAAATACACCTATGTATTTAGTACATTGCAAAAGAACTTACATTTTATTAGACAGCAGAATACTTTTTTTATTTATTTCTTGTATTCAACGTGCTATATATTTTTAAACAATTCATTACAAATTTCATATTTATGACACACAAAATGA